>CM077078.1:34663215-34852727 GCA_039513925.1 Platanthera zijinensis
ACGCCACTGATCCGTTCTTTCACGATATTTGGAGCTCATGTCAACACAGTGGGACTGATCCCACCACACAGTACGTCGTCAATGAGGGTTATCTGTTTAGGGGCACGCGCCTTTGCATCTGCGAAGGACCGCTTCGAGAGACATTACTTAGGGAGCTCCACTCGTCTGGGTTAGGTGGACACGTAGGTCAATCTAAATTATTAGATCTCGCCAGCGCTCGTTACTATTGGCCACATATGAAGCGAGATGTCACTGAGTTCGTCAGACACTGCACCACGTGTCAGTTGTATAAGGGGCGCTCAAAACACCGGATTATACACTCCCTTACCGATACCTGAGCGACCATGGGATGATATCTCGATGGACTTCGTGGTAGGACTTCCTCGCACTAAGAGGAAGGTCGATTCTATTTTTGTAGTTGTCGATCGATTTTCGAAGATGGCGCATTTCATTCCGTGTAGAAAAACTTCTAGTGCTGTACACGTTGCCGAGCTTTTTTTTAAAGAAATCGTTAGACTGCACGGAATTCCTAAGTCCATCACTTCTGATAGGGACACTCGTTTTATGGGGTATTTTTGGAAAACATTGTGGGCCCGACTAGGCACTAAACTCGAATTTAGTAGCGCATACCACCCTCAGACCGATGGACAGACTGAGGTTGTTAATAGGAGTTTGGGGAATCTTCTTAGGTGTTTGACTGGGGAGAATCCAAAACAATGGGACCTTATACTGCCACAAGCTGAATTTGCATTTAATAATTCTATTAATCGCTCCACAGCTAAATCTCCTTTCGAGATTGTCTACGGATTCCCCATACCACATCTACTTGATCGCCACTCTCTTCCGACTCATGAACGTATTTCTTTTGATGCGCAAGCCCATGTTGATTATTTAAAGGACTTGCATAAAACTATTACTAATAAATTGCGAGCGACTTCTGAAAAATATAAATCCATGGTCGATCGACATCGCCGGGAGTTATCTTTTTCAGAAGGAGATTGAGTGTTTGCTTATTTCAGGAAGCAGAGATTCACTCCGGGCACTTACCATAAGCTACAGCAGAAGAAGTTTGGCCCATTCCAAATTCGGAAACGCATCGGAGAGAATGCTTACCTCCTAGATTTGCCCGTTGAATTCGGTACCTCCCCGATATTTAACGTGGCCGATCTGACACTGTTCTATGGAGATCCACCCAGTTCCAGTCCGAGCCCACCTATGGCAGCCCCGGATATTCCTCCCGACTTGGCGCCAGTACAGACTCCCACCACTGAGAAGATCGATCAGGTTCTTGATGTACAAGAGTTTCGTACTCGCCATGGGACTTATCAGCGCTACTTGGTCTCCTGGCAAGGACGAGACCTTACCGACAGCTCTTGGATCAGCACTGACGAACTACGCCGCCGCCGCCCAGATCTCTCTATTGCTAGTTTTTGCGAATTCTCGACGGGGTCGAGCCCTTTTAACCCCGGGGGAATTGATGCACCCTGCGGTGGATCGTAATATTTTATCGTATTTATTTATATACCGCATTTATGTATTTGTTTCATGTTATGTACTTGTTTTATTGTCCGGCTCATCGGCTTGACCACCCGATGAGATCTTAAATAAATGAGTCCGGTATTAATAGTAGTAGGACAGGAACGGCAAGCCCAACATTAATTAAAAAGGTGCATGATTGGAAACATTTCAAATTTAAAAAGTGTCTTGCATGATTTTAGGACATAGTTTAGAAACATTTCAAATTTTAAAAAAAGTGTCTTGAATGGAAGATTCTATTTTTTGGAAAGAGAATTAAGAGAGGGATATTTCTTGCCCAAAAAGGAGAGATATTTTTAGCACATGAATGGAAGATTTTATCTTTTGGAAAGAGAATTAAGAGAGGGATATCTCTTGCCCAAAATGGAGAGATATTCCAGCCAGCTTATAAATTCCACGGTCATGTGCAGTGAAAGCAGGTCGGACAGAGTTTAGAACGGGAATCCCGGTTCTTTGCTCATTGCCGACAACCACCTCACCGCACGTATCGCCAACATCACTCAGTTCGGAGAAGCGCCACCGCCTGGAAGCCCGTGCACGAACATACGCCGGAAGTCCTAGCCCTGTCATCGCTAGCCCGCGCCGGCGCCTCTTTGCCTGCCCGAATAGTTTGCAAACGGACCGTCGTCGACTTCGGAATCTGCTTCCGACGGTCCGGCCTGTTCACGCCGTCGACTTCAACCCGTATCCGGCCGATAGATCTTGGGGCCACTGTTCCTGTGCGGGACCGATTGGAATTGGGCTCGCTTCTGCCGCCGTTTGGTATACCGGTCACTCCTTTTTCTTAGTATTGTTTCATGCACTTCATTTAATTACACTTGGGCTTGCCGTTGCGTTCTCCTTATTATTAATATCGTTATTCATAAATTGTTGAATGTTATTCATGTTTGTGGCCGTATAAATCTCGTAACGGATCCGAACCGTAAGACGCGAAGAAGTTTCACTCGAACGCAAATTAATAAACTTTTAACGTCCAAAGCGACGAGCTTGGTTTTCGCGCTCGAAAATTCAGTTTTTTTTGGCCAACTCGGCTCTCATTTTCAAATTAATTTTTAATACAAATTTGGGTTACATCAGACAGTCACGTCGATATGGACAGTCTCGTCGATATGCATTGTAGACTCATCGATATGAGTAATCCAGTCGACACCAGCTTTCTTAAACATCTGTAGTCGACAAGTAAGTGGTCTAGCCGACATCCACTGTGTAGTCGACAAGCATTGTTCATTGAATTAATGCAGTTGATATTACTGCTCCAGCCGATATCTCAAGCTTCTCGAGTCGACACAAGTAGTCAAGTCGATAAAAGACTTAGTTTTGTCAAGAGAGAATGCTCTAGTCGATATCAAAGCTTCTCCAGTCGATATGCTAATCTTTTAGACGACAAATGACTTAGTCAATTTTTACATCTAAGAAAGTTCTAATCGACAATAGTTGCTTCTTCATCATGCCGACATGTTGATCTTCCAATCGGCAAATAACTTAGTCAATTTTTACATCTAAGAAAGCTCTAGTGAACACTAGTAGCTGCTTCTTCATGTCGACATGCAGATCTTCCAGTCGACATGCAGATCTTCTAGTCGACATGCAGATCTTCCAGTCGACATGCTGATCTTCCAGTCGACATGCTGATCTTCCAGTCGACATGTTGATCTTCCAGTCGACATGCTGATCTTCCAGTCGACATGCTGATCTTCCAGTCGACATGCTGATCTTCCAGTCGACATGCTGATCTTCCAGTCGACATGCTGATCTTCCAGTCGACAAATAACTTAGTCAATTTTTACATCTAGGAAAATGCTAGTTGACACTAGTTGTTGCTTCTTCATGTCGATAAGTCGATCTCCTAGTCGACAAATGAATTGGTCAATTTTTTACATCCAAGGCAATTCTAGTCGATATTGCATTACTTCCTTGGTGTCAACGACAAGTCTAGTCAATAAATGAATTAGACAGATTTTGCCAAGGACTGATCCGGTCGATTCTGACTGTAGCTTCCTCATGTCGGCCAGGAGTCTAATCGATATTTGACTTAGACAATTTTTGAACATTTTTGAACTTTGTACTAGTGCTCCAATCACCAGTGTATACTTTTGTAAGTACTTGAATTGAGTAAGTGTCAAGCTTAACATAGTCTAGAACTGATATCAACATGGTGTTTTGTACAATGAGGGGTTACATTGGCAAAACTACGCCCGGTGACACTAAGTCTAGCCACAAGCTAACCTTGCATTATAATATATCTAAAACATCAAAACTAAAACATACATCAAATACATAGTGAGTTTATCTTTATCCAGAGGAATCCTTGAAATCAGAAACATTATGGGTAATTTTCCCAACAAAAGATATGATGATGAATTTGTTTCCTTCTTTCTGAATCAAAAAGATTGAATTTTTGAGGACGAAAAATTTTGATAAGGAGGGGAGAAGTTGTAAGACTCGAACACATTTTGTATACGAAATAGTTTATATTTTGAAGAATAAAAGAATTCCCCAATGATGAAAAATAAAAATTCAGTGTCGATTCGACGTCACACAATTTATTTTGATGTTCGAGCTTTTCTGAATATGTTTGTGATGCCCGTTTCATTTTGGTTCAATTTCGTTCTTTCAATTAATCATGCATATGATTTAATAGTAATATATGGGGGTTGACCGGTGGGTGTGCTGAGTGGCTTTGGTGCTTGGGATATTATATTATATCTTGCATGTTGACTAAATTGTGTCGACTGGAGTACTGGATTGTGTCGACTGGAGCACTGGATTGTGTCGACTAGAGCACTGGATTGTGTCGACTGGAGCATTGGATTGCATCGACTGGATCACTGGTTTGTCGACTGGAGCACTGGCTTGTCGACTGGAGCACTGGTTGGTTGACTGGACGAAGGCTCTTGTCAATGGGAAGAATTGTTGTAAGCGGTGCCTAAGGGGTAATATTGACTAGCAGTTATCTGCTTTGGATAAATGATATAATAGAATATATAATGTCTTAAGCGGTGACTGTTGACTTGTGGCTTAAGCGGTGAATGTTGTCTTTATATTTCTCTGATTGGTGCTCTCCCGAAATGAGCATTCTCGCCGACTAGAGCTCACGATCTGTTGATTGCTGTCTAGGGTTGCTTCGATTCTCCTTCACCTGGCTCGATTCCTTCTTCTCTACGGTCGCCGGTTCTAGGTGAGGTTTTACTGCCTCCTTCCCGCGTCTTTGCTGTCATTTTGCTGCAGTTCTGTGCACTCGTGGGCTGAATTCTACATTTAACCGGCTTCAACTCCTCACTGTGAGCCTCCTTTTCTCTCCCCTCACCTCCTTTTTTTATTTTTGAAATTTTTGGAATTGATTGATGCATAAGAGTGTTGGGGAATGATTATTGGTACTGCTTTGAGGAATTTGAGTCCTTTATATAAAGCCTGTTGGCCGGTTGTTGTGATTAAGAGTTTACCTTGACTGCCCCCTTTTGCATAGCTTCTTTTAGTGGTGCTGGCCGGCTATTTTGATGGGGGTTTTGCCATGGATTTGGTGATTTTTGCAGGCAGCCTTTGGTGCTACTGTTAACAGCCCCTTGTGTTGTTGATTGGCTGCCCGAAATGATGTTTTTGTGCCGCTGTTGTTGATTGGTTATTGGTTACCTCTCTTGGCTTCTATTGGATTCTGAAGTGGCAGGAATATGAAGTCATTAGTGGCTGAATTTTGATTTGAGTTTACTTTCGTTTTGAGTCACCTAAGCTAGTCCTCCCGTAGAACAATCCTATAGGTTGTTCTTGTGTCCATCTTAGGAATCCGCTCGTAACTATTTAATGGCGCAACCCTAAATTAAATGATTTACTTGATACTGCAGAAGATGACGCCCGACGATAGATGCGACGAGAATCCTATGAAGGACGAGGGCAAACGAAAAATTGTTATGAGTCCTTATCGCTTTTGTTAGAAAAGCCCAATTAAGGGCCCATGTTTTCTCTCTTTTCTCTCTCCATGTATTAGTCCCACATCTTGTATTTAGGATTTCTCTTCTCATTCTTCTCCTATATAAGTGTATTCATACTTGTAACTATTCATTCAAGAAGTATATACAAGCTTTGAGGCCTTTCTCTACATGGTATCAGAGCGAAACCGGTCTCCTCCCACGGTATCCGACCTACCCGTTTTTCTTCTCCTCACCGCAACCGGTCTCTTCTCCTAACCGGTTGTCCGCGCGGTCTCTCCTTCCCGCGGACTCCTGCGGCTTGGTCTTCTCTATCCGCTTCCTCCCCACCCCTCTGTTTCTTTCGTGGACTCCACCTCCTCCTTCCCCCTCCCCTCTTTTTATACTCCTCTCTCTCACGTGGGACCACTTTCTCTCCCCTTCTCTTCCCGCGCGGACTCTTTCTATCCGCTGCGGCCTCTCCCTGTTTTTTTGGATCGCTGCTCGCCGCGACCTGCCTCTCCTGCTCACCGCGCGGTCTCTCTCTATCCGCTGCGGCTTCTCCCTGCTCGCTAGTCGCTGCTCGCAACGACCTGTTTCTCCTGCTCGCCGTGCGGTCTCTCTCTCTCCGCTGCGACGTCTTGCTGCTCGCTGATCGCTGCTCGCAGCGACCTGCCTCTCCTGCTCGCCGCGCGATCTCTTTCTATCCGCTGCAGTCCTTCCTCCTCGCTACTCGCCTGCGGCCTGTAGCGACCTGCTTACTCCTCGCTTCTCGCTGCGGCCTCGCCTTTCTGCTGCTATCTTGTCGCATTTGGTCGCGATCTCCTGGTCGCTGGCGTGTCCGCCGAGACCGTGCGACTTCTATATTTCTTGCCTCCCGGCCCTTTCTCTGCTACCCGCACGGCACTCCTCTTCTAACCGCCCGGCCTCTTCTGCTGGCCGTGCATGGCGTCCGATACCTCTGCTGCTACTTCTGCGCCGCCAGCCCGCGCGGCTGCCTCGGCTTCCGAACTTCGTGATGAATTACGGATTACAACTATCTCCCTAACTGGCAAAAGGAACTTTGTTGAATGGGTTCACTCGGTTCGCCGTGTTCTGCAGACAAAGGGACTTCTTCACCACTTGACCCGGGCCCCTCCGACTGCACCCTCCGATGACTGGCTTCGCGACGATGGTCGGGTCCAGTCCTGGCTTCTCAACTCTATGGATCCTGAACCCTACCGGATGGCAATGTATCATGATACGGCTAAATCCATGTGGGAGGAGCTTCACGCCTTTTACTCTGGTCATGACAGCCTACAACATCTGTATGATATTATTTCCGATCTTCAGAATCTTACCCCGGGTGCTCCTGGTGATATGCTCTCCTTCGTGGCTAAAGCCAAGAGTTTGGCAGAGGCTTGGATTCAGCATCAGCCTCCTACTACCGATCTCACCACTCAACGCAACCAGAAAGAAGCTGTCGCCATCGCCATGATGATGTCCCGAGTTCCTCCCCACCTACATAGTATTCGGGCTCAGATCCTATCCTCCGCCACAACTCCTTCACTGTCGGATGTATGCTCTATGCTACTCAAAGTCACGCCTCCCTCGGAGGCTCCTCATGATTTTGCCCCAGCTCTTCTTCAGCAACCTCTCCTTCCGAACCCTCCTACTCGTGGATCTTCCACTCGGGGGGGCCGGCCACCATCTCGGGGACGCGGACGTGGTGGTCGGTCTTCAATGAAATGCACTTACTGTGGCCGCGATAATCATCTTGAAGCCACTTGTTACCGCAAGCACGGCCTGCCCCCTCATCTTACTGCTACTACCACTGCTGCTCCTCCTCCCACTGGGCCGTCTGCCCCCGATCTGGCTTCCACTACCCGCCAGGATATTGCTGAGCTTCGCACCCAACTCCAACAGCTTCAAGGTGCTCTCACCCGCTCCTCCGGCTCCGTCGCATCCTTTTCTGCGGAAGGTATAACCTGTCTCTCTCATAGTCCCTGCTGGATCGTTGATTCCGGGGCCACTCACCATATCACTTCCCAGAAGCCCACCAAGTACCAACGGACGCCTCACCCCCTTTGCATCACTGTGGCCAACGGTGATACCCTTCCTGTCTCTGGCACCGCTGCTCTTCAGCTTACTCCGACTCTCTCTCTTTCCTCGGTTCTGCATGTTCCGGGCTCCCATTTCAACTTACTTTCTGTTAGTCGTCTCACCCACGACCTTGATTGTTGCATAACTTGTTTACCTTCTTCTTTCCTTATACAGGATCGTCGCACCCGGAGTACCATTGGTAAAGGGCAGCTGTTGAACGGGCTCTATATCTTGGACATCCCACCTACTACTCTATCTGCTATCTCCACGGTCGATTGGCATCGCCGCCTTGGGCATGCCCCCCTACCGATTCTCAAGCGGGCTCTTCCTGATGTACCTCTGCAGGAGTTCTCTTGTGAATCTTGTATCTACGACAAACAACATCGCTCTTCCTTTCCCCCTACTTGTACCAGGAGTAGTACTCCTCTCTTTTTAGTACATTCTGATGTGTGGGGTCCTTATCGTGTCCCCAGTATTTTTGGTTATCGTTATTTTGTCACGTTCATCGATGACTACTCGCGTACTACATGGCTTTATTTACTACATGATCGTACTGAACTTACTTATGTGTTTCGTGCTTTTTTGACTGAGATGCGTACGCAATTCGACACCCCCCTTCGGGTCATCCGCACCGACAATGCTCGCGAATATACCGGGCGTGCCTTCTCTACTCTTTGCACCGAGTTCGGTATCATCCATCAAACTTCCTGTGCCTATACCCCTCAGCAAAACGGGGTCGCCGAACGGAAAAATCGCCATCTTCTCGATGTTGCCCGCTCCCTGATGTTTCAAATGCATGTTCCGGTCGAATATTGGAATTTTGCCGTCTCCACAGCCTGTCATCTTATTAACCGTCTCCCCTCCTCTGTGCTGAATTTTGCCTCACCACTCCAACTTCTCTCTCCCTCCACCAACCCCACCTCTCTCACACCACGGGTCTTCGGGTGTGTGTGCTATGTCCACCATCTTGGCCCTCCTTCCGACAAGCTTGCTCCTCGGGCTGCCAAGTATATGTTTGTTGGATACTCCCGGACTCAAAAGGGATATGTCTGCTACTCTCCTTCTGATGGTCGACTGGTTGTTTCTGCATATGTCACCTTCTGCGAACACCAGCCCTTCCACTTGCCTTGCCCCACCTCGTCTTCTGCTCCACCTCTTCCCCGGCCTGCCGTACCAGTCACGCCATCGTCTCTACCCTCTTCTTCCTCACCAGCTCTTCCTCGGGTTCCTCCACCTCTTATCCGGGTCTACTCTCGACGTCCATCCAAGGATACTCCCGTGCACCAGCTCCCCGCTACCAGCGATACCTCGGCTCCGGCAGATCCGGCTCCCGTCTCTACAGCTCATCCCTTGGCCAACTACGTCTCTCTCCATCGGCTGGCACCACCTCTTTATGCCTTTGCCACCTCTCTTTCCTCTATTTCTATTCCTAACTCTGTGCAGGAGGCGCTTACACATCCCGGATGGCGGGCAGCCATGGAAGATGAAATGCGGGCTCTTTGGGCGAACCAGACCTGGGATCTGATACCTCTTCCTCCTGGTCATACCTCTGTGAGCTGCAAATGGGTCTTTGTTGTCAAGCATGCGGAGGATGGCACTGTTGACCGCCTGAAGGCCCGCCTCGTGGCCCGGGGCTTTACTCAGCAACATGGTCTTGATTATGAGGAAACTTTCTCTCCAGTGGCCAAATTGAACACGGTCCGCGTCCTTCTTTCCTTGGCAGTTCATCGTCACTGGCCGCTCTATCAGTTGGATATTAAGAATGCCTTCCTCAACGGCGATCTGCACGAGACAGTTTATATGCAGCAACCTCCTGGGTTTGAGACCACGGGGGAGTCTTTGGTATGTCACCTTCGGAAATCCATTTATGGTCTCAAACAATCCCCACGAGCGTGGTTTGAAAAATTCAGTAAAGTGGTCTGTACTAGTGGCTTCACTCGGAGCTCGGCTGATTTTTCCCTCTTTACCCGCCACCGGTCAACCGGAACTGTGATCCTTCTGGTCTACGTTGACGATATCTTGATTACTGGCAACGACACGACAGGAATACAACAGATCAAGGAACAGTTAAATTCCGCCTTTCAGACCAAAGATCTGGGCAACCTTCGGTACTTTCTTGGGCTCGAGGTCGCACGACGCTCTGATGGTCTTGTGTTATCTCAAAGGAAGTACTGTATGGACCTCCTTCATGATGCAGGCTATTCTGGATGCAAACCTGTGGAGACTCCTATGGACGCCAATCACAAGCTCTCGGCCCATAGTTCTGACTCTGACAAGCTGCTTACAAATCCGGAATATTACAGACGCTTGGTTGGGAAACTGATCTACCTTACGGTGACTCGACCAGACATCTCATTTGCTGTAGGAGTTGTGAGTCGGTTCATGCACGCTCCTCGGACATCTCATCTTCAAGCGGTCGAGCGCATCCTTCGATATCTCAAGATCGCCCCCGGACAAGGACTTGTGTATAAGCCATCCACATCTCTATCACTCGTCGCTTACTCTGACGCTGACTATGCAGGATCTATCGATGATAGGCGCTCCACTACGGGGTTCTGCACTTACTTTGGTGGTCATCTCATAACATGGCGTAGCAAGAAACAATCTGTGGTTACACGCTCTTCTGCTGAAGCCGAGTACCGGGCTATGGCTGCGGTTGCTTCCGAGCTAACCTGGCTTGAGAGCCTTTTGGGAGACTTGGGTGTTCGTCTCTCATCACCGGCTACCTTATTTTGTGACAGTCAGGCAACAATCCATATTGCCAAGAATCCGGTGTTTCACGAACGCACAAAGCATATCGAAGTTGATTGTCACTTTATCCGGGAAAAGGTACAGTCAAAGAAGATAGATTTGGAGCATGTTCCTGCTAAAGACCAAGTTGCGGATATCCTGACAAAAGCTCTCTCCAGTCCTCTATACTATCAGTTTTTATCCAAGCTTGGTGCCTACCACTTGTACGCTCCAGCTTGCGGGGGAGTGTTAGAAAAGCCCAATTAAGGGCCCATGTTTTCTCTCTTTTCTCTCTCCATGTATTAGTCCCACATCTTGTATTTAGAATTTCTCTTCTCATTCTTCTCCTATATAAGTGTATTCATACTTGTAACTATTCATTCAAGAAGTATATACAAGCTTTGAGGCCTTTCTCTACAGCTTTGATTACGTATATATTTGAATTATTTTGAATTATAAAGATGTAGAACTATTTTACTCTGGGCTACTTCCTTGCATATCACTGAATATGAATTGAAGGAATTCAAAGATTTGAAATCACTGAAAATATAAAATCGCTAAAAAACTAAACATGGATTAGGAAGCGATGAAAACTCTGAGAGAAAATTTATATAACTATTTCCTATATTTTGAAAATGAATATGAATTGAATATGAAACAAATAAGAAATTGAGAGTGCGTCGACGCATCAAAAAAGCTAAGGCCGGCCTTGTAGGGGGGTAGAGGAACAAACTCCTACACCTTGTAGGAGGGTACAACTCCTAGTCTCCTACACCCCGTAGGGGGGGGGGGGGGGGGTAGGGCACCTACAGAAGTTAATACTGAAATGTCAAATCTAGGAGGCGTGGAAGTCTGCGACGTTGTTGAGCGCCCTAGGGAAGACATTGATACGATGGACCAAGATGTTTGAGAAAATTGAAATTGACCCTCAGCATTTCGAAAGAAACGAACTATGATATGAATTTTGAACTTAAATAGAACTGAATAAGAATGCAAGACAAAAGAATTTGATACCAAAAATTTTTATTTTTATTCTACTAGCTCACTGTATAGCACCTTACTTGCTTCCTATACTTACTGCTTTATTATACATGTTCATATAAAATTTATAATTGCATACTGATGCTGACTCTTCATGTTTGCATATAGTGTGGTTGAAGAGGTAAGGAACTCACTTAATTTTCTAAACTAACTGGTTATCAATTTCTCTTTTTAGGATCAAACCGCCAACATATCAGGCCCCGCTAAAAGGATACATGTGGAGGCAGATCAGAAGCAAAAGGAAGACGTAGTTCACCCACAGGTTAACATTTGTTACAATCTGCATATAATATAGATATGTCTAGTTGTTTTTCATGTGCTTTGGTTGGACATGTGTAAATGATCCTTAATGAATAAAAAGTTAATTTATGTTTCTACTAGTACCACTCTCGTGCGGACTTCGGGCTGTTACATGTCTAGTAATATTGTTTAGAGTTTTAGCACATATAGGCTCTGTTTGGGGCAACTTTTGTTAATGAGAAAATTGTATTCAAACCGCAAACGCTATTTTTAAATCATTTGTTTGCTTAACTGTTGCAATATATCTTTTTTTTAAACACATTTTTAGGGTCTTTTGAAAAGTTGAGCCCGAGCCCACGTCTAAGGATGAGAAACACGTTTACGAAGTTAACACACGAATTTTTTTCATTCCTAATATGCGAGCTCCATTCCAACAAAGAAGTCGGAGGCATCGATCATCTTCCTCGTCTCGACGACTCTAGCTCTTGATGACAACAATCGAGCCCCATCCCGCTTCCTTGTAGATACTCTTGTTCCCTCATGCCACTGTTTTTTGCATATCCTGAGGAAAGACTCGATGGGAGAACTCTCCAGTTGGTGTCCTAGGTTCAAAGGGGAAGTCCTACTTTGATTTCAAAGGGGAAGACAACATTTCTGCTTCGATTTCAAAGGAGAAGACAACATTTATGGAGTTGGTGCCAATTCTCGCTGATTTTCCTTCTAAGCTAGGGAAGACAAATTCATAATTATGTTCAATTCTTGGATCCGAAACAATCCATTAACAACAGATCTATGTTCAGTGGGCTCAAAGAGAAACAGTTGTATTGGCATGTTGATGAGATCCATTAATCACCTCCACGATATCAAATCGAACTTCCTTGCAGCTACTACAATCCAATCTATCTCCGATTGTGTGCAAAATAGTGATGGGGGCAATTCCTTCGGTTGAGATTCCTTTGTCCCCACTTCATGACCTCCTTCAACAGGCTTCAACAACGCCCTAGCTCCAAAGGTGATCCCCAATCCTACTGTACTTCGCAATTTTTCTGGAGCTGCAAACTCCCCTTCTCCATTTTTCCTGTAATAGGAGTTCTCAGGGATTTGGGTACTCCATTTTTATGGTCCTAATCTGCTGTAATTTCCTCTTACAGCATTAAGATTAAAGGCAGCAATTAGTCGATTATTATGTAATCTGCTGTAATTTTCATTCTCTATCTAACTGGAAAACTTGAGTGATGTTAGTGAAGTTGTTTGCATACAACATTATCATATAATCTGCCAGCTATTTTACTATGCATTTTTTTCACTAGATCCATGTTTGTATAGTTGTATGCATACAACATTTGTGAAGTTGTATTACCTGGTGGATTCCACATTTGGAAGTACACCAAATTCATTATGAAATTTTACCGTTAGTAGCATTTGGAGTATACAAATATGCCTTACATTTCATTACCCAGCGGACATTGTTCTTCATTTTGTCTAATGTAGAAGTAATCTTTCCTAGATAAATCTATATTTGAATGTGGGTATGTTAATCTGTAAGTTTTATGATAAGTTTTATAATTGTTTATATGAAAAAAACTTTTTTGTATATGTGGATAATCCATGATGAGTGTTTTGGGTGTATGCATACAACATTTCTGTTTTGTAATAGATGAGCAATCTGTCCTACATCCAATTTGCTAGAATAAAAAAATCAGAAGAGCATAAGCATTAGAATCCTGCAAAAGAATATTGAAATGCTATGTTCTTTAATTCTTTTGCATACTAAAAAGTCAGATTGTATTGAGTGATTTCTTTGTTGTTTTCATGACAGATGATGTGGTGTTTCTGCTTTTGGATTGAGTTGCTCCACAAATTGTTATTTTAAGAAAATAGTTTTTCAGGAAGTTGTTCTGTCAAACAGTTGCATCATTCCAAACAACAGCTATCACATCAACATCAACAGATTCTCCAGACAGTTTTCAACTCTCTCATCAATGATTTTCTGGAATCTTTATTCTAGCCACTGCTTTCTCACAGCAGCTTTCTCATCAACATCAGCTACCCCAAACAGAGCTATAGTCATCTCCATGGTCATGTTTATAACCTACACTACGTCAAGAAATTTAGTGATTTTTTTCATTCTTAAAGCATCTAACCACTACTCGTGATTATATTGAATATGCAATCAATCACTTCTCCTATTTTTTATAATATAAGAATCTATAAATGATATGATGCACACTTGGTGAAAGGTCCGATTTTGAATTTTGGATCGCCTAATCTACGCATAAAACAACTAACAATGAGTGCACGTATTGAATTATAAAGAAAGTGAATTCTATAAGACTATAACATAGACAACAAACATTAAAAATTAGAACTTCAAACTTATATATCATTCACATTTCATATTAAGAAGACTACAAGTCTATAATGCTATAAGTACTAATATACCACAACATTACATCAATGTATCATTACATTCACATACAAAAAATATCTATAGTTTAAAATTAAACTTATGCTCCAAGAAGATCAACTTCATCATTCACTTCCACAATAGAGAGCTCCAACCTTGGTTTATCAAGTGAGATGTTAGCTATCTTAAGTGTACCTACATCTTTGAATGACTCAAAGACATCGCCAATAATATCCCATAATTTAGTCTCTCTTTTATTGTATTTTTGATCTCTTTTAGAAAATAGATGAAGATTGTTATGGAAACCTATCAAATTTTTGGCACATGGTGTCATTCAGTTTCTTTTAATTGAATCGATAGAGAAGTGACGCGTCGCGACAGACTCGCGTGTATTCCCGTAGGAGACGATGACACGCGGCTCAGACGGACGATCGGAGTCCGTGGTCACGTCCAGATGTTCTAGTCGAGTCACTTTCGTATTTTGTGTTTTTTATTTTGAGATGTATTTAGCCCCCAATCGGTCCAAATAGTCTTAGTCGTCTGATCGGGGTGGTTTATTTTCAGATTTAGGCATGCAGTTATTAGGCGGTTTTGGTGTTAGGGCTATATATTGGCGCCGGCTGGTGTTAACAGGGTATCGTGGGTATTCGCAAGTTTGCGGAACAATCAGTCTCCCTCTTGCTCGGTGCGACGCCGGGTGAGAAACCCTTGGTGTGACTCCAAGGTATCGATCGTACTCCTCCATCCCGTCGGCACTTTACGCACAGCCAGACCCCTTTCGCTCCCATCGACCCCCTCCCTGCACGCGATTCTCATCCATACCGCATCTCCGAGGTAACTCCTCTGCCTCCGCCCCAGCCTCCTCCATCAACAACTCCCAGAAATCCATTGTTCCCCGTAGTGAGCCTTCCATTCCTTCATATTTTGTTTTCCCGATGGGTTGTGTTCCCCCTGGACTGTTTTCCTTCAAAACTGCTTTCCCCACTGTCGTGGCTTACTTCCCAACCAACCCCAATCTCATTCCCATCTCGATCCAACCCCGGTGCCACTCCAGACACCCACCCACAACCCTTTGAACCCCTACGTCTCCCCCCCCCCCCACATACACCTCTTACTGCCTCCACTAAAGAATCAATCCAACACAAGTTTTTCCCCCATTTCGTTCTCTGAACAGCCACATTACAACCCTCCTGCTACTACATTACAACCCTCCTGCTACTACATTACAACCCTCTTTAGCCCACATCAGCCCGGAACCCCTCCTTCGCTTCATGCCGCTGTCGCCGACTTGTGTAAGTCGTTATCATCAGCCCGGAACCCCTCCTTCGCTTCATGCCGCTGTCACCGACTTGTGTAAGTCGTTATTTGGAGTTATTGTTTTCTATTATTGTGTATTCGGACACAAGTTTTGTTGGATGTTACCCATATTTGCACTTTAGTATTATGATTTCTCGTGATTTGCTGGTCCTAGTTGTGTGCATAAATTAATTGCGTCACAATTAGTTGTGGATTATAATTTGCTAATTCTAAATTAATTTTGTGAACAAGTGTGCAGCTTTTTGAAATCTTCATTTTAATTGACTGCTTGTGGCTAAATTTCAATTGGACCAAGTTATTTGCATGCGCATTAAGTTGACATTTGATTGGGTTGTTTGTATGCTTGTGTAACATTTTAAGGTGGTCATAGATATATTCAATCCATTGTGTGATCGCTTGCTTGACATGTAGTGTTTGGGCATCGGTTCCCCGCCACCTGTAGACTAGCGCTGCATCAAATTGGTATCAGAGCCCAAGGTTTGGGTCACATTTATATGTGCAGAGGTAGGTTCAGGCTTTATGTTAGCACGCAGTTATTGAGTCTTTAGATTTTGTCTTATGCCGAGCTATTATCGTCATCCTTCACTTTCATTTGAACGGCACTCGTATTACCACAATGAAAGGTCCTCACATTATCGTCAATACACTTCTCCACGACCTTATGCTGGTAGAGTTGACTATCGTTTAGTTGAGAGGTCCTCACATTATTGTCGTCACACATCTCCTCTATTTGAGGAAACCGAATCTATATATGAGCGACCACCACACGTTCGTAGGGTCCATGCCCACATACGAGCACAATCTGATTATGTTAGGAACTGCCGTCTAGATGACCCTCAGGAACCCTATAGAGATCAACATCTTCAAGATCACAACACACGTCAAGACCCTCCTAGTGTTCCGCAAATAGAGTTACCTGAGGCTAAATTTCAGCGATTAATTTTTGACCACTTCGATCTCTTAGACGCTCGATTTGATCACATAAGATCAACATAAGACCTGACACTTGATTTTGCTACTTCCTATTTTGATGAGGCTCGGTGTCCATATGATTTTATTATTGAATCTAATCAAGATCTAATGATACAGGTGGAGAGCGATACTAGTATGACTAGTGAGCGTGGTCGCGTGAGTGAGGATGAGCGACCCAGTGACACAGTGATGGTATATCCATCCCTCACAACTCACTTAAACCTAGTGTCCCCTGTGGGCAGGGATCCAGTTCTCAACACTATACTCATTGACCCACACTTGAGTTTGGGCACTCCGTACACTTCCTTTAGTACTATCTCGAGTCACATCACCACTGAGAGCCGAGAGTATAGGGTTGACTTCTAAGTGACCGCATCACTCACTTATGAGAACATTGACTTTGTTGTAGGTGACCTACTTGTTCCCATCGACACTACCGTTATTAGTGTTTTCCTATTATAGGGTCATCATGCCACCGTTGACCTCCCCAAGATTAAGTCCTTGAGAGGCTCATTTGACGAGCTTCCCTGCTTGCACGTTAGTGATGGGTCGTGTATTCGCACTAGTGAACATCTCACGCGTGATGACTTTTGGTATACACCCCCTGGTGAGGCTCCTGGCGGGCTTTGCCATTTGAGAGGTACCCTTCACACTCGTGCGTTCACTATCCTGCCACTATCTACGACGTTCCTTCGGGTAATGATGTTATTCACGCCAAATATTTTCATCGACCACCCGGTAGAGCTCCCGAGGATTTGTATCGTTTAGGAGATATTTGGCACATCCTGATTCCACAACTCACTGTCGATATCTCAATTAGTCACTTGGGTGGTCCTCGTACACTTAATGAGTTCTTCTACACTTTGCCCAAGAAACCTCCAGATAAACCACTCATCCTTAGAGACTTTCATTGCTACTTTGTGTATGCGTCTTGTTAGTTTGTCGTGTCAGTCGTTAGTTATTTGCGTTTGTTGCATAATATGGATGGTCATTCACATATAGTGTCTGACTCTCCTATGTTGCATGATTTGAGTCCATAGTATAATCCGCAACATTTGCAGGAGTCAACAGAGTCTTTCATACAACATGTGCATGCACTCCATGAGTTGGTCAGTAACAAAATTACAGCTAGTAATGATTATTATAAAGATCAAGCAGACCAACACAGGCGGGCACAAATCTTTGAGACGGGAGACCAAGTATTGATTCACATTCGATCTGAGAGGGTCCCGCAAGGACCAGCAAAAAAAATTAAGCGCACGCAGAATGAGCCCCTATACAGTTGTACGACGGATTGGTGTGAACGCATATGAGATAGACATCCCTCACGGTATAGGCATCAGTCGAGTATTCAACGTAGAAGATTTGACTCCTTACTATGAGTAGCACGTGTACGTGGACCCCTTTTCCACACCTCTACAAGAGCCTTCACCTCTCATAGCCCCTCTACCTGAGCCTTCGCCTCCTATTTCCCCCCACCAGTCCTCTTTGTTACCACTCGCGGAGTCGTGCCATACAGATCGCATTGCATCAACGACGGTTCCTCTGACACAGCAGTCAAACAGAGATACATCACTGCCAGACAGAGATACATCATTGCCAGACTGAGATACATTTGTGTCACCCTCTTCTACTGATGACATGCTTCAGATCATCGGTCATGAATTCTACACCGCGGGCGGGCGAGATATTGTATGTTATCTTGTCTGTTGGAGTTGTCGGCCTCTGCACGATGCTATATGGATCTCTTCAGAGGAGCTTGAGAGACTCGCCCCGCAACTAAACAGCGAGTACGACCACCGCCACTCACCGGAGTTTAGTGCTTTTAAGCCCAGGGGAGTTGACGGTGAGCCGCGACCGACTCGCGTGTATTCCCGTAGGAGGCGATGACCCGCGGCCCAGACGGACGATTGGAGTTCGTGGCCACGTCCAGATGTTTGAGTCAAGTCACTTTCGTATTGTGTTTTTTATTTCGAGATGTATTTAGCCCCCGATCGGTCCAAATAGTCTTAGACGTCCGATCGGGGTGGTTTATTTTTAGATTTAGGCATGCATTTATCAGGCGGTTTTGGTGTTAGGACTATATATAGGCGCCGACTGGTGTAAAAGGGTATCATGGGTTTTGGAGTTTTTTGGAACGGTGTGATCCTTCGGTGAGAAGCCGACTTCTCTCCGCCTGCTGGTACGACATCAGCCCCGCTCATCCCCGTCCAGCCTCCACCCCTCCATCCCCACCTCCGCCCCCTTCTGGTACCCTGTCAGCCTGTCAGCCACAACATCCGCCCCTCTCTCGGCGGCTACACCTCTGCTACTCCCTCCATCCCGTCGACCACCAAAGCCACCCTCACTCGATCCACCTTCCTCTCCCCCTTCCCCCACCAGAACCCTAAGCCCGCTTACTCCCCATCTTCCCCCTCACTCTACACTATTCCAGACCCCTATATCCCCTACCCCCACCCAGCATCGTGAAACTCCCTCTCTCCCACTCCAGTGGACCCACCTCTCTATAACTACTCACACCCTAACTCATCCCCACCTATGAACCTCTTCCATAATACCCATTTACAAAACTCAGCCACCCCTGTCATTTCTGGAGCCCCTCCACCAGCCCGGAATTCATTTCTGCAACCCGTCACGCTTTCAACCTTGGATGCCCACCAACTACCGTCTTTGTCGCCGCCTGCATGTGTGAATTGTGGTAAAGTCATTTCTTTTAGTTGTTTATTTTGGCAAACTTGTACTGTGGTGGATTATTGTCTTATTGTGCAATTAGTTCTTTTGTCGTAAAATTTGCGGTACTTATTCCGTGTACGCTTAACATTATTTGCGACTCTTTCATTTGCAAAATTAATATTTTGTTCTCCTTTAATTAATTGTGACTGTACGCGCCCCTGCTAATCATCATATAATAATTAATTACTTGTTGCAATTTTGGAGCGGACCACTATACAATTGCATTACATTTTTGTGCATTTAGGGTTGCATTTAGAAACCCCTTTCGATTCGACCTGCCACTGCATCAAGAAGTACTTCAATTTCTCTCCAAGCATGAAGAAGATGATGGTTATATTAGAAGCTTTAAGGTTATGGTTTGAAGCGAAGGGGCCGGCGAACCATGATTAATCCATTGAATCTTTGGAACTAGGAGAAAACAATTTTGATTTGAATCGTGATCGTTGACCCCCCCCCCCCCAACTTATCAACATACTCCTTTGCAACCATATTATGCTCCATCAAAGTTTGAAAAGATTTTTTTCAAACATTAGACTTTTCTTTGCTAATTTTTGGATCTTTACGAGAGGCAACTCTATTTGGATCCTCCACTATTCATTGTTCACTATAATAAATAACAAAAAATAGAAAATAACAGAGACATCAAAATATAAATTTATAATTAAAAAAATATTTACCTTGAATTTAATGAATGTGCAAGGCAAGGAAGCGCATAATTATTCTTATTCCAATGATTGACAGGAATAGCATGCACTACCTCAAAAAAGTAGATACATCTTCATCTCTTTTTCTCTCATGTGCATAAATACCTTTCTTCACATTTTCAATCATATCCCATAAATCATATATCAAATGAAGATATGGTTTATCTGCGTCGCAAAATCAAACCATATCATATATCGGAGTCATGAATAAAAATATGTGATGCAGGACGGCGCGTAGGGTTTTTGCGTCTGTCGGATTTTTCCCTAAGAAACCCTAAATGCATGCAATCAATAATTAAATTTTTAGGCGGGCGTTGCACAAACTTTAAGAAATGAAGCAACTAAAATTCTTTGTAAAGCACAAAATCGCTATTTTGTTTTAAAATTAATTTTCTTAAATAAAATGGTTCAATTTTAAATCTGGGGAAGGAAATTCGAAACTTTTGTTTCGTTCCCCTTGTCGTAGCAAAACGAAAATCGTGAACTCCTAATATGTTTCCGTTTGGAGTTTTCGACGTAGCGTTCGCTGACAAAACTCGGACGAAAACCCAGCAATGAGTCTATTATTTACGAGAAAATATAGAAGCACACACAAAGGAAAAGATAGAAACAATTACCCACGGAAGAGGCGTCTTCCGTATTCGAAGTCGATGACGATCACGCGAAGAACTCCTCGTCACCTTCAATTTACCGCTCCGAGGTCGGCTGCTATCGCACACGGGCACCAAAGAATTAAATCGTTCCCTCACATGAGGTGGTTCCACGGAATCACTCAACAAAGCAAGGAAGCCACAAACTAAACAACCTAAATTCACTCGCTCTTCACACTCAAGGTGGTTCCACGAAACCTCAATCGCTCAAGGTGGATCCACGGGAATCAAACTAAGACCTAAAATTAATCCTAAGTTTCCTACCTTAATCGGACTACTGCACAATAACATCAAAGCTACTGTTCATCATCCTTGCTAGTTCAACACCTACAGCAAGCAATTCTCTCTTCAACACCTCAACAACAAGCAGCAAATCGGTTCCAACGCTAACTCCTAACTATCTCAAAAAAAACATTAACTCCATACATTCAATTATCATCCTGAACGGCAACAGGAAAACAAGAACAAGCAGCAGCTAATTCCTAATTCAATCGGGAATTCATTTCACAGCAAATCTCCAAATTTCGTTTTATCAATCACACTACAACATGCCTAACTAGAGATCAAACGGTAATCAATTCCTATTTCTAGACTCACAACAACAACCACACAGGTACAGGCGTCGCACTGTTCATCTTCTTCTCCAAAAGGCAGCGGCAACACAGGAAGTTTCGGCTCAAATTTCAGCAAAAAAATTTCATTCAACATTAATCACCAACAATACAGGGCACATCCTATCCCTTTTATAGGGCTTCAACAAAACTGAAAAAAAAAACAAAATAACAGGTAACTGGCAGAGCTTTAAAGGTGCGGCCATGGAGGGTGGTTCGTGGTCAATGGATAGCTGCAAAAACTTTGCGTGGAGGAGATCGTGGCTGGCGGTTGGAACTTTCAAAGAGGCGGCGGAGCCTCGTGGGGCTGGATCGCACTTTGCGGAAGGGATATTGTGCTCCAGATCGTGGATGGTGCGACTGGAGCTTAACCCTACCTTGAGCTTCCGCCGTTATCGGGGCAATCCGCTTCTTATTTATATAAGTTTTATAAATATATATATATATATATAGTAACAGATAATTTGGATATATATATGTATATGTTTATATTAATTACATATTTATATATATATTTCCACACAAAAAAATTGCAAAGTTTACGCATAAAAAATGACGCAAATATAATATGCTTGACTCAGGACCCATAGTGGTCTGGTCCGGTGCGGCGTCGGGCACTTTTCGCGACGATCTCATGGGGTTGGTCTCCACCAATATGTAGTCAATAGAATCTCACTACTCAACATGCATCGCCTTCTCTTGCACGTATCTACAATTTATTTAGCTTCTCCATGTCATCACCACGATATAAACGTCAATTATCACTAATAGTCATTTTTTAAATTCAACATTTTATAAGTGTGAATTATTTTAACATGATGATCATTGATAAAATGAATTTTGGCAGTAGATAATAATTTCAAGCTCACAAACTCAGTAAACATCGGTAATCTCATGAAATGATTCATTATGCAGTTTTTAATAAACATAGAATCTTCACCTATGTGGGTAATCCATTAGCATTGCTCATAAGTTGGCATATTATTCTCTGAATTCTTAGCGGCACATGTGTTCTTCAAAGCTAGATTAAAAGTGTGAATCACGCAAGGAGTCCAAAAGATTGACGGGAACTCGATTTCAATAAGATGTCTCAATCTCTTGCAATTTACCGCATTATTCGTGATAACTTGAACAACTTTTCCATGTTGAATTTCTAGAATCACTTCTTTGATCAAATATGCAGTGAAATATTTATCTTTTGTTTGCCCATTGTAATTAACCGCCAGCAGAAATATTGTTCTTGAATTCGTTATCGCCAGGAAATTGATGAGTGACCATCTATATAGTACGCTCTTTCAATCTCATCCATGTCAACCCACATCCCTCGTATAGGAGTCAAACAGTTTTTCAATCTCAATTTTCTCTTTCAACAATAAGGTAGTTCTAAGAGAAATATATCTGGGTGGTACATATCCCGCAAGGTTACGGCTTGCAACAAATTTGTAAGATTCTCTCCAATATAGATTTCCTACTAGATTAAATGGCAGCTTCGTTGAATAAATGCTCTAGCAATTAAGGCATCCAAATATGTTGTATCCACATTATTGAAGACACAAGAAATTGAAATTCTTATCCGCTCTGATACTGCTTCCGCTTGCATCGTCATTTCTTCTCAATTTATCACCAACATTTCCAACTCCACTTGAAATACTAGAAGGCACCGGTATAAATTTTGGAATTCATCGTTCAATAAGCTCTTGACCATCTCTATCTTCCTTTAGTATGTCCTTGTATGTGAAAGTTGGAACTTGATACATGTTTTGATTCCACTACTCTTAATCTTCAATAAATGACTATTCATGCGAGGGTATGAACCTTTGTAAGGTACTAAAGTTTGCTACAATTTATGACCAACTTATACTTCCACCGCTTTCAATTAAATTTTTCTCATTGGTCGCATATTTTAAAAGAAATTTTTCCTCACTTTCAATAACCTCGTGACTCGAATCCATTTAACACAGACTAAGACCTAATTTGGACAACATAAAATGAGAACGTTATAAATGCAAACATAAAATTATGCAAACATAGTCATCTAAAGAATTTTGTTGAAGGAAATATGTAAAGGCCCATTAGTTAAGGTCATTTAGTAACTTAGCTTGGAAGTTTAGTCTCACATCTTGTATTGGGATCCTTCTCCTCTCTCTTTTCCTATATATATGTGTACACTCTCAAGTTGTAAAGTAATTTTTGGATTAATAAAATTTCTACCTATTTTTTCCACTCTTTCTATATGGTATCAGAGGCAAAGATCCTTTTGGATGGCTAGTTCTTCTCTAACTGCGTGCTTTTCTTCCCTCTGGATGGTTCGAACTTGTCTAACCGCGCGCTCCTTGTTTCCTCACTTTGGCGGCTTGCCTCTTTTCTATCCGTCGGAGCCTCGGCGAGCTAGCCTTCTCTTTTTTTCGTATCTTCCCGCTGTTCGCCATTTTCGAGATCAACGGTCTGTGTTTGTTCTAACCGCCTCTTTTCTCTCTCTCCTGGCTTCCACTTTTCTTCTTCTCCCATCCCCGCCCCATTGGCTTTTATACCCTTTGGTTTTCTGACCCGTGGGGCCCTCCTCTTCTCTTCTCGCAACACGCTTTGCGGTCTCTGCTTCTCCCCCAAGGATCGCAAGGTTATTACTTATATTGATGTCACTTTTCTCGAAGATCAGCCATATCATTCTCAACCAGTTGATTCTCCACTTTCGCCACCTCCGCGGCCTGCAATCCCTGTTACTTCAAACCTCCCACCTCTCCTTCCACGCCAATACCACCAACCCCACCTCTCCTTCCCATACCAATCCCACCCAAACCACCTCTCATCTGTGTGTATACTCGTCGTCCTCCTTAGTCTACTGCCCTATGGGAGCTGCCCTCCACTAATGATGTTTTACAGCATGCAGATCCGGCAACTGCTTCTAATGCTCACCCGATGCCGAATTATGTCTCTTTACACCGCCTCTCTCCGGAACTCCGACAAAGTGTTCTTTCTTTATCCTCTATTACCATTCCTAATTCTGTGCAGGAGGCTCTCCAACATCCGGAGTGACGGGCAACTATGGACGAGAAAATGTCTGCTATTTGGACAAACCACACTTGGGATATGGTCCCTCTTCCTCCTGGACAGACTTGTGTGAGTAAGTGGGTGTTTGTCATCAAACAGGGTCTGGATGGGACGATTCGACGTTTGAAAGATCGTCTAGTAGCTCGCATTTTTACTCAACAACAAGGTCTAGATTATGATGAGACCTTTTCTCCAGTCGCCAAACTCAATACTGTTCGTGTTTTGATCTCCCTCGTTGTTCATTGCAACTGGTCGTTGTACCAGTTGGATGTCAAAAATGTCCTTACTGGCGATTTACAGGAGATCGTTTATATGCAACAACCTCACGGGTTTGAGACCACGGGGGAGTCTCTTGTCTGTTGTCTGAAGAAGTCACTGTATGGTCTCAGAAAGTCTCATCGGGCATGGTTTGAAAAATTCAGTAAGACCGTTAGTGTTGTTGGGTTCACTCGGAGTTCAACTGACTTCTCTTTATTCACTCGTCATCATCCAACAAACACAGCGATTCTCTATATGTGGATGATATTTTGATTACAAGAGACGATCTTACAGAAATACATATGATCAAACAACATCTGGTGAATGTGTTTCAAACAAAGGACCTGGGAAACCTTCGATCTTTTCTTGATCTCGAGGTGGCTCGGAGATCTGATGAGCTTGTGTTATCTCAAAGAAAGTACTGTCTTGACTTACTTCATGATGCGGGCTATTCTGGATACAAGCCTGCTGACACTCTCATGGATATCAATCACAAGTTCTGTGCTCATGCCTCGGACTCTGATTTGCTCTTTCCAAACCCAGAGTATTATTGTCATCTTGTGGGAAAGCTGATATATCTCATTGTTACTAGACCCGATATATCATTTGTTGTTGAAGTTGTCAGTCGATTTATCCATGAGCCACGTATTTCTCATCTCCAGTCAGTCGAGCGTATTCTTCGATACTTGAAGACTGCTCCTGGACAGGGACTTGTATACAAGCCTTCTTTATCTCTCTTATCTCTGAGTGCATATTCAGACGCTGATTATGTTGGTACTTTAAATGATCGTCGTTCCACAAGTGGATACTGCACTTACTTTGGAGGATATCTCATTACATGGCGCAGCAAGAAACAGTCCATTGTTGCTCGCTCATCTGCTGAGGCCGAGTATCGTTCAATGGCAGCGGTTGTATCTGAGCTTACATGGCTTGAGGGTCTCCTTAATGATTTAGGAGTCAAGCTTTCCTCACCTGCCACTTTATTTTGCGGCAGTCAAGCTGTCATACACATTGCCAAGAATCCTATCTTCCATGAACGAGCGAAATACATTGAAGTTGATTGTCATTTCATTCGGGAGAAGGTTCAGTTGAAGAAGATAGAGTTAATGCATGTTCCTGTTGCTCAACAAGTTGCTGACATCCTCACCAAGGCCTTACCACGACCTATTTACTATCAGTTCTTGTCCAAGCTTGGTGCCTACGATTTGTACGCTCCAGCTTACGGGGGAGTGTTGAAGGAAATATGTAAAGGCCCATTAGTTAAGGCTCATTTAGTCACTTAGCTAGGAAGTTTAGTCTCACATCTTGTATTGAGATTCTTCTCCTCTCTCTCTTCCTATATATATATATGCGTACACTCTCAAGTTGTAAAGTAATTTTTGGATTAATAAATTTTTTACCTATTTTTCCACTCTTTCTACAAATTTAAACATCGCAAAAATTATTTGAACAAAAAGTTTAAGCTTATTATGCAATTATACAAGGATAACCCTAATAAAAAATTTAAACATTGCCAAAAATTAATTTAACAAAAAAATTTCATCATCAAGAACAATAGAGGAAGACTTTCTAATGACAACATTAATTAAACTAATTGAACAGGACAAGGTTAAGATGTCGGATAGTCTTTTTCATGCATGTGTGAATTTCTGATGGCAACGATTTCATGATTAGGTGATTATGACATTCATGCATGTGTGAATTTCATGCATGTGTGAATTTCTTGTGGCAACGACTTCATCATTAGGTGATTATAACATCCATGTATGATGGTGTTACGCCCCCGCTACGCTTTACGGGGCGTCATTATGTTCGGCGGTGCAAAGGAGCGACGACCAACGGGCTGAACCAACCGGTTCAGCCCCCAACCAGTGAACCGGCCGGCCGGGGCTGAACCAATTGGGTTCAGCCCCAACTGGAGGGGCCGGCTGGCCCCTCTATGGCCCGGGTATAATTACTCGGGGTTGCTCTCATGGATGGCTTATGCATTGGATTATCAAGGTATTCCCTCCTTCCTCTTCTAACCCTAATTTCCCTAGCCGTCTTCTCTCTAGATCTCCTTCCCCTTCTTATCATTTGGTATTAGAGGACAAATTCTCCGACGATGGTGACCACGCGGACACAAGAAGAGCTTTCCCGTTTGGAAACCTTGGAGGAAAACTACGGTGGTTTGGCGGATTCGGTAGCCGCGATCGAGGAAGAGATGTGCGCGTCTTCGCAGCGAATGGAGGAGCGTCTGGACGCTCGTATGGAGGAACTAAAGGCGTTGTTGAAAGGAAAGGGCCGTGTGAAGAGGGATCCAGCGGCGGAAGACCCGATCGGTCCGCCGATATGTCGGGCACGGCCGATTTAGGTCGTGCGGGCAACGGGGCAGTAGCGGGGGCCGGCGGGGCTGGCGTGGGGTCGTCCCGACCCTGGGGTACGCCCGCCGATTGCGTCCAGGCGGGGGGTCCGGCGGGAGCGGGAATGGCGGCCGCGGAAAGCTTTTCGCCTGATTCAGCCGCGCAGGGAGGAAGCGCATTATCCTGGCGTCCAGGCGGTGGTTCCAGCGTGCCGGGTCTTGGGGATTGAGGCCGACCACCATGGCAGCGGGCTGATGGGGGGCCGGGAGCGGCTGTTAGGGCTACAGGAGGTACGGGAGGCCTTCTTCCTAACCCGCGAGGCGGCGTTCCTCCCGTTGGGTACGGAGGTCATGTTCCGTGGGCCGGTCAACACGTTCCTCATCCAGTTCAACCCTCTCGGGGCCACCCAGGAGCGTACGAAGGTCACATGGGTCCAGGACGTCAAGCATGGCACGGGCAGGGCTGGCAAGGGCAAGCAGGGCCTCGCGCGTACATGCCACCCAAGTTGACACGAATGAACTTCCCCAAGTTCAAAGGAGGGGATGCTCTGGAATGGGTTCAGAAGGTGGAATTGTTCTTCAGTTACCATGAGGTACCAGAGGCGCAGTGGGTGCAATTGGCGTCGTTCCATCTGGAGGACGACGCATTTTAGTGGACTAAGTGGTTCCTAAGAGGCAGAGATTATGTGCCGTGGACAGATTTTGTGGAAGGGTTCACCGCCCGATTCGGGCCCCCGGAGTACGAAGATTTTGAGGCACTACTGCAGAAATTGCGACAGAAGGGGACAGTAACCGAGTACCGGACAGAGTTCTAGAAGTTGACAAACCGGGTACATTGGGAGGAGAGGACACTGCTGAGTTGTTTTGTGTCCGGGCTGAAGGAGCAATTGCGCGATGAGGTTCATGCTTACATGCCACGCAGCTTGAACCACGCCATCAGTTTAGCCCGCATTCAGGAGGAGCGGTTCAACAGGCAGAGAGCCCGAGCCATGGGGAAGCCTTCGGCGGCCACAACAGCAGTAGCACGCCGGGATCCACCAACGGGTAGCAAGCCAACAGTGACACGGCTTTCATGGAGTGAGTTGGCCGCTCGGAAGGAAAAGGGGTTATGTTTTAACTGCGACGAGAAATTCGTGCCGGGTCACAAGTGTGAAAGGGTACAAGTTTTTATGCTGCATGAGGATGTGGAAGACGAGCCGGCTCCGGTCGAGGAGTTGGAGGCGGACGTGGCCTTGACCGAGTTCGGAGTTTCCATACACGCTCTCGAGGGGTGTGCTCCTCCTCCGCTCACTATGCGACTCGCGGGACGAATTGCCCGTGAGAAGGTGACTGTTTTGGTGGACAGTGGGAGCACCCACAATTTTATTCGTCCAGAGGTGGCCCAGCGAGTGGGTCATGTGATCGATAAGGGGCTTCCTTCCATGTTATGGTGGCGGATGGCAGCAAGCTGCAATGTGAAGGGTTGCTGAAGGATGTGGAGCTACGGATGCAGGGCTATAGCGGATGTACCGACGTCTACCTGTTACCCATCCGGGGTTCGGATATGGTCTTGGGAGTGCAGTGGCTACGTCAGTTGCGGAGGGTCACGTTCGATTGGGAGCACATGACTATGGAGTTCCTCCACGGGGGAAAGCAGTTCTGTTTGAAAGGTATCATCTCTTCGCCAGTAAAGGAGATTTCTCTTCGGAGCATGCAGCGCTTGGGCGAGGAAGGAGGGATGATGGTCGTCCTTAGGGAAGTTCCAACGGCCGACATGACACATTCGGAGGTACCAATTCAGTTACAGTCTCTTCTGATGGAGTATTCTGATGTTTTCCAGGAACCGCGCACTTTACCACCACCTCGCTTTAGAGATCACCATATTCAGCTTAAGGCAGGCGCCGAGCCCCCTAATATTCGTCCATATCGCTACCCACATATTCAGAAGGCAGAGATTGAGCGTAGCGTCCGCGAGATGTTGGAGGCGGGCATCATTCGGCCGAGTACGAGTTCTTTTTCAGCCCCCGTCATCTTGGTAAAGAAGAAAGATGGGTCATGGAGATTTTGTGTCGATTACCGGGCCCTGAACAGCGCCACGGTAAAAGACAGCTTTCCGATTCCTGTGGTGGAAGAGTTAGTTGAAGAGCTACATGGCGCACGACGGTTCACCAAGCTCGATCTACGTTCAAGCTATTATCAGATACTGATGGCACGGGAGGACATCCATAAGACGGCCTTTCGGACTCATGATGGCCATTACGTGTTCTTAGTCATGGCCAATGGGCTGACGGGCGGTCCCGCCACCTTTCAGGCGAACATGAATGAGACTTTCCGCGAGCTCCTGCGGAAATTCGTGCTGATCTTCTTTGATGACATTCTGATCTACAACGCCAATTGGGAGGACCATGTGGGACATGTTGAGCAGGTTTTGGCCCTACTGCGTCGTCACCGGCTTTACGCCAACCGTTCCAAATGCTCCTTCGGTCAGGAGGAGGTGGAGTACTTGAGACACTTGGTCTCCGGCCAGGGCGTCAGGGCCGACCCCAAGAAGATCCAGAGTATGCAGTCATGGCCGCGGCCCGTCTCAGTTCGGGCTTTGCGGGAATTTTTGGGACTTACAGGGTACTACAAGCGATTCGTACGAGATTATGGGAAGATAGCTCGCCCTTTGACTCAACTACTGCAGAAGGATTCCTTTTCGTGGACTGAGGAAACAGAGACAGCTTTTCAGGATCTTAAGCAGGCAATGACCACCACTCTGGTTCTTGCACTACCGGATTTCACGAAGACATTTGTTTTGGAGACGGATGCCTCGGGTGTTGGCTTAGGGGCAGTTCTGATGCAGGAAGGGCGGCCGCTAGCGTTCTACAGCAAGGCGTTGGCCCCCCGCACCTTGGGTCTCTCCGCCTATGAGAAGGAGATGTTGGTTGTCATTCATGTTGTGGCACTGTGGCGGCCATATCTATTGGATCGGCATTTTAAGATCCGCACCGACCACCAAAGCTTGAAACATTTCTTGAATCAACGGGTCTCTTCTCCTCTACAGCAGAAGTGGGTTACTAAGTTTCTCGGCTATGATTACGAGATTGAGTATCGAAGGGGTAAGGAGAACGTGGTAGCGGATGCCCTTTCTCGCCTGTCGGAGGGTACTCTCGCTCACATCTCTGGACCGTTGGTGGATTCCTTAGCTGATGTTCATGAGGAGGTCATGCGCACGGCTACCTTACGTTCCTTGGTGGAGGCTTTGCAGCGGGGGGAGACGGTGGCTCCCGGTTATCATCTTCACAATGGCCGGCTATACTATGAGGGAAGAGTGGTTGTGCCTCCCGACTCAGCATGGAAAACGGTTATGCTGCACGAGTTTCACTCTTCCCCAGTGGGTGGCCATGCGGGGGTGCTCCGGACCCTTCAGAGGGCGCGAGCGAATGTCTTTTGGGTCGGCATGCGCCGGGATATACAGCAGTTTGTGCGGCAGTGTGAGGTCTGCAAGCGTCAGAAGTACGAGACTTCATCTCCGGACGGGCTATTGGTTCCTCTGGCGATTCCACAGCAGATTTGGGACACGGTTTCCATGGACTTCATTGACGGCCTGCCTAAGTCCAAAGGGAAATCGGTGATTTTGGTGGTGGTGGATAAACTATCCAAGTACGGGCATTTCCTGGCCCTCAGTCATCCGTAAACAGGCGAGTCGGTCGCCGCACTTTTTGCTCAAGAGATTGTCCGCTTACATGGCCTTCCTCGTGCCATTATTTATGACCGAGATCCTACTTTTGTGAGCAGTTTATGGCGGGAACTTTTCCGCTTACAGGGTACATGTTTACAGTTCAGCACGACACATCACCCTCAGTCGGATGGTCAGACGAAGGTTCTCAATCGGGGTGTCGAGACGTATTTACGTTGTTTTGTTATGGATGAGCCTCGGACTTGGTCGGAGTGGTTACATTGGGCCGAATACTGCAACAACACCTCATATCACTCTACCAACCGGATGACGCCGTTTGAGATTGTTTATGGGCACCCTCCCCCGAATTTGGGTAGATATGAGCCAGGCAGCACCGCCCTGCCGGCGGTCGACCGCGCTCTTCGTAATCAGAATAGTATGTTGGCAGCCCTCCGGGAGAACCTCCGTCTAGCTCAGGACTGTATGAAGATGCAGGCAGACAAACACCGCAAGGAACGGGAGTTCGCGGAAGGAGATGAAGTCTTCCTCAAGCTCCAGCCTTACATACAGTTATCAGTTGCTCGTCGGGGCAATCAGAAGCATTCCCCTCGATATTACGGCCCCTTTCGTATACTCAGCAGGGTGGGGCCGGTGGCTTACAAGTTGGCTTTGCCGAAGGGATCCCGCATTCACCCAACCTTTCATGTGTCCTTGCTCAAGCGGAAGGTGGGTGCCAATGTACAACCAAGTACTCTTTTGCCTGAGGTTACTGCTGCGGGCGAACTGCGGCCACTGCCGGAGGATGTGTTAATGGTTAAGTGGAAGAATCGGGGCACGGAATATCGGCCAGAACTCTTAGTCAAGTGGACGAATTTGTCGGCGGCGCACAATTCTTGGGTGGATTTCCTGGACTTCAAGGAGCTCTACCCCGACTACCACCTTGAGGGCAAGCTGGTCCTTGATGGGGAGGGGAATGTTACGCCCCCGCTACGCTTTACGGGGCGTATTATGTTCGGCGGTGCAAAGGAGCGACGACCAATGGGGCTGAACCAACCGGTTCAGCCCCCAACCAGTGAACCGGCCGGCCGGGGCTGAACCAATTGGGTTCAGCCCCAACTGGAGGGGTCGGCCGGCCCCTCTATGGCCCGGGTATAATTACCCGGGGCTGCTCTCATGGATGGCTTATGCATTGGATTATCAAGGTATTCCCTCCTTCCTCTTCTAACCCTAATTTCCCTAGTTGTCTTCTCTCTAGATCTCCTTCCCCTTCTTATCAGATGGCATGCTTTATAATCTTGTTAGGGCAACAAGAAATGGAAGATTTAAAGTTATCGATAAAAACATAGCGGAGAAGGAAAAAGAATTAGAGTAAAGTCAAGATATTTGAACATCACCCGAAATCGACAAAGGCAGAGAGTAGGAGGAATCTTCAACACAACAACAACAAGAGGGGTCTTCGACACAGCAGGAGGAGGAGAGGTCAGGTCGTCGATGCAGTATGCAGAGTCGGCGGGGAGGGGGTGCGTTGTGGGATGTTTCGACAGCGCATGAGGAGAGATCGAGGGAAGGGGTAGGAGGAGGGACCGAGGAGGCCTATGTCGAAATAGCAAGGAGGCATAAGACTCGATCGAAATAATAGAAGTAACCTAAAAATGATACGCAATCGATATAAGAGTAGACGGACCCACAAGTGATTAATTTTGGTACATGATTCTGGTTTTTTTTCTTAATTAAAGAATGTGTTTCCCAACTCTAATGCGCTTTTGAGTTGATACGCAAGGCCTTTTTAAGTATCTGTGCTTCACAACTCTCTTGTATTCCATTACTCATCCTGCTGGAACCTAAAATGTTACATGGCCATTTAAGTCAAACCAATAATCTGATAGAAATTGCTACTCTTACAGTACGCTAAAGCTAGAAGATTACTTGATAGTCGATCGATGCCCTAGTAGGGATATGTGAATCCCCCAACTATCAACCCGCTGACCCGGCTGGTTTGCCCCTGGACGGTTCAGCACAAAGTGGGGACTGAACCAGTTGGTTCAATCCCTCCCGTTTTTGGACCCCTCATGTGATATTTTATGTCGTAGCGCCCCTGCTTCGACCGGTTCATAACATTCCCTCCGTCTTCAAAAATTTGCTTGTCCTCAAGCTGAAATTTTGGGTACATAAATCTGAATTCATTACAATCAAGCCAGGTCTTATCTGCCTCTGGTAATGCTTTTCATAAGACTAAGGCCTGTGTCACATACTGCCCTTGCCTCAACCTCCAACGAAACTCCACGATCCTTCGGGAATCGGTCGGATCTCCCCCAGCTCGAATGCCATCAGTAGTGGGTGAACCGGCATTGTTGGCGCTCCTAGGCCTTCTTCAACAGGGACACATGGAAAGTCGGATGTCTTCTGGACCCCTCTGGCAACTCTAGGGTGTATACAACTGGTCCGACCTATTTTAAGATCTTGTAAGGTGACTAAGGTCTGTAGCACATGGGTGCTAATTTTTGGTTGGCTTCCTTGCCACTGACATCTGTCTATAGGGTTGCAATTTCAAGTACACATCCTCTCCTTCCTCGAAAACCTTCTCTTTGCGATGCTTGTCAACCCGTGCCTTCAATATGCTCTGAGCCTTTGCGAGATTTCCTCTAAATAGTTCAACCACCAAATCCCTTTCTTGAAATTTAAGCTCGACTTCCTTGACTGAGGTGGAGCAGCTCTCAAGATTCCTCCAAGTGAGTGGGTGTCTGTCGTATAATGCCTCAAAAGGTGCTATCCCCACCGTTGTTTGATATGCAGTATTATACCAATACTCCGTCTAGGGCAACCACTTGCTCCACTGCTTGGGTTTGTCTATAGAAAAACATCTGAGGTATGTATCCACACTGCGGTTCAACGATTCTGTCTGTCCATTTGTTTGAGGGTGGTTGGCGGTGCTCATTTTCAATGTGGTACCGAGCAATCTAAAGAGCTCCTTCCAAAATCTACTGATGAATACAGAACCCCTATATGATACAATAGAGTTGGGAAGCCCATGTAGCCGAACTATTTCCCTCGTGAACGACTCCGCCACCAACTCAGCAGCGCACGGGGGCGTCAAGGCAATGAAGTTCCCATACTTGGACAGACGATCAATCACCACCAAGATCATTGTCCTGCCTTGGGATCAGGGAAGTCCCTCAATGAAGTCCATTGCAATGCTATCAAACACTAATCGAGGAATTTCCAAGGGCACCTATAACCTAGCCGGTGATGTGGTCTCGTATTTCTGTCGCTGACAAACCTCACACTGCTGCACATAAAGCTCCATATCCTTCTTCATCCCCTTCTAAAAAACGCTATGTTTCAACCTTTGGTAAGTCCGGAGGATAGCCGCATGTCCCCCGACAGGAGTGTCGTGAAATTCTCTCAAAATCTGCTGTTTCAGACTAGAGTTCTGGGTTACCACCGGTCTCCCCTTGAAATACAAATGCCTGTTAAGAACATGATATATGTCCGTCTCTGTGCCCCCATACCCCCGATCCTGTAATAATTGTCGCAATGTATCATCCTGCAATACCTTCGGGTGGATCTCATATATCACCTCCAAGATTGGCTTTGTCAAGCTTAATATTCTATTGCTGCTAGGGATCCTAGACAAGGCATTTGCAACATCATTGTCATTGCCCTTCTGGCACACAATCTCAAAGTCATAGTTCAACATCTTCGTCACCCATTTTAGTTCCATTGAGGAGACTCTTTGATCCAAGAATTACTTCAAACTTTGATGATCGGTACGGATTTGAAAGTGTCATCCGAGGAAATACATCCTCCATTTGGACACAACGTGCATGATTGCCAACATCTTTTTCTCATAAACTGGAAGGCCCAAAGCCTTCCGTTGAATAGCCTTAATAAAATATGTTATAGGTCTTTCCTTCTGCATCAGGACTGCTCTGAGACCTCCACCCGACGCATCAGTTTCCACCACGAACTCCTCAAAATCTGGAAGGGCCAGCACTAGGCAGTCATGGCTCATTTAAGCTGAAGAAAAGCCTATTCTGCCTCTTCATCCCACTAGAAAGCCCCTTTATGCAAAAGGGATGTCAGCGATTTAGCAATCTTTCCATAGTTCCGCACAAACTTGCGATAGATCTTGTCAAGCCGGAGATCCTCGAAGTGCCTTGAAGGTGGTGGTTTTCGGTCATCCCTCCATGCAGCTGATCTTTGTCGGATCAGGTCAGACCCCTTCCTGGTTAACCAAGTGACCCAAATAATCAACCTCCTGCCGCCCAAAAGTGCATTGGACCTCTTAGCATATCACCTATGTCTTCTCAGAATTTCTAGAACTGTCCTGACATGCTTCACATGTGCCTCTAGATCCTTTCTATAAACGAGAATATCATCAAAGAAAACTAACACAAACCTCTGAAGAAAAAGGCGTAATGTTTTGTTCATGACAGATTGAAATGTAGAATGCGCATTGGTTAAGTCGAACGACATAACCAAAAACTCATAATGGTCATCGTGGGTTCAAAAGGCTATCTTCATCACGTCATATGCTCTCATTCGGATATGGTAATAGCCTGAACGGAGGTCTAACTTGGAAAAATACTTTGCCCCATGTAGCTCATCTAACTCATCGATTAATGGAATTGGAAATTTATCCTTAATCGTGGCTCCGTTCAGTGCCCTGTATGCATAATCGCTTGGCGCCATCCTTCTTTTTAACCAACAGTACAGGAGAAGAGAAAGGACTTATACTCGGCCTAAAGATTCCTTCTACCAACATTTCCCACACACATTTTTCAATTGTTCCTTCTGAATATGAGGGTATCTATATGGCCTCGCACTAGTAGGGCCACACCCCTCCTTGAGAATAATCAACACCATTGCCATTTGTAGCCCCTGTCCTAGCCAGACTTCCATAGATTTGACTGATTCTTCCCCCCATAGGCGGGGTGTCGCACCCCTCCAAATGATATTGTCTGTCGTTGCTTGTAAACTCCATCAACATTTTGTCCCAATCATGAGTGACTGAGCCTAATGATTTGATCCATTGCACTCCCAGCACCATATCAGATCCTTTGATCGGTAGTAAGTAGAGATTAGTAGTACAATGATAGCCTTGAATCTCAAGAGAAACACCCTTCAGCACCCCTGTACATTCCAGTTTGTTGTCATCTGTCACTAGAACCTTAACCCTACATCCTATGATGGTCTAATAGGTAGCCGACTCGCCACTTCGGGGTTTATGAAGTTGTGTGTGATGCCACTATCTACCAATATAGAAACCTTCTGCTCACACACTCGCCCTCTCATCCTCATAGTGACCTGTCTGTCGCCACCTCCTAGAGCTTGAAATGAAATTCCCAACTCCTCTTCTTCCAAGACGTCGACTTTCTCTAGTGTGCTCCCTTCGTGCAACGGCTCTTCCTCACTCAGCATGAAGATCTGGAGGGACTTGAACTTGTGGCCCGGTACGAATCGTTCATTACATGTGTAGCAAAGCCCCTTGGCTCTCCGACCATGAGAGCCTCTTCACAGTGGCCCCCTTCAGTGCTGGCACGTCGTCCACTACCTTGGTTACTGCTGGCCCACTTGTCTACTGATTAGTCTTAGGTATAGCCCCTGCTTTTCTGTGATTGATCTTTTCTTCATGCAGCTTCACAATCCCAATTGCATGTGTCATACTTTGTGGACTGAAAGCTTGCACCTCATCACTGATGTGTTCCTTTATGTCTGTCATGAAACATCCCAGTAGTGCTCTCTCGGGTAATTGGACCTTGTTGGCAAGCCTCTCAAACTCAGCGCGGTACTCACTAATTGGACCCTGATAGCATGAGCTTGTGCAACCTCTTGTCAAAATCTTCAGTCACTTGGCCCGAAACGGGAGTACAACCCGACACCAAATTCCTCCCAAGTGGGGTAAGGCCTCTGTTTCCTCCACCATGAAATCCATTGATACGCCTCCCCTTCCAAGTGAAAGGAGGCTATGTGAACCCATAAATGTCTCGGAGTCTATTGATAAGCAAAAAACATCTCCGCTTCATCAATCCACACGAGAGGATCCCCGGATTTGATATTTAGGAAAATCAATTTTCGTGAGCTACGGTTGTAGTGGTGGTCTATACGGGCCCCTCCTCTCCGATCAGGGGGTTATGCCCATCCCCTCTGTTCTTGATTTTGCTGTCAATTTATGCCGTCCAGATCGAAGTGCCCTCCCCGGCGACCATTGGCGAATACCGAATTTGGGTTTGGTCGCCAATTTCCTTCATCAACGTGTCTGTGCCGAAATTCCACCTCCCCATGCCTCATTCCATTTTTCTCTCAATGAGGGAAAGTCGGCGGCTCCCACGAAAATTGTTGTGGGCCGGCATTTCGTCCCCCACCGCCTTCCAAACCTTCCTACACCCCGGACGTCCCCCCAGCAGCCGCCGACGCAGGCTGCTGCCACCACTGGACCTCCTGAGATGCGCTTCTGCTTCCCCTAGCAACATCCCAGCCCCCAGGCGCTCCAAACGAGTCTTCCAGCAGCAGCAGCGTGCCTTCCTGAGGTCGTTGGAGCCCTGCCTTTGGCCCTGGTGGCATGTTGACACCTCTGGGAGGGTGCAGCGGGCCGCTCACCCCTCGTATAGAGCTCTGTTGCAGCAGAGCCGCGAGCGAAGCGTCAAGACGATCGAATCGAGCGTGCGACTCTTCCGCCGCTTCCACCGTCGTACGTTCCACGCTCGGGCGCTCGAGGGAGGCGCGGCTGCTCTCGTTCAGGCGTTCGAAGCCTTCCTCCAGCGCGACCATCCGTCCAGCGTCATTCTGCGCAAGCATATTCATCATCCCGCGATCGGCGCTCTAATACCAATTGACATAAATTGCTACTCCTACAATACGCTAAAGTTAGAAGATTGCTTGATAGTCTATCGATTCCATAAGGGGAAATGCGAATTCCCCCAAATACCAGCCAACTGACCCGGCTGGTACGCCCCTGGCCGGTTCAACGCAAAGTGGGGACTGAACCAGTTGGTTCAGTCCCTCCCGTTCCTGGACCCCTCCTGTGATATTTTATAACGTAGCGCCCCTGCTTCGGTCGGTTCATAACATAATCAATCTACATCTTTTGTATATATTGCAAAAGTCCATTCATCTCGTCTCAAATTTGATTTTTAGTAATTATCTTCTAATGCAAATTAATAATCATATTCTCTTAAATCAAATGCACAAATATAAATTAATTAAATAATGGCATGCAAACATAAAATGTAACTCCTAGAAGAATTACAAAAATTGTATATAACTGGAAATAATTATTTTACAGTTTGTTTACAATTGTAGAAATCGAGTAAATAAGTACACGTGAAGACATGCAAAACAACATAAATGACAACTCAAACCATAATAAAACCAAACCTGCATGCAAAAATATGGTCTCTCGCCTACTAAGTCCTGAGATATTGAACATCTGTATGCTTTCCACCACTTCGATCTTTCAAAAATTTCGTAAATATTGGGTGTGACCTCCTGCAGAGTGTTGGCACTTGTTATGTTAAAACTATATGCCAGTTTGAGATGAAATCAATCGAAACATTCATAGGCCGGACCTGGAAGCAAATAAAATCTGGTAGGTGCTGCTGAATAAGATTTCCAAGGGCTTCCATCCTCCTATGAACCTCAAGGTCTTCACGAAACCATACATTATAACTCAGAATCTTTAATATGTAAAGATCTGAACTTTGATCACTATCACCTGTAAAAAAAACTCAAGTTTAAAAAAAAAAGTAAACCACATTATATGAAAGAAATTCATATAAAAGCATACATAGATTGGAATAAAATTTAGCATAAGATGCCCATAACCATCTCATAATGCACATATGGTTTGTCACGTAGCAACACATACAAGAACAATTGACAAAAAAGGATTTTTCTTAAAGTGTCATACAACATTAGCTTAAGTCATATATAATATTCAAATCTTACATGCTCAACCACATAATTTTATTTCAACTTTTAAAACTAAATGACCTTAACTCATGGCCTAAACATCTTGGGACTTAGAAACATTCAAACATTCAGCCTTTCCCCCTCCCCAATTCATGCAACAACCCCCACAATTAGACGCTTCCATAGAACCTGCCACTTCATGCTAGAAGATGGAGAATGAGTTGAGGTTAAGAAAATAACATGAAATTATCTAACAGGAGCAAACAATAGTGACATGTTGGAAAGGGTTAGAAGATTGTAAAGGTAAGCAAATTTAGGGTATTTGTGGTGACAGTTAAAAAAATCCCAACAAGAAAGTAATGTCACGAAGGCAAATCAATCAAAACATGGTTGCATTTGTTATACTTAAAGTAATAAATACTACAATATGGTCACACAGCCATCATTTACCATAATAAAACACCAGTTTTTTTAATTGCTCAACTCACCTTTAAAACATTGATGTAGCTTTACAAGGTTCAAGAAAAGTTGTCACATTCAAATAGGAGTCACTCTCAAAGAAAGAAGCACAAACGGATTGTTAAGTAGATTTGGAGTGTAATGTAAATTAAATGTATGCACAGTACATGCCATCAATTTAGCTATTTTCAAATTTGTGTGGGAAACAAATTATTAAGTGTCTTTATTCACGATCACTACTAATTCTATCCAAACACCAAAGCCAAATTAGAAGGTAAATACTTTGCATCAACTTCTACGTATACAAACCAGCCCCTTAAGTTTGATAAATATTTCTGCTTGCATGAATGGGAAGGAACTTAAGGACATCCATGGAAGCACAACAGGGCTTTTCAGAATTTAAAATTAGTTGAGGGGATATAAGATCATCATCTTTCCATGGGCAAGAATCAGACTTCTGGAAACTTAGGCTCCATTTGGTTCGGCGGTGGCGGGTCGAACCAGCGGGTGGAAACGGAGTGTTCGAACCGGACGGGGGAGGTGGTTGCTCCAAACAGAGCTTTTTGAGGCGTTTCTCAAGGCGGGCGGGTGGAAACGGAGCAAACGCCGCCGGAGATTGATTTGTTTACCCTCCTTCCGGCGGCGTTTGCCCAAAACGGAGCAGCAAAACGCCCAAACAAATAGAGCCTTAAGCTGCTGCCAAGAATTACAAGAAAATAGGCGAGCAATTAAAAAGGAACATTCATTCTTAATTGTGGATGGAAACTGTTCTTAGCTTCTGCTTGTATTCAGAAGGATGTATGGCATGCATTTATAGACATACATATAATGACACATATACCCTTAGTACTCATTACATTACAATATATTATCTAATTGTTTAACTTCAGTAGAAATGGGCAGCAGCCGTCATCTTCTTGTTGTGTCCATACTGCTAAGGCTCCTCCTGATTACATTTCTCCACATTTCCCCATCTTAATCAGAGGGTCTGACGCCGATATTTCTTCTTATCGTGCTCTCGGTAGTGCCTTTGTCATAATATCTGCTAATTGATTCTCGGTTTAGCGGTAGAATAGCTTAGTTTTTCTTTTTTCTGCTTGTGTTCTCATGAAATTATGCTGGATTTAAATTATGCTGGATTTCTATGTGTTTACTTCTATATGAAACACCGAGTTATTTGCTAGGGCAATAACTAACGTATTGTCACAACACAGTATAAATTCTTCTTGTTTCTTCTCATTTCTTCTTTCTTGATTCTTGCCATCTCCTTCTCTAATTGTTGAAGCCACAAGGCTTTGCAGGCTGCATTACTCAATGCCATGTATTTTGTTTCTGTAGAAGAGAGGGCAATGGTTTGTTGTTTTTGAGCATTCCTGGAAATGGCTTGTCTCCTAAAAAGAAAATATATCCACCGGTACTCTTGCGATCTTCTTGATCCCCTGCCCAATCTGAATCAAAATAACCATTTAATTCACCTTATTTGCCTTTTCTATAAATGAGACCATATGATTTTGTTCCTTGTAAGTATCGAAGGATTCTTTTTGCTGTTGCACTATGAAGTGTGTTGAGATTAGATACATACCTTGAGACCATGTTTACAACATGCTCAACGTCTGGTCTGGTATGAGTGATGTAAAGGAGTGAGCCGATTAAAGATCTATAGCTTTCCTCATCTGCACTTTTGTCTTCTTCCTTCTTCATATGCAATTTTTCATTCACCATCATGGGGGTTAACGCTGGACTGCAGTATTCCACGTGAGCTTCCTTAATAGATCCATAATATATTTCTCTTGGAATATACAAATTGATGTTTTTTTTTTCTTTTTTAACATGTCTACCTAGAAAATATATTATTAGGCAAAGATTAGTCATATCATAATGCTTCTTCATGTGAATCTTAAATTCCTGGATTTGGACATTTGAGGTTCTTGTTAGTGTAATGTCATTGACATATACACAAATAATAATTATGTGCCCTTGATTGACTTTGGTGTACAAAGAGACCTCAATTGGACATCTCTGAAAATTGCATTCCAGTAAATATTGATCAAGATTAACCTTACAGACTCTTGGAGCTTGACGCAGCCCATATAGCGCCTTTTTAAGTTTACAAACTTTATTCTCTTCTCTTTATTTTTCAAATCCTCTCCGTTGTTCAACATAAACATCTTCAGTAATCAATCCACTTAGGAACGCTGCTTTGACGTCAAGTTGATACAGAGGCAGATTGTATTGAGCTACTGTCGGTTTTCGTTTGTACAAAGTTTCATATGGTGTAGATGAAGCCAACAATCTGGTTGGAGATCTGATTCAACCTAAGTCGCATCTTATTTCAATTCTATTATCAGTATTTTTATTAGTGTCATGCATGTCTTTGCGCTTATTGTTTCTGTTACGGATTTGAGAGAAAAATACTGAGTACCTCATATGGAGGTCTCACCCTTTATTTATATCAAAGTGAAGAACATAACATTAGCGATACATAGTGTGGGACAAATGTAAATGCGTCTAATAACACTCCCCCTCAAGTTGGATCGTGGGAACTTCCCAGACCCAACTTGTTACATATGTAGTTCATTCTAGTCCCCGTAACCCCTTTCGTAAAAATGTCTGCAACTTGGTCACCGGTCTTCACATGCTTTAGAGAAATAAGGCATACTTCATACTTCTCTCTAACAAAGTGGCAGTCGACTTTTATGTGCTTCGTGCGTTCATGAAACACAGGATTAGTGGCTATCTGGATTGCAGCTTGATTGTCACACCATAGAGGAGTGGGATCTTGAACGGGATACCCGATTTCACAGAGAATCTGCCTCACCCACATGATCTCAGCAACAGTGTGGGTCATGGCACGATATTTTGCCTCAGCACTAGATCTGGCAACTGTGGTTTGTTTATTGCTCTTCCAGAAGAAGAGATTACCGCCCATGAAGACCGTGAATCCCGTGGTTGACTTTCGAGTAGCTAAGCATCCTGCCCAGTCAGAATCACTGTATGCCTCTAGATTGGAATGACCTCGACTCTTGTATGCAATTCCCAAACCAGGATCCTTCTTCACATATCTGACAATCCGAAGAACAGAGTCCCACTGAGACATAGTTAGGGTCGTCATGAACTGACTGACCTTACTTACCGCACAAGCAATGTCAGGACGAGTCATGGTAAGGTAGTTTAACTTTCCAACTATTCGACGGTACTTTTCTTGTGAATCAAACAGCTTGCTTTCGGCATGAAGACTCTTTTCTCCTGGTTCCAGTGGAGAATCCACATGGCCACAGTTAGTCATCCCAAGATCAGATAGAAGATCGAGAGCATATTTGCGTTGGCAAATAAAGAGAGAGTGGTCATCTTGAGTCACCTCAATCCCAAGGAAATACCGCAATGTGCCTAGATCTTTTGTTTGGAAATTAGAGTGTAAGAATGCTTTGAAATTTGATATTCCGTCAGAGTTGCTGCCTGTGATAACAATATCATCAACATATACCATTAGCAGAATAGTACCAGCCGAGGAGTTCTGATAGAAGAGAGAGGAGTCTTTAGTACTCTTGGTAAGCCCGAACTGGGTCACAACAGCTCGGAACCGAGCAAACCAAGCCCGAGGGGATTGCTTCAATCCATATAGGGAGGCGAGGAGACGACACACTTTGGTACACTCCCCCTCAGCAACGAACCCAGGTGGTTGCTCCATATACACTTCTTCATCCAGGAGCCCATGGAGAAAAGCATTCTTGATATCCAACTGGTGTAAAGTCCACTGGTGGAAGGCGGCGAGAGAAAGGAGGATGCGAAGAGAGGACATCTTTGCAACCGGAGCGAATGTTTCATCATAGTCCACGCCATAAGTCTGAGCATAACCTTTGGCAACCAACCGAGCTTTCAGGCGGTCCAGAGAACCGTCTACATGCACCTTGATAGAGTAGATCCATTTGCATCCAATTGCCTTCTTGTCGGAAGGTAAGGGAACCAGATCCCATGTATGATTCTGTTGGAGAACATTCAATTCATCATGCATGGTTGCCACCCATCTCGGATTCGGCCTTAGCCTACGCCACAGTGGAGGGTAGACGATAGCGATCAAGAGTCGAGTACAGTGCTGTATGAGATGCAGACAAGCCCTGGTACGAGCTAACATAGAGTGGTTGTTCCTGACACGCCCGAACTCCTTTTCGGAGTGCAATAGGAACCTCTGGGCTGGCTGGCGTAACCGAAGGAGGAACAGGAGCAGGGTCTTCCGGAGGAACAGTCAGCGTATCATCGGTAACCGAGGTAGGCTGAAGTGGTGGCACCACTGTACTATCAGAAGAGCGACGAGAGTAAATTTGCCCCCAAAGAGGGGAGAACAGATCAGTCGGTGAAAGGATAGCAGTGTCAGACCTAGGGACCAAGAGAGTATCAAGAGAGTGATCAGGATGGGAGGATCCAGGAAAGAGATATGAGTCGGTCTCCCGGAAGACGACATCAGCGAAAATAATGTATCGGCGGAAATCAGGAGAGTAACACTGATATCCTTTGGTGGTTCGAGAGTAGCCGAGGAAGATGCATTTCAGGGCGCGAGAATCAAGTTTGGAGACAGAGGGACGAGCGTCCCGAACATAGCAAACACACCCGAAGAACTTCAAGGGAAGGGGGTGACCGTGATGGTCAGGATAAAGAGTGTGGTAGGGTGTCTCCCCCTGAAGGATGTGAGTGGGAAGATAATTAATAAGATAGGCAGCCGTGAGTACGACATCACCCCAGAAGTGGTTGGGTACATGTCGGTGGTGAAGGATTGCCCGGGTGACCTCAAGGAGATGCCGATTCTTGAGTTCGGCAACACCATTCTGTTGAGGGGTAGCCGGGCAACTAGTTTGGTGGATGATGCCTTTGTCAGAAAGAAAGAGATACATGGACCGAGACAGGTATTCCCGGTCATTATCAGTACGGAGACACTTAATACGAACAGAAAATTGAGTAAATATTTCATTCCATAAATGCTGAAAAATAGAAGGTAGCTCAGAACGATTTTTCATTAGATATACCCAAGTTGTTCGAGAAAAATCATCAATGAAAGTGACATAATACTTGTTCCCTAACAACGTAGGAATAGGGCACGTTCCCCAAATATCTGAATGAAGCAAATCAAAAGGTGCAGAAGCACGAACATCAAGACGAGGACTGTAGCTAACTCTGTGAAGTTTAGCAAACAAACAAGACTCACAATTGAGATGGGAAACTTTCCCAAGCTCAGGATACAGACGACGCATGACATGCATAGACGAATGACCATGACGATAAAGAAGATCAAGAAATTCGGTGGAGGCCGCGGAGCAAGCAAAGTGGGATACTTCCTCCAGGACATAGACCCCACCACGCAGCTTCCCTCTACCAATAATACGGCTCGTCGACTGTTCCTGAAAAATGCAACCAGAAGAGGTGAATATAGCAATACACTTTAAATCAATTGTAAGTTTACTAATAGACAAAAGATTGTAGGCAGATTGAGGGACAAGCGCCACTGAGGAGAGTGGCATATCAGGTGTCACATTACAGCTAACAAACCCAACAATAGGGACAGTGGAGCCATCTGCAACAGTAATCGAGGCTCCACGATGAGGTTTGTATGAGTGTAAGATACTTGAGGAACTAGTCAGGTGATTAGAGGCGCCAGAATCAACGAGCCACTGGATCGGCCGTTGTGAGGTACAAACGGGCTGAATGGTTTGAGCCACAACCGCACTAGGAGTCGGTGAGTCAACGGGTAGAGCTTACAGGTGTCAATACTCATCTTCGGATATTTCAACAGTACGCGATCCCAGAGGTATAGCAGTAGAGTCAGCCAGGTGCGCCGACCGAGGTGGAGGAGGTTTGGAGGCCCATTCTGGCCGTCCATGAATCAGCCAACATGTATCCTTTGTATGTCCCAGACGCCCGCAATGGGCACAATGTCTCGTGTCCGAGTCACGACCACGGCCAGAGCGCCCCCCCCCCCTACTAGCGCCCCGACCTCCTCCTCGTGAGGCAAGAGCCATTGACTCGTCGGAGGACGTATGTAGAGCAGACGAGGGTACCGATAGAACCAGCCTTAGTAAGCCGATGGTACACACTAGCGGTCTGAAGAGTAGTAGGACTTGCGAGCATTTCAGTCTTCGTGGTGGAAAAGTGAGGATCCAATCCATTCAATAGCCATAGGAGCACAAGGTGTTCACGTTGAGCCTGATGCCCTTCCCTAGTAGAGGGAATCTCCCAAAGATCCAATATCTCATCGGCGAGAACTTTCCACTCGGCAAAGTACTCGGTAACAGGGCGCGCGCCTTGGCGTAGTTCTGCGATCTTGGGAAAGAGTTCACCAAGACGAGAGAGGTTGTTGGCCTGAGAGAACATCATGTGAAGAGTGTCCCATAGTTCTTTGGTGCTGTCGCAGTTCTTGCACATTTGCTGGATGGAGGGATCCATAGAACTCAGGAGAAGAGTAAAGATGCGACAATCATCACTATACCAGTCGTCATGTTCGGAACTCTCTACAACATGGGTTGGGAGACGAGTAAGATGATGTGTACGGCGGATGCCTGCAAGAGACATAGTAACCCCCTTCTTCCATAACTGAAAATTGGAGGAGGTAAGGATCGTAGTCGCAATCCTCGCGTTTGGAGGAAAGGAGTTAAGGGAATCCCCGGAGGGAACCGGCGGTTGGGCGGTACTTGTTGTAGAGGAACCCATAGCGAAGAGCAAACGAGGAGGAGCCGGAGCCCAAGCGGGAAGACGTTAGTAGAGCAGCGGGAACGCCATGAATGTCGCAAGAGGTGGCGCTGGCAGAAGCTACGGGAGGCTGTCGCAACAGGAGAAGCCGCAGGAGGCGGCGTGATAGCAGCAGGAGAAGCCGCAGGAGGCGGCGCTGGTAGGAGGGAGGCGGCGCTGGCAGTAAAAGCCGCAGGAGGCGGTGCTGGCAGAAGCTACGGGAGGCAGCGGTGTCGGTAGGTAGCGTCGTCGCATCTAGGGTAGACGAGGCATGCCGCCGTCGTTACCGGGAGATGATCAGGAGAGGACTCGGGAGCGACGTGCGAAGGCGAGCGAAAAAAAAACCTAATTTCTAGGCTCTGATATGTTACGGATTTGGGAGAAAAATACTGAGTACCTCATATGGAGGTCTCACCCTTTATTTATATTTAAGTGAAGAACATAACATTAGCGATACATAGTGTGGGACAAATGTAAATGCGTCTAATAACAGTTTCATTTATTTCTGCGCATGTAAAATAGCACGAAATGTTTTGTTTATGTTGTTAGCACACGCCAATGTATTTTCGTGCATGTCACTCGCGCATGTTTTTTTAGCTCATTGGTGTGATCGGCCATTAAGATCTTGAATGAAAAGATCTGTCAAATTAGGTTAGATGATAATTAGGGCAAGCTTTGAAATTATAATGAACTTTAACTTGCACATCTAATTTTAATTTCAAAATTTAATATAAATATTTTAATTTCTAAAAATAAAAATTACTTATTGTTGAATATTTAATTAAAGGAATACCAAATGAATGTCCATTTAACTCCCTCTCTTAATAACCCTTAATATCCTCAATTAGTAAAGCAATTAAAAAGAAGACTCCCCTCTTTATTTTAGTACAGCCGGTGCAATATTAACATTTGCTGTCAAAACTAAAAAGCTCCTCCATTAAAACAGTCTCCACTTTCTCTCTCTACTGAAAACCTAGCCTAAAGCTTCTCTCACTTGAACTGCCAGCACCCCCATCCTAAAGAGGACATTTGAAACCCCTTTTTAATTAATTAGCTCGTTAAAATCTAGCCGAAAACCTTTTTAATAAAACTGCCAATCCCCCCATCGTAAAGGCAGCTTGGGCAAAATTTTGGGAATAGAGAATTTATTTCTCTATTTTCCAAAAGGTCCAGCTCGACTCCTCTTCCTTCACCTGTCTCCTTCCATCCGCCAGGCGACCCATCTGCGTTGATCTCAATCCATCCTTGTTGACGCCGCCGCCGGCCCAAGTCGGCTCTGGCGACCCGCCCTCGACCTACAATGGTTGGTATACCTCTTACTCTCATTGCTCACCATCTTTATTATATATTGAAAAGGATCTCATTTTTAGCATTAAAATATAATTTTTAGAAGACTGCTTTGGTGTCTCGCTTGCGCTTCATTTGTGATGTGGCAGATGCGCCTTTTGGTGCTCCCATTTTTAAATCAAGATCGATTTAAAATGTATACAGCAGTACTGGTAGTTTCTCCCCAAAACTACTTTGGTATTTTTCATGTGCATCATCATGGCTCTTGTCATCTCCAAAATGGTGCAGTTTTATCATTCTACTACATTTTTTAGGGCTTCATGGAGCTGTTAAATCCCTTCTTATCCCTTCTTCTTTAGAGTAGTTCAAGAAAGAATGGGACAGGAATTCACCTGCTCTGCCCATTCTGAAGCTCTTTATTTTGCATTCTAGTTGTTTTTCTATCCTTATTTTAAAATGCTTGAAGGCTTCTAGAGCTTCTGATTTATTTTGTAAATAGAATATCCACATGCAGCGAGAATGATCATCAACAAGTAAAAAATAATACATTTTTCCTCCAAGAGAATCTACCTGAGCTGGCCTCCATAAAACTCCATCCACAAGCGGCAGTGGTTTTGTACTTCTCCAGGTGGTTTCTTGAGGAAATGGTAGCCTATGTGCTTTGCTGACTGCATAGCTTTCACAAAAGCTTCTTTCAATTTTGGGTTTGGCATTCCATAATCCAGTTGTTTATTTGTCATAAGGTTTATTGTGCCCCAATTTATATTCCCCAGCCTGTGATGAAATAACATAAGAGTATTGCAGTGATTTGATTTTATGGATATGGCACTCTGACAAATGGTCTGAGTGTCCAAGTAGAAAACTCAATTAAGAGTCATTGGGGCTGCGGCTATTGTTAAGAGTTATAAGGCTTTTAGAGAATGAGACTGAATATCCCTTTTGTATCAACTGTCCTACGCTTAACATGTTTCATTTAAGGTTGGGCACCCAATTTACATCCCTTTTGTATCAACTGTCCTATGCTTAACATGTTTCATTTAAGGTTGGGCACCCAATTTACATTTGATATGGTGCTTTACTTCTCCTTGGGTTAGAATGGAGATTGTTCATTTTTCTTCTATCTTATGAGCTTTTTCATCTCCTAAATATACTTTTGATTTGAAATCAGTGAACTGGGATTTGTGACAACTCATATTTGAGCATCCAATGTCTATGTACCAGCCAAGTGTTTTTGAATTTGGGGCTTCATCTGAACAATTGGTGAAAAATAAGGAGTCACTTACTTCTTTTTCTATGAATTTTGCCTCTTCCTTATTTGTGAACCAACAATTCTTATCCAAGTATGTTGGTTTCTGACACTGTTATGTGCTTACTCGGAGCGATGATCGGAGTAGTGGTCCGAGGCGGAGATGATGGTGGTGGAGGATACAACGGAGCCCTAACCGCAGCTGCCTAAGGGGGGTTGCTAGTTAAAGGAGAGAGCCACCAAGATCTTAGATTTAAGGGGACAAGAACTAGGACTCTTTTATTACTTAATAGATACATGACACTAAGGGCCTATTTATAGGAGCCCCGAGTGACAAACCCGTAATTACATGAAAACGCATAAAATATTAAAATACATAAATACTAATATAATAAACTTGACTCCTAACACAAACTCAATACAACATATATTATGATAAATGACGAAGGATCCGAAACCGATCCGCAACATCTCATCCGCCCATGAAAATCGGGCTTGACCTCAAGCTCGAACATCACATGGATGGCTGAGACCTCAGGCATCTTAATCTCGCGCCAGAAAAACTATTGATATCTTGTCGCGGTGGCCTCGAAAGTGAGCCTTGTTGGCACAAAAGTGAGCATTATTGAAGTTGGTTGGGCGATGGCAAGGATCCATAGCAATGCGGCTGGAGGCAGCGGCGGGATAGCTGGAGGAACCGACAGAACATGGGATGGCGTAGCAGGAGTCGGCAAGAGAAGAGGTGTCATGTCGCTAGTTGGCGAAGAAGGCGGCTGCACGAGAAGAGGCGACGGTGGTGACGAAAACTGCAAGGTGAAGCCTACAAGAAATGGTGGAGAAGGGACAACCACCGTGGAGAGCGGTAGTGCGGCTAGCATCGGGAGGGGCGGAGGGGAGACTGTAGGGACTGGTGTTAGTGGAGGAGGCAGCAGCATGGGCTGCGACAGAAAGGCGATTGTCAGATTCTTAATTTGGTGGAGTGTGTCGGCATTCCGAAGGTGTGTGTCCATGGAGGCCATGAAATCTCGTAGCACCGATCCAATGACGGATGCATCCACAATAGTCAGCTTGATGTTCTTCATAATAACACTTGATGAAATTAATTAAACATTCAAATACTAGCACTCAACCGGCCAAGATAAAGAACATCCAAGTAAGGAGGGTTGGGGCTCGATAGAGCACAGATGGGTTAAAAGTAACAATGAGCGCACTGCTCAAAAACAAAACAAAAAGTGTGGCTTTGCTCAGTTCAAGGAAGGCGTATGGAAAGACGGGATCTGCTGTGCAGGGGGCTCAAGTAAGAGGGTTTGAGGGCTTGAGAGAAAATTATGTCACAAGAGGCGCGAGGGATCAGCAAGCGGCTCGATGTTAGCGTTGTTGTGTCGGACGCTGTCTGCGGAGACGATGTAGGTGAAGAAGGATGTCGTCGAGCAGAGGGCGTTAGGGGGATATCGACGACGGCAAGGAGCGTCGATAAGTTCTTGTCAAACTTTTGCATCGAGCTCAGGATAGTTCCCTGCCAAGAAGGAGTTCTCGGAAGGTTCGGTGGACGGGAAGATGCTAGAAAAAGTCAGAGGTGCAGTCGTTGCCTGCCGGAGAAAAACTATAGCCGCTGGAGAGGAAGATGGCGTGCAGCGGGAGAGAGGAACCCGAGGACCGTGGAAGTTGGCTGTGGGTGGAAGGATCGACTGGAGGCAAGAAAATAGATGGATTGGAGGAGCCGATCAAGAGTAGAGAGGGGAGAATTGTTGGCGTGCGTCAGCGGAAGAGGACTGAGAAGTTCTGATACCAAAGTTGTTATGTGCTTACTTGGAGCGATGGTCAGAGTAGTGGTTGAAGGAGGGGATGATGGTAGTGGAGGATACAACAGAGCCCTAACCTCGGTTGCCTGAGCGGGGTTGCTCGCTAGAGGAGAGAGCCAGCAAGATCTCACATTCAAGGGGACAAGAACTAGAACTTTTTCATTGCTTAGGCTTCATTTGGTTTAGCATTTTCGGGCGGCGTTTGGAGCAAATGCCACCGGACGGCGGGTAACCAAACGAAGCTCCGACTCCGTTTGCACCATTCGCACTCGCAGCAAGGAGGAAACGCCCCCCCCCCCCACCCCCCCCACCCCACCCCACCCGCCGCTCCGTTTCAAACCCCACCTCCCCCCCTCCGGTTTGAAAGCTCCGTTTGGACCCGCTTGCTCCTCCCGCCACCGCTTAATCAAACGAAGCCTTAATTGATACATGACCCTAAGAGCCTATTTATAGGACCACCGGGTGGAAAACCCGTAATTACATAAAAACACATAAAATATTAAAATACATAAATACTAATATAATAAGACTTGACTCCGAACACAAACTCAATACAACATATAATATGATAAATGACAAAGGATCTGAAATCAATCTATAACATATACTGCATGCACTTGTGGTAGCAATATATTGAATTGTGATTTGTTTTATTACACAAGAAGTAGTTCATGGGGCCTTGTTGTTCTCTGTATTTTTCTTTGCCTTTTTGAAAAACTCAATTTTGCTTTATGTAATAGACTGACCTTTTGGAGCTTAACTAATTCTCTCAGGTGTTGTTTTGGTACATTTCAATTTGGTTTGAAGTGCCTGCTCCAAAGTGACGGTATGCTTCTTCATACAATCTGTGTGTGACTGTAATGAGTTCATTAGCTCAATAATAGTAAGTGTATCCAATTCATTTGCTTCCTCAATCCCGCTACAACATGATCATAACTTTTTGGTAAGCTTCTCATAATTTTGTGAATGACTTGTTGATCATGAGATCATCTACCACCTTTTCTGATCTGATTAGTTATATTTGAAATTCTAGCATAGAATTCATGTATGCTTTCATCTTCTCGCAAGGCTGCTGCATCTAATAATCACCAAAGAGTGCAATTTAATAGATATAACCTTTTTGGAGCCTTTGAACCCCTTTTTAAGGTGTCCCGGGCTTCCATTGTTGATGTTGCACTGATGATACGAGGGAAAACTTCATTTGACAGTACCTGTTGGATGAGAAGTAATGCAAGAGCGTTCTACATTTTATCCTCCTTGTTCGGCTTAAGAATTTATCCTTCAGATGTTTTTTCTGATGGGAGAAGTCGTTTCTCTACAACGTCAAGCAAATTTTGAGAGCCAAGTAGTGTGAGCATTCTAACGCTCCAAAACACATACATCTCACCATCAAAAATTGACACTCCAGTTTGGCCGTAATGAAAAATTAAATTGGTAGATTATGAAGTCATCTTGTCTCTCCTTCCTCTTTCTTTTTCTACTTCTTCTGAATTCCTCACCTCCTCCTTCTACAACATGACTCTGATACCATTGTTGCCAGGAAATTACAAGAAAATAAGCGAGCAATTAAATAGGGACTTTCATTTTTAATTACGAATGGAAAGCAATCTTAAATTCAGCTTGTATTCAGAAGGATGTCTGGGAATATATTTATAGACAAACATATAATAACACATATACCCTTAGTACACTTTACATTATATATATTATCTAATTGTTTATCTTCTGTAGAATTGGGTGGCAGCCATCGTCTCTTGATGTGTCCATACTGCTAGGGCTCCTTCTGATTACTTTTCTCCACATAAGTATGGCGGCATCATAAATCAAGGGTGGAACTAGTAATTGGTGGTATGTGGAACCGTTTTAGGGTACAATTTGTTCACAAAAAAGAGGATTGTAAGCACATATAGAAATATTTTATAGAAGTTCCCTAGTGAACATTGTTCCATAAAGTTCCCTGGTGAACGGCGAACAGAGGCCGCGACAGCTAGCTCTCTCACGGTCTAACAAGTTTTGACTCCTGCACTGGACAATAGGGAGCAGCCACACAGGGATGATGCTTTGCAAGCAAAGAGTATATCATACCTTGTGTGGTTGCAGGATTGTGGAAACGCTGATAAGGCTAGTCTAAATAGAGGAGAAGAAGCAAAACAAAAGTTCTTCATGGTTTAGTACTCTCTCCACTACACACTTTTGCTCTGAAGTACGGAATCGGAATAGTCATATTTTGCTAATTTTATCCCTTCAAGCGTGTTGCTTTATGGTTGAATATAAGTTGTGATGTGGTGTGGATGAGTGGGGATCCACGGCTTATTTATGGTATTTGAGGGATGAGAGTAATTCATGGGTTTACTGAGAGCATACGATTTAGGAGGTTTAGAGATTTCTCTTTGCGACTTTTGTCTATGATTGTAAGTGCCCATGAGCCGATCGGTCCAGGATCATCGATTGCCATTAACCACAACTTCGTTCATCTGTGGTTGTCTAATTTCATTACCTTAGGGAGTTTTGTACTTTCATAGTTGTGCATTCTCAATGTTTCATAATTTGTGTGGAACGTCTTAATTTCAAAGCTTCATACTTGATAGTTTTATTTTATAGTTGTGCATTCAAGTACTAGTGATCTAGTAAGTTCGTAGGATAGTTTCACAGTTTCATATTTTCATTACTCGTGTCTCATTTTAGCTTTTGTTTAGATTTGTTCTTGTTTATAATTGCACCTTTTCTTATAGCTGATATGATACCTAACCATGAAAAATGATAGTGTTTAGATTTGTGCATTTTTAGATTTGTTTTTTATGAAATTTTTTATAGTTGATAACCAGATATTTATAAAGTTGTTTCTTTATATTAGTATTTGTGTGCAATTTCCTATATTTGATTACTTTATATTGTTTGGATTTATTCTTGTTTCAAATTTCTAATGAGAACATCTACTTGGTGCTCTAGTTTAGTTAAAATCTTAATTTCACCGCTGCCAATAATCCTTAAAAAAGAATAATTTTAGTAAATTTGTGGTGACATACAATCATCATTATTTCAAAGTAAATGGTAATCCTTATAAAACATACATAAAGATGATTGCATCGACAAAGTATGACTATTTGAGGAAACAATCTCACACATTTAAAAAAGATCACCAGCCAAGAAGGAAAAAGCCGCAAGTTTTATATATAATGCACTTGTAAGAATGGAGAGTGAGACAAAATAAAAAAACTTTCAGCATATAACTCAATATTAGAAAAATCTAAAGAACACATAACCAGGTTTGAATTTCAGCTGTTGTTTTGCAAAAGCAATCCATAAGTATCTCCATAAATAACTGTGTAAATATGAATGTAGATCAATCAAATCCCTCCAGGAATTAATGGACAAAGATTAATATACTTGAGAGATCCATATGCTCGTGTTTCTCACTCCTGGACAACTTCTCAACGGGTCCAACATTGCGAGAAGATTCCACGGGAATAGGGCGCTTGCTGCCGCAGCGTTGGAGGGGAAGGAAGACTGACCCCGTGGCCGCAAGCTCATCTGGGTCGAGATCGTCGGCAAGGAGACGGGAGAAAGGCGCAGATCGAGTGCCGCATACCTCGCAGAAGGCGCTTCCATGGCGGTTCAGATAGGTACAGGCAGAGCAGGGCCATCGCCCTGGCGAGGCCGCAACCCCAACAGATAGAGAGCTTGCCTCGCCGGATCCGGCGGTGACGGAGGCGGAAAGGCACATCTGACATGAGAGTTTCTGGGAGGGAGGGTTGAGAAATGTGCAGTGCGAGCAGGACCAAGAGGAGAAAGAGGACGACATGGGCAGCCTAGATCTTGTACAGAGAGGGTTCCGACTGGAATTGGTGCTGGAGAAGAATGAAACTAAAACCTTACCGAGCATTGAAGTTATCTATGTATTCATGTCACGCTGGGATCGGTGTATTCTATGTATTTTTTGTGGAGGGTGCGTTATTCACTAACAATGGGGCTGGGATTGGTCTGACGGCGCGGGATCGGCATGGCACGCTGGTGTTGGCTGCTGGATCCGGTATCATGCACTGGGACCCGGGTCAAGTTGAATTGGAGGCGCTTCTCTCGCTGCGGCGCTTTCTCACCCCCGCAATGTTGGAGGCGAAAGGCATTATTATTGAAGGAGACTGCAAAAATGTCATCGATTTCTGCCGCCGCACGAGCACCCCAACGATCATGGAACAGGAGTTGGCTTTTTTGGCGGAGCTCAACAACGTGATGGTGCGGCAAATCCTACGGGAAGCTAATCGCCTTGCTGATTATTGTGCGAAATATGGCATGTATAATACTTTTGTTTGGACCGATTGTATGTTGGCCCCTCCGGAGTTCTTGGAAATCTTCCAAACGGACTTGGATGAGATGTCAAATGTGTAATTTTGGTTACTTTTCTTTCCCGCTCTTATAATGCTAATGCAATATTCAAGTATTCATGTCATTATATTTTTATATATATACACACGAGTGACAGGCACGGGCCTCCGGCCCGATGGCCACGCGCCACAGTACTCAGCTCGTGATCAAGAGGAGAAAAATAAAATATACGAGTGACAGGCACGGGCCTCCGGCCCGATGGCCACGCGTCACAGTACTCGGTCGGCGATGGTGGGCTCCGCCGCCCCTCGGCGGGATTCAAATGGTTTTTAAGCTGTTCAAAAGGGTAATAATTAAATATTTACTTTTTAAATTATCTTTTAAAATTATTTTAAATATTTTTAAGCTAATATATTTTGTTTTTTTATTAATGAAACAATTTAAAAAGTAAAAAACCAATAATTATAAATAATTAAAAAATGCATTTCATTGCAGGCGGGTGAACAGTGGTGTGAGCACTGTGTTGGAAATTTTCCGTTAGTGGACTTGATTCATCGAGCCGACCCGTTAAAGTCGTACGCGTATATTAGGTCTATTTGGACTCCTACGAGTGTGCGTTAATTTAGTCGCACGAACGGTCAAAGCCTGTGATAGGTGGGCGAGATCGTCTCGTACTTGATGTCGCGAACTCGGTCTCATCCTTGGCACGGTCTTGGCATGATCATGAATATAATTAATTTTATGGAGTTTCATTTGGGTTTTGATGGACTTAATTTCATCCATTCAATATTTAGTAACTCCTTTAGGTTTCTCCTATTAAGGCCTAAGACCACGATTCATGTCAGTGCTAATTCATTCTTGGCGTGAACAAGGTTGAAATCCCGATCGCTGGTTTTGAGTAACCGTCTGCTCCTCTACCTTCATCGTGAAACCGCCGGCTAGGGCAGGAGCCAACTGACCTCCTACTCCGGCGTTCTCCAGCAATCGGCAAGATCAAAAAGGAGAAGCTCTTTCCCGGGCGGCCGGAGGATTTCGGTCAGATCTGGAACGCCATCGCCGTTCAGATTCCTTTCTTCATCCGGCTTGGCGCAGAAGATTTCTTTTTCCTGCTTGATCGGGATTTTCCACTCTTTTCTTAGAGAGGAGCAGCACAGAGTTGAATCCATCGATCATAGTCTTGGAGGAGAAGGTGAACAGTAACCAACTGTTCAGATCTAGTGAAGGTTCACCTTCACTGTTTGGGTTTTCCGTTTGCACAGACCTGATATTGCACAGATCTGTTTTGGGTTTTTTTTTTCCTTCTTCAGACTTCATAAAGCAACAGCAAGAGGTAAAAATCAGATTTTGTTTCTTTTGGTTTCATATCAACTGATTAACTATTTACATAGACAGTGAACTGTTTAACTGATTTCATATTAATGAAATCAATCCGATTTAGAGGATGATCTATATATATTGTGTTGATTGTTCTTTTGATTATTGAGATGCATAAATTGCAGGTAGTTGTGTATGTTAACAGGATCTGCTAAAGTCACAGATTTCATAAGGAACAAGACCTCGCAGTTGTTGCGAATTTCTGCGATCATGAAGCACGAGCTAGATTCCAAGAACGGTATAAATTAGTTTCCGCACTTCAGTTATTTTACCGCTCTTATAGCTTGCTTCAATTTTGTGTTCTTAACTTAGGAAAATAATTATTGTGTTGTGCTCCAATTGAGATTAATAGTGTTTAGTTAAACGATCCTAAAGGTGTATGCGTCGCTGCATTCATTTGAAATATTGAATATATATTGTTTCGCCGTAAGGACGCTTAACCTTCAATTTTATTAGACAGTTGGTATCAGAGGGATTAACTCAAACTTATTAGTCTCCTGCATTATTTGGAGTTAATTATTTTTCTACTTAATTTAAAAGAACACAAATTAAAAACCCATTAAGTACTTTTGAGAGAAATAAATTTAGGGATTTAAAATTCGAAGTGCCTTCATTATTAAATCTCTGACATACTCGTGTTTACTTTAGACGATTTAGTGCTCATACGTCATTAAGTAAAAGAAAAACGATATTAATTTAGGGCAATATTCAGATATCCCGGTGTGAAAGGGTCTCGTGAATTGATAAGAACTGTAGCCGCCAAAGTGGCCTTTTTGAGTCGTTTTGTGAGATTACGGTTTCACATGTTTTAGGGAGTTCTCTGAGACTAGTGCGCAATCATTCACCCAAAGGTGGTGCTTGCGCAATAGAATCAGAGGGTTACACGAGGACATTTGGACGGTAGTGCGGGCTCTAGTAGTCTATTCACCCAAAGGTGGTAGATCTGCGAAAAGCTTAAGCGCAACTGTTGCATGTTCTTGTGTGGAGAATCACTAATTGCGTGTCGCGTAGTCTGCCCAAAGGTGTTGCGTGCTGACGCGCCTGGATTCTCTACCTAGTGTGTTATTTAGGGTTTTATAGCCATTGTTGCCTTATTTGTCTCTAATTTTTCTTTTTCTCTCTTTTCAGTCACCTCTACAGTCCATAACAACATGGCGACCATTGAGAAACTCACTGGATCGAACTTTAAGAAATGGAAGTCCGACATCATGTTTGCTCTCGAGATGACAGACATAGAGATGGCCATGAGTACCAACCAGCCTGCGGCCCTCACAGCGACCAGCACTCAAGCTGAGAAGGATCATTACGGTGCATGGAACAAGTCAAACAAAATCTGCTTGTTGACTATGAAGCGTTCCATTCCAGAGCACCTGCTGAGTGGTCTTCCTGACACGACCGTCGCTAGAGTTTTTCTGACTGCCGTTGGGCAGAGGTATAAGGTGTCTTCCAATGCTGAGATCGGGACACTCATTCAGGACCTCTTCTCCATGAGGTATACGGGAGGAGGCGGTGTCCGCGACTACATTCTAAAGATGGTCTACTTTCAGACCAAGCTGCAGGAGTTGGAGATTACACTCCCTGAAGCGTTGATCGTGCACCAAGCACTCAACACCCTTCCTGCAGAGTTCAGCATTTTGAAGACAACCTATAATTCTCAAGACGAGGCATGGAGGATCAGTGATCTAATTACTCGATGTGTAGCTGAGGAGGAGAAACTGAAGAACGAGAAGACGAACACTGCATTGCTCGTTGTCAAGCCCTCTTTTAAGAAGAAGAAGTCCAAAGCTCCTTTCAAGCCTCGGGATGGACAGTCTTCAGGGACTAAGGATACTGGTGGAAAGAAGCCTCTTAGCTGCTTCTTCTGTAAAAAGAAGGGGCACGTAAAGCAAGAGTGCCTAAAGTTCAAGTCTTGGATAGAGAAGCATGGATTTGCACTTAAAGGTAATCCCTTAGCTCTAGTCCTTTGTGAATCCAATTTAATTGAAGCGCCATCAAGTTCTTGCTGGCTCGATAGTGGAGCAACTAATCATGTTGCCTACACACTGCAGGGGTTCATCAAAAGGAGGAGGCCAAGCAAGGGTGAGTGTAGGCTCACGGTTGGCAACAATGCTGAGGTGGAGGTGGAGTTCATCGGGGACATTTGTTTAGTCCTTGATTCAGGATATGAACTTCTGTTAAAAGATATATTTTATATTCCTTCGTTTAGAAGGAATTTGATTTCTGTTTCTGCATTAGATAGATTTGGTTATTCATTTAATATATCTTGTGGTTTAATTAAGGTTTTTCATGAATCACAGTTTATTGGCCAATGTAGTTTATCTAATGGTTTATATAGAATATGTCTTGCACCAATTAATTTTCATGCCACCTCAAACAATGTAGAAAATGTTGCTGCTAAAAGACCTCTAATTAAGGAACAGTCGTCCATGCTATGGCATAAAAGATTAGGTCATATCTCTAGAAAGAGAGTAGAGAGATTAATTAAGGATAATATTCTTCCTGCTCTTGATTTTAGTGACTTAGAGACATGTGTGGATTGCTGTAGAGATAAGATGATCAAGATTAAAAAGAAAGGCTCTACTCGTAGTTCAAGTTTATTAGAGGTTATTCATACGGACATCAGTGGTCCTTACTCCACTACCCTTTGTAGGAACACCTATTTTATTACTTTCATTGATGACTACTCCCGTTTTGGTTATTTGTACTTAATTAAGGAAAAATCTGAATCTCTTGAAAAGTTCAAGATTTTCAAAACTGAAGTTTGAGAAACAAATAGGGAAAGTCATCAAGATAGTTAGGTCCGACAGAGGTGGCGAGTATTTTGGTAGACATGATGTCTCCGGGCAACATAAGGGTCCGTTTGCCAGATACTTGGAGAGCTGTGACATAGTTGCGCAGTACTCCATGCCGGGTAGTCCTGAGCAAAATGGTGTGGCCGAAAGGCGTAATCGCACCCTTAAGGAAATGATTAGGAGCATGATGAGTAGAACGAATCTTCCTGAATTTTTGTGGGGTGAGGCGCTTAAGACTGCAGTGTATATCCTTAATAGAGTCCCGTCTAAGTCAGTATCTAAAACCCCTTTTGAGTTATGGACTGGTAGACGACCCAGCCTTAATCATTTGCGTGTCTGGGGTTGTCCTGCAGAAGTCCGTTTGTACAACCCATCAGAAAGTAAGATAGCCCCAAGGTCTAGTCGTTGCTATTTTATAGGCTACCCAGATCACTCTAAGGGATTTAAGTTTTATTCCCTTTTAGGAGGACCCAGAATTATGGAGTCTCAAACAGCTAAATTTTTAGAATGAGATGTCGCTGACGAACCTAGTTGCTCTCGTCCTATTAGTGAAGTCAAAGAAGTTGTGCCCATTAATTTATTTGTGCCCTTGATAGGAGATCCTGCGGTGCCTGAACCTGTGATGGAACAAGTGAAGGGTGTGGAAGCGGTCTTACCACCAGTTCCTGTTGAGGTTCCTCCTCATGTTCAGGAGGTTCATCCACCCGCTAGGAGATCCGTTAGGCAGAGAAGGCCTGCAATTTCTTCAGACTATGAAGTCTATTTAGGAGAGAGTGATTATGACATTGGTCATATAGTTGACCCAGTGACATTTGAGGAAGCTGTGTATGGACCTCAAAGTGATCTGTGGTGGGAAGCAATGAAAGACGAGATGGAGTCTATGAAGCTGAATAAGGTTTGGGAGTTAGTTGAGTTACCCGAAGGTTGTAGGCCCATTGGTTCTAAATGGGTGTTTAAGATAAAGAAAGACTCTAAGGGAAAGGTCGAGCGGTTTAAGGCCAGACTGGTAGCCAAGGGATTTACGCAGAGAGAAGGAATCGATTACCACGAGACCTTTTCTCCCGTTTCCTCTAAAGACTCTTTCAGAGTGATAATGGCATTAGTAGCTCATTATGATTTGGAGCTACACCATATGAATGTAAAGACCGCATTCCTGAATAGCGATCTTGCCGAAGAAGTCTATATGGTGCAGCCTGAGGGATTCAAGTCTGGTCACTCCGACCAACTTGTATGTAAGCTTAACAAATCCTTATATGGTCTGAAGCAAGCTTCTAGACAGTGGTATTTAAAATTCGATGAGATAGTAACTTCATTTGGTTTTGAAGAAAATAAGGTAGATCGTTGCATATATCTCAAGATCAGTGGGAGCAGATTCATCTTCTTAATTCTTTATGTGGATGATATTTTGCTTGCGAGCAGTGATTTGACATTATTGCATGAATCTAAACAATTTTTGTCAAAACACTTTGATATGAAAGATCTTGAAGAAGCATCCTTCGTTCTAGGATTTGAGATCATTAGGGACCGATCTCATCATACATTGGCACTCTCTCAGAAAGCCTATATCGAGCGTGTACTTGAGAGATTTAGCATGCTCGATTGTAAGCCTGGTGACGTACCTGTACTTAAAGGTGATAAGCTCAGCTTATCACAATGCCCCAGGAACGATATAGAGAGAGAGCGCATGAAGGATATACCTTATGCTAGTGCGGTAGGACGTTTAATGTATGCCCAAGTCTGTACCAGACCGAACATTGCCTTCGCAATAGGACTTTTAGGCAGATATCAGTCGAACCCAGGACTTGATCATTGGGTGGCTGCCAAGAAAGTCTTAAGGTATTTGAAGGGAACTAAGGATGCTAAGTTGGTCTACCATAGAGTTCAAGACCTTGAGTTAGTAGGGTATACAGATTCTGATTTTGCAGGGTGTGAGGATGATAGGAAGTCTACTTCGGGTTATATTTTTAAGTTTGCTGGTGGGGCCATTTCGTGGAAGAGTGTCAAGCAGACACTCATCACTTCATCCACAATACATGCGGAGTTCGTCGCTCTTTTTGGAGCTTCTACTCACGCAGTGTGGCTTAAGAATTTCATTACAGAGTTAAAGGTTGTCGATTCTATAGCTGGACCTATCCGGATGTACTGTGATAACATCTCTGCAGTTATGTTCTCGATGAACAATAAAAGTATCACAGGATCCAAGCATATGGAAATTAAATTCTTGACCGTTAAGGAATTGGTCAAGAAGGGTGACATTTTAGTTGAGCATTTAGGGACAGAAGACATGTTGGCTGATCCACTCACTAAAGGACTTCGCCCTAACGTGTTTCATAAACATGTTGTTAATATGGGGCTTAAAGAGTCAATCGATGCGCTTGATTAGTGGGAGGCTATATGTAACTCCAATTCTGTTTTCTGTCATTTACATTGCACTTTATTTAATTCATTAACAATTAAGAATATTCATTCAACAATATTATTAAGTTTCAATATTCGTTGAAATTTTGTGACGCATCACACTACATTGAAAGTCTCATGACTTGTGTCAGTCAGAGCATAAGGCCTAGGGCACTTTACTTAAATTATGGTCTGTGGTATGTCCTTTGACACATGAGTTTCAAAACCTTAAGGTTAGACATACTTGTTCTTTTGAACAATTAAGAACTTCTCGCAGCATAGTTTAATGCATTCATTTGAGAAGTTTGGTTGACCACCAAATTAGAACAACCTTCATGTGCACATTTTCAGTGTGTTGTTCTATGATTTACATAACCGTGCTTTGTCCATGTCGATTAGATCTGTAAGCTGTTGTGACCATGGAAGGTCCCGTGTCGCTCAATGATGCGGTTGCCGCCATGATTCGGAGTGAAGGATTTGATTTGACCGGATTGACGTGGGAGTAGACTCAATATCGCGTTCGCTAATTGGTACCCTTAAGTTTAGTGAAGATTTTATCGGAATGTCATAAGTTACGATGAACACAAGTCCAAGTGGGAGAATGTTGGAAATTTTCCGTTAGTGGACTTGATTCATCGAGGCGACCCGTTAAAGTCGTACGCGTATATTAGGTCTATTTGGACTCCTACGAGTGTGCGTTAATTTAGTCACACGAACGGTCAAAGCCTGTGATAGGTGGGCAAGATCATCTCGTACTTGATGTCGCGAACTCGGTCTCATCCTTGGCACGGTCTTGGCATGATCATGAATATAATTAATTTTATGGAGTTTCATTTGGGTTTTGATGGACTTAATTTCATCCATTCAATATTTAGTAACTCCTTTAGGTTTCTCCTATTAAGACCTAAGACCACGATTCATGTGAGTGCTAATTCATTCTTGGCGTGAACAAGGTTGAAATCCCGATCGCTGGTTTTGAGTAACCGTCTGCTCCTCTACCTTCATCGTGAAACCGCCGGCTAGGGCAGGAGCCAACTGACCTCCTACTCCGGCGTTCTCCAGCAATCGGCAAGATCAAAAAGGAGAAGCTCTTTCCCGGGGGCCGGAGGATTTCGGTCAGATCTGGAACGCCATCGCCGTTCAGATTCCTTTCTTCATCCGGCTTGGCGCAGAAGATTTCTTTTTCCTGCTTGATCGGGATTCTCCATTCTTTTCTTAGAGAGGAGCAACACAGAGTTGAATCCATCGATCAGAGTCTTGGAGGAGAAGGTGAACAGTAACCAACTGTTCAGATCTAGTGAATGTTCACCTTCACTGTTTGGGTTTTCTGTTTGCACAGACCTGATATTGCACAGATCTGTTTTGGGTTTTTTTTCCTTCTTCAGACTTCATAAAGCAACAACAAGAGGTAAAAATCAGATTTTGTTTCTTTTGGTTTCATATCAACTGATTAACTATTTACATAGACAGTGAACTGTTTAACTGATTTCATATTAATGAAATCAATCCGATTTAGAGGATGATCTATATATATTGTGTTGATTGTTCTTTTGATTGTTGAGATGCACAAATTGCAGGTAGTTGTGTATGTTAACAGGATCTGCTAAAGTCACAGATTTCATAAGGAACAAGACCTCGCAGTTGTTGCGAATTTCTGCGATCATGAAGCGCGAGCTAGATTCCAAGAACGGTATAAATTAGTTTCCTCACTTCAGTTATTTTACCGCTCTTATAGCTTGCTTCAATTTTGTGTTCTTAACTTAGGAAAATAATTATTGTGTTGTGCTCCAATTGAGATTAATAGTGTTTAGTTAAACGATCCTAAAGGTGTATGCGTCGCTGCATTCATTTGAAATATTGAATATATATTGTTTCGTCGTAAGGACGCTTAACCTTCAATTTTATTAGACACACTGTTCACCCGCCTGCTTTGTAATGATTATGTTACATTAATTATGTTATATTAACAACAATCAATGTTGGACTATACCCGGCCAGTTAAATCGCTAGCCCGTTCCAGTTAAATTCTCATGCCAGTTAAATCGCACCGCCTTTTTTTAGTCCCACACTGCCAGTTAAATTGCTTTTTTCGGGTTTATATTGTCTGTATCGCAATCAATGTTTGAAATCTGCTGGGCTTGCAGGCTTGCGGGCCAGCGGGCTGGCCGACATGCGGGCAGGCGGGCTTGCGGGGTGTTCTTAACTTGACGGACTGATTGTGCGGGCTTTAGCTGGTGGTGTTGCTAAGCTCTTTTTGAAGTTATTTACATAACTTTAGGACCCCTTTAGTAGGTTTAGGAGACCTAGTAAAAAGTGGAGAGAGAGGGTGTGTTTGATCAGACGGTTGCTAAATATTGCATCCAGATCCGACGGTCGAAATTATTTCTGTGAATTTCAAACTCATGAGTTTGATACTTCTATTATAGCGGTTTAGATATATATATTTATCTATTATAAAGAAGTATATTTGAATTTTTGAGGACAACATCACAAAACATCATAACCGTTCAATATAACCCAACATTCAATTGTTCACCATCCGATTTAAATCCTAATACTGCCAAAACATGGATTCTAAAACAAAATTATGTCATTTTTTATCGTCGGACTGCGGCCCGCGTCTGCACACTCAGTCAGTATAAGCAATATTTAGTTGTCTCATCACATTTACAGTCCTTTTCCCCTCAATATACTGGCGCCTCTCATCCTCCCGCCTGGACTTCAACATCTGCTCGGCGCTGCGCAGGTGTAACATCCCATTTTCAAATTAGACCCCCCTTAGGAGTGACTTGAACATGCCTAAGTCATAACAAGTCCTAGGTTGAACCTAGGAGGTCAGGTGACCCAACTAGCTAGTTGAGACTCACTTGGGCTGCAAATAGTAAAATCTTAAAACCCTGATTTTTGGTGGCCTAGTGGGTTCAATCTGACTCCAAGGCATTCCTAGACCTAATATGAGATCAATGGGTCACCTAGGACCCATTGGGTGCAAACCTAGTTGCTAAGTTGACCCAAGTCAACTTAAGCCCTAGTTAGGCCAAAGTAACCCTGCCTTGGGTCAACTCACCCTCATTATGCCAAGTCTACCCTACCTAACCATACCTAGGCCTTAGGGGAGGTCAATGGGTCCCTAGGGGTCTATTGATGTTGACTCCGAAGGTCAAATTGACCAAGTCAACCATAAACCCTAGGCTAGCCAACATGTTGACTAGGAGAGAGAAAGTGAGAATAAGGGGTATTTTCATGGTAGAATGGTGAGCACCCCTCTCATATGGCATTTTAGGATTTAATATTCATTTTATGGGCTGCCTTTAGACTTCTAGGGGAAGAGAAATCGTGAGGGTGACTAGGAGAGAGAAAGAAGTGAGAAATAGGCTAAATATAGGAGAGAGAAAAGGTGGTGGAAGTGAAGGGGTGGTTTTAGAGAGTGAGGAGGCATGGGGCTCGGCCAAAGAGGGGCCCACAGCCACCTAGAGGTTGACACCTCTTCCCCCCACCCTTTTCCCGGCCATCAAGAGGTGCTTTCACTCTCTCTCCTCTAACCACCCCCCACATGAAGAGGTGTTTTGGCCCTTGAAGAAAACCGCCCCCTCTCCCCCTCTCCTCCTTATATACTCACTTAGGAGAGAGGGGCGACCCATTTCGAAACCAGAGAAGGAGGAGAGAACCGTTTCCGGAGACACCAAGGAAAGGAAACGCCGCCACCGCCGCCACCATGGCATCCCGCCGTTCAACCCGCATTCATGCCCGAACTCAGGTCCTCCCTCACCTCTTCTCTCATGTTTAGATCCTAGGATTGTTTAGGAGTTGAGTTCATGCTCAAACGAACCGGAGCAAAGGTTTAAAAATTCAAAAATTTCCATTTTTTTGGAGCTTTTGAAGCTCTCGGGTAGGGCGGCGCCGCCACCTCCGGCCGCCCTAGCTCCGGCCGTGGATAGCCCCCACCACCGGGAACAAATGGGTGATGTTTCCCGGTGGTGGCGCCGCCTCAGGCCGCCGGAATAAGGCCCGTAAAAACCACCTGTGCGGGCTCAATTTCTGTCCAAATTGGAGAAGATGAACAGCTGCCGTCTGATGCGCTTTAAGATTCGTGCAGGATCAAAATAAATACTTATAAACCCATATTTTCTGATTTTCTGTATTTTAATAAAACAGTTTCATTGTAAATTAAATTTAGGCCCCTTATGGGCACCACGTGAAAAAGGTTACAACATGAAAGTTGTAGGTCTTTTGAAGACCTACAATTTGATATGTAGTGGTGAAAAAGTGGATTAGGGGACTGACCTGTAGAGCTTTTTTAGTGAGGGTATGTCCTACAACTAAGGCAGATTCTTTCTAAAAATTATTTAGGTCCTTTAGGGGCATGTTCATCAAAAATGATCAACATAAATGTTGTAGTCATTTTTATTATCTACAGTTTGATATGTAATGAAAAATTTTAGGACAAGTCTACTGACTTATATGGCCATTTTTCTAGGGTAGGTCCTATATGTAGGGCAGATTTTAAAATAATTCCCCACACCTAACTCTTATTCCAAATTCCATGAATTTTGGACAGGGGCTTATTATTAACTATATCTAGCTCCTGTAAAAATTGGAGACCATTTGGGATAGTGTAGCTTAGGGTTTTGCCCTAAACCTAGAAAAGCTAGGGTAAGATAATTAAAGGGTCAAATGACCTCCATACCCTCCCAAATTTTGGTGAGGTGTCCCTGGTATAGGTATCTAGGTATGGTTCAAATTTCAACTCATTTGGTTGAGTTTTGAATAGGAGTTCACTAAACCCTAGTTTGGACCTAGGGAAGGGTAATTTGGGAAAAAGGGAACTTTTGGCAAATGAGTGGTCACTCACCTCAATAGAGGTTGAGATTTTGACCACTGGTTTAAAATGATCCTAAGAACCCCCTTGGGGAAAATGAGATGGATTAGGATGAGTTTACCCTAGGGCCCAGGTTCAAACCCTAAATGAGGACTTTGGGGGCTTGTGAAGGACATAGGGTCAAATGCCCTTGTATGGCCTTTAGATTTGGTGGAGAGGTTGTTAATTGGTATTTAACCCTCTGGTTGAAATATTAGAGAATTTAGAGGTAGGTAGGTACCTCAAAACCTAAACCCTAGTTTTAGGGTAGAAGGGATTTTAGGTCAAAATAGTAACTTAAATTCACTTAAAAGCTATGAAACTTGGGTAGATTGTTTCTAGGGTAGTTAGGATCCTTGGATGATTTTACTAGAATTTTCGGATAATTATTTCAAGTACTTCACTTATGAATGTGGGTATAGCTCTATTTGATATTTTATTTATTAAAGATTTTTAAGTCAAATAAGACCCCATGAAACTCTAGAATTAGATGTTGTTGGCCAGTAGGAATGCTCTTGAATTTTTAGTTTAATTTTATGTTGAATAAATCTAGTAGTTCTTTCTCAAGTGTTATAAAAGGGCTTTATGGTTTTAAAATATATTATGGCTTAAATGTTTTCTGTAAAATTATGAAATTTGGTAAATAGGGTTCTTAAACCAATATGTACCAGTGGGAATTTATTCAGGATTTTTGGAGTTATTAATATAGTACTTGATTCACAAGTATGCTAGATTAAGAATTTAGTAAATGATTTATTGTAACTTAATTTCCAGTAGTAAAATTATGAAACTTATCTGGTACTATTTTCATGGTGTTATTAGTACCCTGTAATTAATCAAAATTATTTGGATGAATATTTGATATAGTTTATTCATTAGACAAGAAAGAAATGAATTATTGCTAAAATATGTTTAGGCCCCTTAGACCTTAGTAAAAATTGCTAAACCTTGGATATATCATTTTTAGATATAGTAGTATTTATTTTAAATTTATTATGATTAAACCATGACTGAAAAGTATACTCCCTGTTCAAATTTGATAGACCTTAGATCTTAGGAAAATTAATTAATTAATGGATTAATTGAGAAAATTGTTATAACTGGGAATTAATTCAATTATGTCGTGATAGGCCCCCAGTAAATAACTTAGGTCGTTCGGATGAAAACACAAATGACATCCTATCATAGGCATCATATAGTATATGGTAGTCTGTAATTAGTGATTTTGGGAAATGTGTAACAGGATAAGGTTTGGGTTAGCGTAAGGACAGGTTGTGTTGGGTGGATTTAAAGAAAGTGGATGGATCACCATAGGAGGTTTCAAGTGTGGTGAGGAATGAGTTGATGCGCTCTAGAAGGTGCGCGGGACCGACGAAAGATCGTCGTCCCCGTAAGAGTGAAGAGTCAAATTCACCTAGGTTTAGTTTGATGCAATTTATAAAGGGAACGAGTAAGGGAAAAACAACCAATAACAATAAGTGCCTTGTGAAAGGGAACTTCGGGCCGTAATGCCACCGTCTTAGTTCCTAGTGGCTATTGAGAACCCTTCACGGGGCATAATCCAGAGGCAGTCCTGGGCTAACGTAAATCTTAAATAAATCAAAAGAGTAATTAGTTTAAAAAGGTTTACACTTCACACACTAGTTAGATAGACATTTGGAAAAGGTTAAGTCGTCCCGAGGTGTTCAAAGGGGCGTCATCCCGCGGTGCTCAAAGGGATGGGGTTTGGAATTGAGCCGGACGGTTTAGTCCGGGGAGCTTAGTCTCGGTTTGTGGTTGAGACGGACAGTTTGGTCCAGGAGCTTTACTCTTGACTTCTTATATTAAAGGTTGCATGTGCATAAATAAGAAACTTTAAGGTGGTGGGTCTTCGATATTGGGGAGTTCGTTGCACCGACACCAATATCGTAGACTCGGCAAGGTGGCTAGCACTTCGCCAACCTTAAGTCCGGCGGTCCAGTCGGCAAGAGTACGCGGGAGTCCGCCTTGTGCACCAGGCGTTGAGGGCGTACGATAGGTCAGACCGGTAGTGCAAATACTGGTTTTGAGGTGGGCGAGGCCCAACCCACCGCTTCCGTCTGCCACTACGGAGGTATCTTGGGAGGTAACGGCTCTGAAAGGGGGAACTAAGGTTTGTGTATACAAAGTTGGGTGTGTGAGTTGCACTGCATGAACATCATCAACCCACCATATAGCTGCATACATAATCATTCATAAGAACCTTGACACCTAAAGTATAAGTGGAATGGGACGCTTATACATTAGGACCTGCAAAATGACCCCTTGGTCTATAAGCTTGTGTGGGCAAGTTTTATAGATTAAGGTCATTTTAAATATTTATATAATGCTTGTGATAACCGACACCCCAACGTATAAGTTGAATGAGACATTTATACGATGGGAGCCCTGTAGAAGATCCCTTGGCTTATGTGTACTCACATAAGTGAAGGTTTAATTTCTTACTTACTTACTTTTCTGTTTTACCTATTACAACACTTATATTGTTCGCCTGTCATAACTGCTAGTTAGGTCTACCGTCATCTGCTTTTGACTACTCTCCACCTTTATGTCCTTCCCTTTCTTCCTCTCCGCTCGATGCCTTAGGGCATGGGGGAAGGGGTGGGGGATGATAGGGCTTAGTCTTATAGACTAACGGTTTTCGGACCACATCATTTTAGGGAATCGTGGAGCCCAGCCCGGAGGAGCAGCCCAGGAGGCCGGTGCGCTTAGAGACAGGGCAGTCTAGCTCAGGAGTTCAGACAGCCGAGACCGTGAGTTCCGTTCCTTAGTAGCAGTTTGTTTTTCAGCTTCCGTTTGAGTGGCCATGTAGTGAGGTGTTGTTGTACCAGGCTTAAGCCCTCTTCCTTTCAGTACTTTGTTTTTACTCTGATATTATACTATGGACGCTTCCTTCGTGGAGTTTACTTATATGTGATTTATTATTGTGGACTGCATTTCTCTTTCTTTACTACTTGTTACTTGATTGTGATCGAAAAGGCCGGCAGAATCGGCGCGTTGTAGTGACGACCTTCCCGGGTGCGAAGGTGTCACCGCAAAGCGGCAGTTCTGGGCATAAGACCCCGAGTTTTTAATAAAAAAAAGGGGGTCTTACAGCAGGGGTACTCCTCTCCAGCAATAAAACAAGCGTTGGTCGGCGCTGCGTAGTCGACGGTGAAGGAAGCAGCCACCGGCAACACTGCAGGGACACTTCCACGTCGTTGTGCCTTCCATCGCACGCCCTCTGCTCTGATTTCTTCAGGCGCTGGATCCGGCAACACTGCAGGGACACTTCCACGTCGCTGCGCCTTCCATCGCACTCCCTCTGCTCTGATTTCTTCAGGCGCTGGATTTCTTCGTCTCTAGTGCTGGACTTCAAGATCTCAGGCGCTCGGCACTGCGCAGGGACAACTGCAGCGCAGGGCCTCTTCATCTTCTTCGTTCAAACTTCGGTCGTAACTACAGTAAAACCGCCAGAACATCCTCCGCCTCTTCAGCTTCTACTAGCGCTAAGTGGTGCAGAGCTTCCCACGGATACCTCCGACACCGGTAAGCTACTTCACCCACGACTTTCCTAGCTTTCCCCTGACACCGCTCTGCGACTTCACCCACTGTTTTGCTAGTTGTGCAGAGCTTTCCTTCCCTCCGCTCCACTTCCACGGCAAACTCGCTCCTTCAGTATAACAAAGCAGAGCACCTAAAATCTAAACCACTTCAGCGGCGGCCTTCCATTTACACCACCTCAGCGACGGCCTTCCAGTTACACAGGTATACCTGCTCCTTCTCGAAGTGGCTGCTTCAATTTTTTTCAATTTTTCGTCGTCTGTTATCTTGCAAATGATTTTATGGTGAATCTGTGATGAAATTGTTAGTTCTGAAATGTATTTGTTGGTGCTTTGGGTGGGTATATATTTGTTTGGTTGGAATGATTTGGAATGACTATGTTTCTCTAATTGATGTTAATGGATTATGCTCTCATCGGTGATTTTCATTTCTGTTATAAGTGTGTTGGGTGTTAATGTGTTATAAGTGTTAAACAATATTACTTTTTTCATTTTTTGTTATAAGTGATGAGTGTTATAAGTGTGTTAATGAGAGGTGCGTGATTTTCATTTTTGTGATTACCTTATCTTCATTGAACGGTTCAATAGTTTGCAATGAGTGTGATGGCGGACTTCGCCAGCCCACGACGGGTCGTTGCAGGCTGTGCCTGCATCAATACGAGTGCCTGACATGGGGCTCTGCCCCTACGACCAAGCGCGACAGTACCCAGTAGGTGACGGCCCGACGGGCTTCGCCCGCCTCTCTGCGGGCTGCTCCCGCCCCCGGCGAAAGCCCGCCTCCCGGCGTGCTGCGCCCTCCTCCTGGCGGGCTGCGCCCGCCCCCGACGCCCTTCGGCAGCATCGAGGAGGGCACCGCCTGCCTCCCGACGGTGCGACCACGGGGAGGGCGGTGCCTTCCCCTAATGGGCCTTGGCTTAGGCAGGATTAAATCCTGCCTAAGTAAGGGATTTAATCCATGCGGGATTAGTCCCGCTAAAATTAAATTCCGCTGGGATTTAATCCTGAAATCCCAGCAGGATTATGCAGGATTAATCACAACAGGATTATGCATGATTAATCCCGCTCGAATTAAATCCCGCTTGGATTAATTTAATCCCAGCGGTATTAAATCTTATACTTAGGCGGGATTAAATCCCGTCTAAGTGTAGGGGGGATTTAATCCCGCCAATCAGGCGGGAATTAATCCTTCCCCGCTTAATTAATTCCGCCTGGGTAATTTCAGGCGGGATTTAGTCCCACACTGCAGTTTTTGATATTTTTTTCGAGTATATATGGGTTTGCCTCTTGTAAGAATAAGTGTTGTGATGTTGGGCTTATTCCGGCGGGCTTGTTGGTGGGCTTGCTGGCGGGCTGCTTTAGTCTGATTTTGGGCTTGCTTTTGTAGCCCGCAGATTGGACTGGGCTGGCGGGTTGTAGGGTGGTGTCCTACAAAAAAATATAGGTTTGAGACGCCCTATATAGGTTTAGGAGACCTAAAAAAAATATGAACGACCCTGATTCGTTGTTGTGATCGGACAGTTGCGATCAAATGTGCGGTTTATATTCAACGGTCATGATCTGATCCCGATATTTCTTTATAATAGATAAAGATTTATAATTCCACATTTCCACCAATGCTATACTTTTATAATTCATGAAATAATATACCTATAATTCATTTATGTTTAGTGACTTGGTGCTAGGATCTTCATATGAATAAGCAATCAAAATAAACTAGATCTGTGAAAAAATATGAACGGCCCTGATTCGTTGTTGTGATCGGACGATTGCGATCAAATGTGTGGTTTATATTCAACGGTCGTGATTTGATCCCAATATTTTTTTATAATATATATATATATATACACTACAAGAAAAATCCTTATTAGCTAGGGGAAGAATCCCTTGCTAAATCAAAAAATTCGTTGCTAATTTATATTAGCAAGGAATTTAGCAACAAACCAACATCCTTTCTATATTGAGTCTAGCTAAATTCAGCAAGGATGTTTTTCGTTGCTATTTTGCAAGGATATTTTAGCAACGAATATATTGCTTGCTAATTTAGCAAGGGATAATAGCTACAAAAAATTCGTTGCTAATCACCATCAAATAATTTCGATCCTAAGATTACCTAGCATTAAAATTGTTACAAATTTTGATGCTAATAAATGTCAAATCAAGGAAATAAATATATTTATAATACATTATTTTATGAATAAATTGATGATGAGTCATTTTTTTTAATTAATTAATAATAAAAATATTTGGTGTCAATTTTATTTTAATAATAACACTATATATCACAAGTAATTTTTAATTAATTTTATTTTTAATTAAGCGAAATTAAAATTTTAATTAATTATAATGTACAATACTATTTTGATTAAAGCTATGCTCATAAATTTTTAATAACATGCACTATAATTAAAAGACACGTGATTGAATATATATGATGTGCGCACACCCAATATCGAACTCATATAACCAAATTTTCATATATATTAACAAACTATACACTCAATATCGAGCTCATATAATCAAATTTTCATATATATATTAACAAACATTTATATATACATCATCAAATTTTTATACATCATCACATTTTCATACATCATCAAACTTTCATACATCATCAAACTTTCATACATCATGATCATCAAAATTTAGTATATAACTAAAACATCAATATAATAAAAATAATGTGATCTAACATATAGAATTGAACCCCAAAACTACACAAAAATAAACAAAATCAACAATAATTATGATTGAGTAATTTGTGGATCTGAAGAATGGCGATTTTCAAAAGATTGACGTTGAGTGGAAGCATGCGCTTGACTTTCAACTTGATATTGAGCATGAGGATGTTGACTTGGTACTGGAAAATAACCATGAGAAGTATAATATCCGGGAGTTGTAGCTGAAAAATAGTCAGGACCTGGAGCAGAAAAATGAACTTATGCATTAGAAGTCAATCTAAAAATGATGATTAAAAATTAAATAAACACTGAATGAAATTATTAAACCTATCAATGAAAAATATACAGCATCTGAAGAAGTGAAGTATAAACATGTCATCTAAAAATGATTGAAAAACTCAATCAAAAGGAAAGAACTATCAAGATAGAAATAAAGAAGAGCTTGAAAAGGTATAACTGGAAGATAAATCTTAAAAAAAACAAATGATGAAGTGATGATGTACCTGATTAAGAATAGTTGTAAGAACTGAAAAAAAAACATATGGCAGCCGAAACATGGTTAAGGCAATCAAACAAACACCTCATGTGCACCTAGATATAGGGAAAAAAATATCAAGAAAAACACCTGGAATAGTTTAACATAAATGCAGTTAGTAAATCATCCTTATCCTAATTACCTCCTTTAGGCAAAATTTTACAAGATGTTTGTAGATTCTTGCACATCAAAAATTTATCAGCAATAGATTGTTTATTCACTAACTTTAATCGAAATTATCAGATAACATTATCTACCAATCTCTAGCAGGTTTGTCGTCATTTGGGCTTTTTTGATGAGTTGCTTAAATGTGAATGTCCCTCAGCTCCAAAGGCATCAATCGTAGCATTGTTTTCCCCATAACGAGATCAAAGGATAACGAAGATTAGTTTTTTTACAAATAATGTGGCTTCCAAAGCCTAGCTGGCTGCATGATAGAAAGAAGGGTCCTGTTAATGTTTTTGAGGGTTCAGAATAATTGAAAAAGGGCCAAAAACCAGCTAATTATGTTCTCACAAAGATTGGGCAAAACCAACTTTAAGAAGAAAGTAACCAGATAACACTCCAAGTTCAGGACCAAGTCTGCTTTACATTAACAAGATTCAACTAAAATCAGGTATTCACAATTCTTCGGAGCAAGAAAACTGAAGGAAAACATACATTCTTCTTTGGAATTGTTTATCAAGTCTCCTGTCCATCTCTCGTATTGCTTCGGCTTGTTTTTCAAGCTGGTGCATGGAAAAAGATGACGTCTCATTTTCATTTTTCTGAGAGACCTCCAAAGCAGACAACTTGCTCCTAAGTTGTTCCTAAAATTAAAGAGCAGATGTCTTAGCCAAACATGACCACATTACCAAACTATGTCCATGCAGTAAAATAAGTAAATTAAACAATATAAACAGAATTGTTAAATGGGAACGCAGGGTGGGTTGTGTGACAAGGGTGTGCTGATGCTAATGTGGCCCTAAGTGTTCATGATGCAAGGTGGACTCAAATAAATGTGAATTAAATGTAAATGGGTTTTAAAATTTTTAATCCAGAAATAAAATTTTGCAGTGCTATTTCTATAAACAAGGTAAATTAACCCAAGTTTTTAAATAATTTTTCGGCGCACAAGCAAATCACGCTAACATTCGCACAAAGTGCTATTTACCACAACTTCCATGATTAAGCTCAACAGAACAAAGACAATAATGAACAAATGCACTAAGAAATCAAAACACACAAACAAATACGAAATATTTTCTCATATTCAATAAAAAGGAAATAAGCATAATTCGATAGTACTCACATAGAAAAAAAAGGAATTTGGTGGCGGTGGCGGGCGTGGCTCCTCGAGATGAATGCTGCAACGGCTGTGAAGAGACAAATTACGCCCAGCCTTGATGGGAAGAATGAGGAGAGGCGTGGATGTGGGAATTTGCGGTAAACTAATAGAGAACTGGAGTTGAGGGGAGCAGCAAATGATTATCAAGGAACAATGTTCAGCAGCTACCAAACAGAGTCGATAACCAAACAGAGTCATACAGTTACGATCGCATGAACTGGACCTTAAATAGAGCCTAAGATACCAAGCACAATTATCAAGGAACAATGTTCAGCAGCTGGAATAACAGATGTTCAACAGCTGGAATAGCTGGAATAACGGATGGCCTAAGATACCAAGAACAATGTTCTTAAGTCCTTATGCATTAGAAGTCTGGGCTGCTGTAAATCCATTATAGAGAAACTACTGTCTTTTAATGGAGATGGAAGCTAAGAATTCATAGTCGTCGTCTTTGTCTAAATCGTTATCCAAATACGGAGTAATGTTTGCACCAACTTGTGCATTATGAGAAACTATGGGAGGAAAGCCTGGTGGAGAGAAACTCTAAGGATAAATGTGGATGCAGAATGATGTTGTGGAAGTTGATGAGATAGTTGATGGGTCTATTGTGTTAGGTAATGAGTCTATTGTAGAATAGATGGGGTAAAAAGCAGATGATCTCCATTATTGCATCAATTATATGGGAGAGTACCTCAACAGAGTGTTCCATGGCAACCAAGTCATATTTTATGGCAAATTTGGGCATGATGTTGAGGGTGGCCATTGTGATCAGCCATAATAAAAGATGAATTTCAAATTAATAAGGTAGCCTACGTTCATGCTCGCTACAACATAAAGGGTGTTGGACCCTGAAAATGTTTGCGGTCGGGGCTAACCTTAATCATTGGTAGACGGGAACAATGGAGGCGATTGGGGATTGTCAGAGGTCCCACCGCATTCCCAAGAGCTTTGTCAATTGTGGTCCCCCTAAGTAATGTCAAGGTCTCCTAGTCCCAAGTAAAATTGCAAGATGGAAGGTCAAAGGAGAGGGAAAAAAACCAATACATCTATTGTTCACAAGTTAGGTTATATATATGCAAGAATGACTGTGCTCTACTCCTTCAAGATCGTGCTCTACTCCTCTCCGTCAAGAAGCTTCAACACCCATCTTCAACACACCACCCATCTTCAACATGCCAACATCCACAATCCATCTCCCTCCGAATCAAGTCCTCCAACAATTTTTCCTAGACCTGTCATGCGATATTTGCTGATGATTTGTTTACTTTGAAAAATACCACAATTTATAGTACACTTATTTTGAGGCATTTTTCGATCTTGGGCCGCAATTGAGCTGCGTGATGTTTAACTTATCACGCAACACAATTCATGACTATTTTTTAGTTTGAAAAGGTAATATACAAAATTTCTGCCCAAACAACATCAACGCTTTGGTGTTTTCAGTGATCATTATAACACATTTTTTATTCGAAGTGACATTGGTTTCTCATATTTAGTTTTTGTGACCAAGTAAATACTGATCTAGTTGATAGTTTTTATCACATTGCAAATTCACAATAAAATAAACCTTTGTGAAATTTAATATTTACATAATTATGTTGAATTTTGTAGTAGAAAAAAGTGTACTTTTCATGGGATTAATCTAAGGGTCAATATACAAAATTTTGGATTTTTTTACTTGCCTCAAAATAAACTGTACATTTCACAACTATGACGATCCTACATACCTGTGATGAATTTTGCGTATATGATCACAAATTTAAAGAACTTCTAAGGGGCTGAGTTGTTGTAAGTACCCAAGTTAAAAACTTCTTGAATGGAATTGTTGATGATGTACTGTTAACATTTCAAAAGTTGGAGAACAATATATTCAGTTTCAAAACTACTCTGTTTGACAATTTGTAACCTGCTTACTTTAAGGCTCTGTTTGGCACTGTGGTGGGTGTCTTGAACATATTTATGAACTTTTGTTTGTGAACGGGCGATCTCTTCTAAGGAACTCCATCCTCTTTATTGTTCAATTTTTTTTAAAATGGTAGCGGTCTTAACTAATGTCATGTCACACATTTTATGACGGTGGTTTTTTTGTCCAAACTCAACGAAGCAAAAATTCTGTGTCAAACCGACCATTAAATTTGTGTTTGTTGGGATGTATTCATCTGCGATATCTATTATGCTCAAACTTTATTTATCACTCATTTTTTGATCTAACCTTCGTGCTAAACTTTCATGGTATACTTGATTTCTGGTGTAATTTTTATCAAATAAAATTAGTCATTGGTTTAAGTTTCAACACATGACATCTTCCAGTTTGTTATTTTAAAGTTAAAACTGACTGTATCCTAGCAATGTTACAACTATTATTATAATTTTCTTGTAGAAAGTATCGACAGCAAATATCAAACATTAGATGGTGAAACCACCATTATATTTTGGACTTCTGGTACTAATCACCATCCAATTTGGAGATTTGTACTCATCGCACCTTAAACATCTAATTTTGGCATTTAGTACCCTCCAAAGGCTTTAATATTGGTGTTTTACATCCTCTTAATTGAATATTTAAGGCTTCAAAAATATAAGTTCAACACTAAACACCCTTCAGTTAATAGGTTTTTGAACATCGCATCCTATGTATTTAATTTTGAAAATACCTTATCCATGTTTTCTTTTAGTTAACAACTACCATGTTTTATTTCTATTTTTACCATCAGTGATACAATTTATACTCTTTTAGTTTCTTTTCTAAAGTGAAGCTTCACGATTCATTAGTTTTTTTGCCTATCTATTATATATAGGCTTTAATAACATGAAGCTAGATATTTGCCTCCTCTCGCTATCCAATTCAGATCTTTCTTATTCTGCTTCAGGACAATTAACATGATGATCTGGAGGATCCACCCAAACTCTGCCTCTACCATGTGAATGGAAAGGTATGCTTCTTTCATCTAATCTGTTCCTTGCATCAGTACTCCTTTCAACATTAAAACAATCATACTATCTATAGCATATTAAGCAAATAATATAAATAGGGGATCTCAAGAGCAAAGGAACTATCTATGGCAAATGTTATGTCTGCAACAGTGGCACTCCTCCAACAGAAAAAAAAAGAGAGCTTCCTCCTCTCCTTCTTCCCCTTTCTCTCATTCTTCTTCCTCTTCCTCCTCTTCTTCTTCTTATAAAATCACTCCCTGTACCTAGTACTCCAGCAAAAAAAAACAGAGCTTCCTCCTCCTCTCCTTCTTCTTCTTCCTCTTGGTCTTTACCGTGCAAGCAATCTTAACTAGAAAAACAATTATATATATATATATATATATATATATATATATATATATATATATATATATATATATATATATAAAATTCCACATTTCCACCAATGCTATACTTTTATAATTCATGAAATAATATACTTATAATTCATTTATGTTTAGTGACATGATGCTAGGATCTTCATCTGAATAAGCCATCAAAATAAACTAGATCTGTGAGTAAACTGAAAACAAATACAAGAACAAGAAACCAATATATTATATTTTAAATTCTAAGTTAGATATAAAGAACAAGATTAGGATTAGAATATCCAAGCTGCTCAGCAGCCCGAAACAAAGGTTCAAAATTAATTCACCAAGGAGTTTAGGATGCTTGCAAGGAAACAACCTAGATGCATCTGACTAACATATTTTCATAATAATATAGCATTTCAACAAAGTTTCTGCACATAGAAAGGCAAAAGGATTTTATCAAAAAAGCATAATCAGACATTTGATCAATTAGGAGTCACATAGCATAAAACTTAGAAGTTGATGTTCCAATCCTTGAAATCCACGGTGGTTTTATGAACCGACCGGTTAGGGTAAAACCGGGTCGGTTCCCGGTTGCCCGGTTTGACCGGCCGACCCGTCAATTCTTGGTCGGTTCTTGGCGAATTCGGTTTTTAGGAGCTAACCGGACCAGACGGAAGACCGGTTGGCGGTTCGACCGGTCAAACCGACCGGTCCAGTTCTTAAAACATTGAATATAACATAAATATCCCGTCGTGTCGGGGCGGGCGCAACCTGTCAGGGGCGCCCGAGTACTGCCGCGCAGGGCACAAGGGGCGTCTGTGCACTGTCACTCTTATTATCTACATATATGCCTACACACGAGTGACAAACACGGGGCTCCTCACCTACGGCCAACCGTGACAGAATCTCAACTGTAATAGTGCACGTGGGGCCCCCATTCCCCCACGTGACATTATGTCTGACACGATATTGTCTCGACGCAACGGCACTCCGGCGGCTAGCAAACCCCTGAGTGTTATACATATTAGTAGTCAAAATGACCGTAAAAAATATACATTAATTAATATTACAATATTTATTTTGTAAAAAATTATTCATATATAGGTAAAACACTACAACATTTTTGATATTTAGCAACACCTGACTTGACAACATTTATAAAGATGTTGCCTAAACCTTGATAGAGAACAGTTTATAAGTGTTGCAATATGTTAACATCTTTAGGCAACACTTTCTGTGCAACATTCAAATATTGTTCTCTAATCCCTTATAGGGAACAATTTTGAAATGTTCCCCTTGAGGATTCACTTTAGACAACAATTATGATATGTTGCCTTCTTAAAAATTAATTTGCAATACGTTAAAAGTGTTGTCCAACCTTTTTCAGATTAACAAAAATTATTATTCTTCCACCCCAAATTATTACTTTAAAAATTATATTTATAAAAATGATATTTCTAACACGTACACAAACCCTCGATAATGACGTTTTTTGCGACGTTTGTTCAAGCGTGACTGATTATTTTTATATTGACAAAATTTTGTTAAAAATCGTGGCTATTGATGTATTGTTTACAAAAAAATATTTCAATTTGCGGATACTACAACAAATATGATCATCGGCCACGTTTTTTGAGGTTTTGTTAAAAATCATCGTTGTTAGTTTTCTATATAGCGACATTTTTCTATATAGCGACCTTGTTAGATTTTTAAATTTTGTTAAAAATCGTGACGCCACATTTATTGCGACGTTTTTAAAAGAGTCGTTGTTAGTTTTCTATATACCCAAGCCGGAATTTTAATTACCTTATACCGAGATTTTAATTAACTTTCCCTAGCCGTAATTTTTTTCACGGGTTCAGCTGCACATCAACATCGCCTTCTTTTCCGATACCTAGCGTCAAGCTTCTCTTCCCCGACGCAACGACAGGCTTCTTCCCCGGGTGCGACTGCTGCACCGCCTGCATCTTCTTCCCCGTCGACGCCGACGTGCAAAATATCTTCCCCGTCGACGACGACAGTCTGATTGCACCGACCTTCTTCCCCGTCGACGACGACAGTCTGATTGCATCGACAACGAAATCCGCCAAAATTTCTCCGCCGGATACCTAGCGCAGGGTTCTTGCACATTCTTCATCTGCATATCTTGTGCCACCGTTCTCCCTATCGCTGAGGTATACCCCTTCTCTTGCATATCTTGTGTCGGATACCTAGCGTGTTTGATTCCATTTTTCCTGTGCTTAATTTCTGAAATATTAAGGGATGAGATTCCATTCTTCCTGTATGTTGTATGTGTGTGTTGTAGGTGTTTATGTGTGTTGTTGTTGTGTTTGTGTGTGTTGTCTATATGTGTGTGTTGTATATACGTGTGTGTTTGTTGTTGTTGTGTGTGTGTGTGTGTGTGTGTGTGTGTTTGTGTGTGTTTGTTGTATGTGTGTGTTGTAGGTGTGTTGTTGTTGTGTGTGTTGTATGTGTGTGTGTGGTTTGGTGTATGTTGTATGTGTGTGTTAGTGTTGTGTGTGCGTTGTGTGTGTGTGTGTGTTTGTGTGTTAGTGTTGTATGTGTGTTAATGTAGGTGTGTTTTTGTGCTTGTTGTTATTGTGTTGTATGTGTGTGTGTGTGTATGCGTGTTGTATGCGTGTGTTTGTGTGTCTTGTATGTGTGTGTTTGTGTGTGTTGTATGTGTGTTTGGAATGTGTGTGTTGTATGTGTGTGTGTGTTGTTGTTGTTGTTGTGTTGTATGTGTGTGTGTTGTTGTTGTGTTGTATGTGTGTGTGTTGTTATTATTGTGTTGTATGTGTGTGTGTGTGTGTGTGTTAGTTCTATAAAATATTTTTAGGTGTGTATGTGTGTTGTTGTTCAATATTTTCTGAGAAAATAAGCTTTTGATTGCCATCTTTTTCTAATTTAGTAATTGCATGATTAGTGGGTTGTTAATCAACATTTATACACAATGTAACATATTTAATTCAAATTATTCAATTCATACCACATTTTTGTTGAAATAATATGGTTATGAAATTATAGATTCCAAAAAACAAATATAGTTTCTCTCTCTCAAATCATTTTTCAGACACATAAATTAACTTCCAATTTTTTATACTAATGGTTTTCTTTTCAACATATCAACGAAGAGCACGCAGTTCGCTGAATTTCAGCGAACTGGACGTGCAGTTTGCTGAATTTCAGTGAAGAACACGTGCAGTTCGCTGAATTTCAGCGAACTGCACGCCCAGTTAGCTGAATTTCAGCGAAGATGTAAACTATTCTCTCTCAACACGCATGTAATGTTTTAAGAAAGAAGACACAATTCTTCTTTTGTAAATTTTGCTTTGATAATGTAACTCAATATATTGTTTTTTTGTTTAGGTACTGCCATTTTTCAATATTCAAAAGATAAAATATGATGAAAAAGGTTGGACTTATTTGCCTCGTTATGGTGAAGATTATATTAATGGTGTTAAACATTTCTTGGATATTGCGTTTAGTAAAGAGTTGTTCGAAGGAGAAGAGATTTTATGTTCATGTTGTTAACCCATAAATCGGTGATCCCTCCCAAGGTAGCCAGTTCGTAAGTCGCGGCCTGCTCTAGGAGGTCCCGTCGCGGCCTGTCAGCCTTTCTTTCTAAGGGTGGGCGGACTGACCTCTCAGTCCGCTCAGTCCGCGCGGCTAGGGAGGTCTTCCCGGTCTGACCGCCCAGGTCGCGCAGTAGTCGCTCGTTCTGCAAGGGCTGCGGACTGCTTCCTCAGTCCGCCCCTGCAAGCCGCGCGGTTAGTTCGGTTTACCGTCTAGTGGTCCATTTTTCCCCAGGTGCGAACTCGATGTCAGAGGCGGCGACCAGCTCTCCTATCTGCCAGCTGTGGGCGGACTCGATGTCAGTCCGCCAGGTCGCCAACCCTCTCCCCCAAGAAAAGAAGGCCACCAGTCAACAGTGGCTCTCGCCAATAGGCGCGACCCAGACTCTTCTGTCTGCCAGGTCGGCAGTCCTTGTCGCCGAGCAATGACGACAAGCCACAGCCTGCTCAACTTGTCCGCCGCGAGTTAGACGGGCTCGTTGCGCAGTCTGCCAGATGGGCCCCAACTCGGCAGCCGACAATCTGCCTCCTCTCCGCAGCGGGCTAGGCGGACTCGTTCTGCAGTCCGCCGGCTAGCCCTCTAGCTTCTCGGTGCCTGCTTCTACCCAGCAGCGGGCGAACTCCTCCTCACTCGCATAACCCAGCGCGAGCTCGCTCAGCAGTAGGGGCGGACACGTCCCAGTCTGCCTGCAACAGCAGCCATCTCCAGCTCTAAGTCCCTAACCGCGCGACCTGGCGCAGACTCCGCGGACTCATCATTGTACTCGCTCAGCTCACCGCCTCACCGGTGGTGACGTTACCAAGACTGTTACCTCCTCGGGCCTATAAATAGGCCCCCATACCTCTCATTCAGGAAGGACGAGACGACGCGGCAGAGGCGTCCAAAACTCGGCATCGGTTCTTGCGGACTCGGGTTCCCAGTCCGCGCGGCCTGCCCTCTAGCCTCTTCTCCCAGCTTGATCAGACAGTCCGCCCGGCTAAGTCCAGCAGGCTCCTTGGTCAGCTAACCGCGCAGTTTGCCGACCTCCCTGGTCAGTCCGTGCGGTCTCCGACTTTCTTCTTTCCTAGCCGCCGGCTTCCCCCTTCTACCCTTTTTCCTGCTTTCCATGTAAAGGTGCAACCTCAAGTTGTAACTTCAATTGTAATCAAAGGAAAGCCCATCGCAAGAGTGGTGTTAAGGCCGCGACGGGCGAAGTCTGCTGTTGCCGCTGCTAGCGGCCCTCTCTTCTGTTTTTCTCTCTATCTTCATACGCGACTCAGAGTAACCAACTTCCCGGCAGTCTCTCAACCCTCTCCTCTATCCCCGCATCCCTCTTATTCACCCTAGCTTGTGAGATCGAACAACCCGTTAACTAAGCGGTGTCGCATTTCGCGCATCAACACATGTGTTGTTTGCTGCAATGGTATTTGGGGGAAAAGAGATATGGTCTTTGACCATTTGGTAACTAAGGGATTTGTAAAAGGCTACAACGATTGGATTTATCATGGAGAGGATATTAAACGTATGGATCTTGATCAAGAAACTAATGATGATGTCTCATCTAATGATATCAATGGATTATTATTTGACACATTTAAAGATGTGTTTGAAGAAAATAGATTATACGAAGGACTAAATGAAGATGCAAAGAAGTTTTATAAGCATGTTGAGGAAGCAAATAAAGAACTATATCCTAGTTGTAAAAAATTCTCTACATTATCTTTTACTATTCATATGTGTACAACCCCGTATCCAGCGAGTGGGCTAACAGGAGCCAAACCGGCCGGCTCAGACCGCCTCAGAGCCCCAGGCGAGTTCAGCAAAGCATGCCGAGCCCAGCATGCCGAGTACGGGCTCGACAATCGTCGAGCCGAGCTCGGAGTTCATGGAGCCGAGCAGTTCCGGCCAAGGACAAGCTCGCTAGAGCCAAGGGGTGGGCGAGTGCCAGCACGCCCGCGAGCAGGGACTTCAGAGTCGACTCGCCCAGGCCAAGGCGAGGCGAGCCAGGCCTGCAGCGTTGAGAGAGGCGAGCTCACTCAACGCCTTCTCCCGTGGCGTTGAGCAAGGAGAGCCAGGCCGTGGCATTGAGAGAGGCGAGCTCACTCAACACCTTCTCCTATGGCGTTGAGTGGGGAGAGCACCCTCACCGCCTTTCACCTCGGTGTGGGGGGAAGTTTTCCCGCGTCCGTACTCGCCACCCCCGCTTAATGGACCTTCTTCTCAGGGTCGGCTCGCCCTTCGGCTGTGGTGTATTTTTACCATGTTACCCCCTTTGGACTACCTATAGTCCTCGAAAACAGTGAAGTTCGGATATTTGCAGACCGCCTTTTCCTATAAATAGGACCCAAGGGGTACCTCAGAAGGCACGCTTTCTTGTGCCCGGTCTTCCAGCGCTTTCTGAGGTACCTTATATTCAGCACTTGGCTAAGGAGGGGAAGCGCTCTAAGATCTTCCGGGTGTGTGGTGGGACCTCCGTGCTGGAGCCTTGGGTCTGTCCCTGGTCCTTTTCCCTTGTCACTTGGGCTCATGAGGAGAGAAGTAAGTGTGCAACCACCCCTTTCCCAAGGGTCGGACTCCTCAGGGACCGATTTTTCGGTTTCAACACTTTGGTGCGGTGAGCGTGGAGCGTGGTTAGAACAGAAAATCTTCCGCAAGTCCGATGACAAGAGACGAAGGGCAAGGTTCAGGCAGGGTGAGCCCGCCACCCCCTCCCCCTCCCACGACGGTGGGGATGTCCGCGGAGCTCAGAGAGGAAGTGCTCGGACTTGTCAGGGTCGCACTCGGCATGCGAGCCGAGAGCACGACGCCGGTAGTTCCCATGGTCGCCGATCCGGCACTAGGCAACGACGCGCCCATCAGGCGAGCTGGGAAGGAAATCGCGAGCGAGGGGGAGCGCGAGCCGAGGGGGCGGGTCCTCTTCCCGGGCTCGGCAGACGAGTACCAGTTCGGCGAGACGGTGGGGAGGGAGTTCCCAACTCGCCCGGCTGAGGGAGGAAGCCCCTTCAGCGAGTTTGTTTCTTCTGCCCCAGTTCCAGAGGGGTTCCGAGAGCCGGAGATGTCCTACTATTCAGGGAAGGGAGATCCGGTCCAGCACGTCCAGTGGTTTGAAGACGTGGTCTCAATCCGACAGATGTCGGATGGCTTCAAGTGCAGGCTCTTCTCCATCACCCTCAGGGAGAAAGCGAGAGAGTGGTTTCATTAGCTCCCGACCGGCTCCATCTACTGCTTCGAGGACCTGCGCAGAGGGTTCATGTTGAGATTCACCACCTCGAAGAAAAGGAAGAGGGAGGCCGAGTCCTTGTTCCGTATCAAACAACGAGTAGGGGAGACCCTGGGAAGTTACCTGGACAGGTTTCAGGAGGAACTGTCCCAGGTACAAGAGATGTCAGGGCATACCATGATGGTGGCCTTCACCCTGGATCTCCAGCCCGGGTTCTTCGCCATGGAGTTGAATAGGACGCCTCCAGTGTCTTTTGAGGCGCTCCTGGAGAGGGCGGCAAGGGAGGCCGACATGGAAGCAGCACACCTAGAGTTTGCTCGGAGGTTGGCCAGGTGAGCCGTAGAGGAGGAGAAGCCAAGGGGTGGCCGAGCCCAGGAGGAGAGAAGGGCCGAGCCTCGACAGAGAGAGCAACAGCCGCAGTAGCCCAGGTGGGGGCGTCAGGAACAAAACAATCGATTAGGTTGGAGGCCGGAGTGGCAGGATCAAGGGCCACGAAGGGGTTATCATGGAGGAGATAACCGCCAAGAGGACAGCCAAGGAGGAGGAGGGAGGTCAGGATAGACCTGCCCTACTATGACTACCACCAAGAGGAGGGGCACACGACGATCACGTGCCCGGAGTTCCTCGAGATACGGGGAAACATGGAATAGCAGCAGCAGCAACAGAACCGCCAGGAAGTGCGGATTGAGGAAGTCCGGCCCCAGGCGGAGGGGGATCGTTGCGAAGACCGGGCCGATATGGGGACCCGAGGAGGGATCAGAGTGATCCATGGGGGGTGGGGGTCGAAGCTTCCCGGAAAGCAAGCCTCCACACCATGTACCGAAGTAGCATCGGCTCCACATCCCAGACCCCACCCCTAGAGGAGAGGATCACCTTCTCAAGGGAGGACATGTCGGGTCATGAGGACCCCTTTTGCGATACGCTAGTCATCCAGACAGCCATCGAGAATTTCACAGTCTCCCGGATCCTCATTGATAATAGGAGCTTCGTCAACATCATCTTCAAGAAGCCCTTCGACGCCATGCAGGTAGAAGCCAAGAGGGTGCTGGCCTCCGATGGGCCTCTCTTCGGTTTTTCGGGGGAGAGGAAAGAAGTAGAGGGGGAGTGGGACTCCATGTCAGCTTTGGGGGGCAATCCAGGAACTGCCGGTTCGTCATAGTGGAGGCCCCCAACAGCTACAATGCCATTTTTGGACGGCCCCTCATCAGCGCCTTCCGCTGCGTCCCCTCCTCCTTCCATCAATGCCTTTAGTTCAACGCAGAGGGGATCCAAGTCCGAGTCCGCGGTGACCCCAATGCAGCTCGGGAATGCTACGTGATGGCAGTGAACTCCATTTCTTGGCAGGAGGAGGCTGAAGAAATGGGGAGAAGGATGGAAGAGGTGGAAGGGTAGGAGGCTGGAGAAGAAAATAGGGAGGAAGGAAGGGTGGAGGGGGAATTCCGCGAGGAGGTACTCCCTGAGGAGTCGGTCGAGGCGATGACCATAGAAGGAGGGGAGGTCCTTACTCCAAGAGGGGAGGATATTGCAGAGTGGGAGGAGAAGTCCCAGTTGGAGGCCGCCGAGGAAGTGGTAGAGATGGAGGTTCTCACCCAGGATGGCAGGGTGGAGAAGGTCCGCATCAGCGGAGGGTTGACCCCGGAGGATCAAGGCAGGATGCTGGAGTGCATCCTGAAGAATGTGGACGTCTTCGCTTGGAGCGCGGCTGAGATGCCTGGGATCGATGCTGACGTCATCTGCCACCATCTCAACCTAGACCCGGAGGCACGCCCCATCCAGCAGAAGAGAAGGTCCATCACGGACAAGCTGGCCGAACCAATCAGGGAGGAAGTCGCCAAGCTCCTCAAGGCCGGTTTCATTTCTGAAATTCAATACTCCGGCTGGGTCTCAAATGTTGTAATGGTGAAAAAAGGGGACGGCCGGTGGAGGATGTGTGTAGACTTTTCACTTCTTAATAAATCATGCCCAAAAGATTGTCACCCCTTGCCTAGAATCGACGCGCTGGAAGATTCAGCCGTAGGTTTTTCTGTAATGAGTTTTTTAGATGCCTTTTCAGGTTATCATCAGATCATGATGCACCCTCCTTACATAAAGAATGTCTCATTCATCACATGAGATGGATGTTACTGCTACAAGATGATGCCTTTTGGGTTGAAGAATGTAGAGGCAACATACCAGAAGATGATGGACCGTGTATTCCAGAGACAGAAGGGGAGGAACCTGGAATTATACGTGGATGACTTGATGATAAAAAGTCAAGAGGTCGGCTCCCACCTCCGGGATTTGGAAGAGACCTTCGCCACCTTACGAAAGTTCAAGATGAGGCTGAATCCCTTGAAGCGCATCTTCGGGGCGAGCAGGGGCAAATTTCTGGGCCACCTCCTCACCCCCGCTGGAGTCGAACCCAACCTCGACAAGGTCCGGGCGATTATGGAGTTGGAGTTGCCTCGGGATGCAAAGGAGGTACAACGACTGATGGGGAAGCTGGCAGGGCTGAGCAGGTTCCTCTCTCGGGCCGGGGAAAAGTGCTCTCCCTTCTTCAAGACCTTGAGAGGAGGTCGGAAGTTCGAATGGACCTCGGAATGCGAGGAGGCATTCCAGGCCTTGAAGAGGCAGGTAACTCAGGCCCCCTTGATCTAGGGGCCGAAGGAGGGGGAGGACTTGTTCTTGTATTTGGGGGTCGGGGCGGAGACCGTGAGTTCTGTCTTAGTTCGGGAGGAGGGGAGGAAACAGCTGCCCATCTATTATGTGAGTAGGGTTCTGAGGAAGGCGGAACTCCGCTACCCCATCTTAGAGAAGTTGGCCTTCGCTCTAATCATCTCGGCCCGGAGACTCAGGCCCTACTTCCAGGCACACTCCATCCAGGTGGTGACTCAGGAAGACTCGCCAAGTGGTCGGTAGAATTGAGCGAGTTCGACATCTCCTTTGTCCCTCGACTTGCGATCAAGGCACAAGCGATGGCTGATTTCCTGGCTGACTATGTGGTCAAGGTATCAGAGGACAAACTCACTTACCCCGTCCCTTGGAAGGTGATGGTGGATGGGGCTTCCGGGAAACACTCTTTAGGGGTTGGGGTCGTCTTGGAGAGCTCCCAAGGGACCCGGATTGAGCAGACATTGGTAATATATTTTTCCATAACCAACAATCAGGCCGAGTACGAGGCGGTGATCGCAGGGCTGCGCCTGGCCAGGGAATTGGGAGTGCATGACTTGAAGGTCCTCACTGACTCCATGGTAGTAGCCTCCCAGGTCAACGGGGAATTCGAAGCAAGGGAGCCTACCCTGTAACGGTATCTGGCCAAGGTCAAGGGAATCATTGGGGGTTTCCAAACCTTCTCCATTCAACATGTGCCATGGAAGGAAAATGAACAGGTCGACCATCTTGCCAAGAACGGCCCTCGGGTGTGGGGCACTATCACGGACCTTTTTCACCCATCCTTGGAGGTAGGAGAGTTGATGGAGATAGATCAGCGATCCACATAGATGGACCCCTTCACCACCTATTTGTCCACTGGAGAGTACCTAGAAGGGATGGATAGAAAGAAGCTCAAGTACAAGTCAGCATATTACCTCTTGCGCGACGGGCAACTCTACCGCAAGACCCTTTCAGGATTACTGGCTCGTTGTGTGGCGGAGGGGAAGGTGTCGAGGATTTTGGAAGAGGTCCACTCCGGGGAATGTGGGAGTCACTCGGGAGGTCGGACCCTGGAGGGGAGAATTATCAGGCAGGGCTACTTTTGGCCTACCCTGGGGCATGATGCCTTAGAATTTGTCAAAAAATGTCATAAGTGCCAACTATTCGCCCCCCTCCAACTACAACCGGCTCAGCGACTCAGGAGTATCACGGCCCCCTGGCCTTTCGCAATTTAGGGAATGGATCTGGTAGGGCCCTTCCCCCAGACAAGCGGGCAAAGAAGATTCTTGTTGGTAATGATTGATTATTTCTCCAAGTGGATGGAGGTGAAGGCGTTGGCCAAGGTGACCTCACAGATCATCCGAAATTTTGTATGGGGGGAAATCATCTGTAGGCATGGGTTTCCCCAAGCCATCGTCACCGACAACGGACCGCAGTTCTCCAGCAACGAATTCATCAAATTCTGTGGAGAGCTCGGGATTGACCTTAGGTTTGCCTTTGCCCATCACCCAAGGAGCAACGGACGGGTGGAGGCGGCCAACAAGGTTATTGTGAACCTCCTGAAAAATAAGGTTGAAAATTTGAAAGGGAGTTGGGTGGAGAAACTCCCCTCCGTTCTTTGGGCCCTAAGGACTACTCCCAATACCGCCACGGGAGAGACGCCCTTTAAACTATCTCATGGAAGCGAGGCGATGCTCCCCATCGAACTCGAGGTCCGTACTCCCAGGGTCGCTGAGGCGGAAGCTTGAAGAGAGGAGTGGAGAGTTGAAAATGAGGAGGAACAACAGCTCTACTTGGACCTGGTAGAAGAATTGCGCGACCTATCAGCAGTTCGGCAAGAGGAAGTCAAGCGGAGGATGGCTAAGTACTTTGACAAACATGTTAGGGTCACCTAGTTTGTGGAAGGCGACCTTGTCCTAAAGAAGGTAGATGCGGCGGGAAGATCGGCTGCCGTAGGCAAGCTCCATCCAAACTGGGAGGGGCCCTACATCGTGAAAGAGGCACTAAGGTCGGGAGGATACCGCCTCCAAAATGTAGAGGGTGAGACCTTGAGCCACACCGGAGCGGCGACGACCTGAAACGCTTCTATCCCTTAATATTTGTATGTGCCTTAGATTTTTCAATACGATTTGTGTCATTCATTTGAGCCCTTTTTGCATGATGATCAAAACGGTGACATGAGATGTTGCGGAACTTTCATAGCATAATATCATAGACCCTCAAGAAATGTTCTAAGTCTTCTCGCTCTGGGCTTAGGTCTCGATTCTCCTGCTGTCAGGCTCCCTCCAAGATGGCAGGGCAGGGGTCTCGATGGACGTCGTTATGACCCTGGGGCTGAGCCCGGAGGATGTTCAACACCCGCCCTCAGGCTCCCATCTAGCTGACTGGCCTGGTGGTAGCACCCGGGAGAGGCAAATGTTCTAAGTCTTCTCGCTCTGGGGTTAGGCCTCGATTCTCCCGCTGTCAAGCTCCCTCCAAGCTGGCAGGGCAGGGGTATCGATGGACGTCGTTATGACCCTGGGGCTGAGCCCGGAGGATGTTCACCACCCACCCTTAGGATCCCATCTAGCTGACTGGCCTGGTGGTAGCACCCGGGAGAGGCAAATGTTCTAAGTCTTCTCGCTCTGGGGTTAGGTCTCGATTCCCCACTGTCAGGCTCCCTCCAAGCTGGTAGGGGCAGGGGTCACGATGGACGTTGTTACTACCCGGGGGGGGTGGACCTGACAGTTAACACATGACAAGCATGTACAAGCAAACCCGCTAGTCAGAAAGGCGAGCTCAAGGGGCCCAGTCCCCCTTGGTTTTCTGTTAAGGGGATTTTTGATCCCACCTCTAATTGAGGGAAGAGTGCACCTCCCAGGCGAGCCCGTTCTCGCAAAGATCTGCTCGGCAAAGGGTATTTCTCAGTATGTTAGGCGGGCACCAGCGGCGGCCTGACCCCGGACGCATTGTGGATCTTCGGCAAAAGAGAGCGAGGGGCGGCTCACAGGTAAGCGGAGTGTTCGCGAGTCTGGCCACTGCCGACGCTAAGGGCCCCTCGGCGAGCGCGAATCCTAACTCACGTACATTCTAGCGCTGAAGGTAAAAAGAAGATAGAAATTTTTTTATCATTATAATTTCAAAAAGGGGGGCTCGCCTCGACGAGATTACAAAGGGGGGGGGGAAACAGATTACATAAAGAATGCGGAAAGTGGGGAAGAAGATTCGGTCAGCTCTCGCCCTCCTCCCCCGAAGGATGGTCCTCCTCCTCGCCTCCAGTCAGCGGCTCCTTGTCCTTCGCCTCATCGAAGAGGGAGCCGAAGCATTCCTCTTTCCCGCTGGTCGGTGACGGCGAAAATAGACTTGGCAGAAGGTCACAGACCACCACCCCGTCGCAGCCCTCGGCCAGGATCCCTGATCCCCTCATGGCGCCCAGGAGGCATTCGACAGACTCGATCGAATTGACTCGCAGTCGCTCCATGACCTCCCCCTCGCCGAAAACCCGAGGCAGCTTATAGGGAAAGGGGGGCTCAGCGCCTTCCGGGGGGAAAAGGGCTTCCGTCAGCCGACGGACCTCGCCATGAAGACCACGGTTCTGCTCCTTTAGCACCTCCACCTCGGCCGCCGACCGAGCAGAAAGGGCTCCCTGCTCGGCAACATGGGACTCCTGCTCGCGCAAACTGACCTCCTGATCTGCGAGGCGGACCTGCAGCTGGGCGACCTCGCCCTCCAACTCGCTAGCATGGGCCTGTAGCACCCTGGCAGACTCGGAATCCTGAAAGGCAAAGGGGTCAGGTTCTCGGTGAGATATTTTTCCAAGTTAAACTGAGAGTTGGTTGGTTCTTACCAGCCCGCCTGAGGCCTCGTTGAGTAAGCGCTCGGCAATGTCGAACCGCCGTTCCGCATCGGCAGCTTTCTCCATCGCCAGGTCGCGCTCCTGCTCGGCCTTTAGCAGAAGTTGACTGAGCTGAAAGCCACGGCGAACCATCATGTGGTGGAGTTCAAAGGCCCTTAGATGGACCCGCAGACCCTCCTGGCCTATCTGCCGAGGAGTCATGTTTTTGTAGGCCTCGGCGCCCTCCCGACCGTATAGGCCGAAACCAAGGGCAAACGCATGGCCCGTAGAAGGCCGGCGGGCTCCCTAGTAGGGGGCGCGAGTAGATACGGAGATGCAGTGGGCCCCCTCATCCCAGCTCAGCATCGGCTCATCGCCCGCGTCCTTGCTTCTTCCCCCCTTGCCGAAGTGGGGGTGGTCCTTTGGAATTCCCGGGTCGCAGGGAACAACCTCCTCCATGGAGGGAGGGGAGGAGGACCCGCGCTTCTTCCCGCGAGGGGATGACGCCTCCTTCAGTGGGCTCGTCGGGGCTTCGTCAGAGAAAACCTCCGGCGAGCTCATAAATCGGACAGGCGACGAGGGTTGTTGCGGCTGGCCTCGCGAGATTGCCCTCGCCCTTTTCTGCTTAGGGGCCGAGGAACGCCGGGGCGAGCTCGGCCCGCCAAGCTCTAGCCGCCTCTTGCTGGAAGGCTTGCCTCTCGCCTTCTCTTCTCGGCACGCTTCCGTCGCAGCCCGAGCTCGCTTGAGCGGGTCCGAGAACACTCCTGGGTCAGCAAAGGGGGGGTTCACCGGGATCAGTCGCTCCCCTGTAAAAAAGACTTAGCCGAAAAATAAGGTTTTGACCGATCAGGCCGAGTGACGAGCAAAAGGTGGGCGAGACAAACCTTTGACAGGAAGGACAGGCGGCAGGGACTCGAGGCCGCGGCGAAGGAAGGCGACTTCAAAGTCCTTGTACAGGAAGAACTTATGAAGCTCGGCGTCATTGCCAGACACGGACGGGGGGCGGTACACCTCCTCGCTTTTCTACAGCGGCGAGAAGGGAATGTTGCCGAGGTCGCCCCAGATGAAGACGATCTTCGACATCCAGTTGTGGTTCTTGTTGGCGACCTCGCGGATCTTTATAGACGTACCGCCGAAGAAGGCGACCCCGTCGGCGTTGGCCTTGTAAGAAAAGAGTTTGCGTAAGACGTTGAGGTTGAACTCGATCCGCTCTCGGCGGAGGTAGCAGGCAAATCCCACTACCATAGCGATGGCGTTGGGGTTGAGTTGCGCGGGCATGGCACCGTAATACTTAAGGACCTGATGGACCTCAGGCCAGAGCGGGAGGCACAACCCCACCTCAAAATGCGAGATGGGGAAGGCGAGCTCATACTCGAAGAAGGAGTTTATGGCCTCATGCTCCGCCGGGAGGCGGGCCACGAAACTGGCAGGAACATAGTCTGCCACAAACTCGGCGAGCTCGCCCGCCGTAGTATTGCCCTCAAAGAAGAAATGGTCGGCGAAGTTCTGAGCGCATTTGGCGCGACCATCGGAATCGGGGTGTCCCTTTCCCATACTCGCCGAGGGGAGGAAAGCACGCGAGCAGATGGCAAGGGAGGCAAGGAGGGGAAAAGACAAGGCAATAAAGGCGTAGTCAGGGGGTAGGTAAGGATCCCTATTTATAGAAAAAGGGGAGGAGAACCAGAGCCGACTGACCAGCCCGGCTCGCTTACTCCGTCTCACCGCTCTATGCTCTCCGACCTCGGCGGGCCTGGGTGAGGAATTCAAAAAGGCATGCATCGCTCAAAAGAAATAAAATACGCTCGCATAACGAAAGCTTATACAACTTATTAGCATAAAGAGAGCAGATTGTCCAGAACAATAAAAATTAAAAAGCACACGCATGGACCAGGCGACAGCAGGGGCGAGTGCCGGTCGGCTCGCAAGGGAGCCATCCTTAATTACCCCATTCTCGCTAGCCTGATGTCGCCAGCCGCTGCGCGAAGAGATGTCGAAGCTGCCCCAAGTTCCTGTTCGCCGCTCGCAGGTTCTCATCGATCTCGTCAAAGAGTATGGAGGAAGACGTCGCCACATACGCCGAGCTGACCCTCGCCTCGCCAGCAAGCTACGCGCACTCCTCCTGCAGCCTGGAATTGTCTTTCTTCAGCTCGTGGAGCTCGCGCACTAACTTTTTGAGGACCAGCTAGCTTCGCCTCGACCGTTCGGGGCTATCCATATCTGAATCCAGGAAGATGTCTAAAGCGCGCGATGATGGAAGGGGAGAGTAGCCAGCCCGTTCGGCTGAATCATCAGGCCCATATCGGCTAGGAAGGCCTGCGCAAGAAAGTCAGGATGACGAATGGGTAAGCGAGCACCGATGGAAATCAGACGCAATGTGAGGGGATCAGAAACATACCTTCAGAATTTCGGGGGGAATCAGCAACGGATGTGTGCTCGGCGTCCTCCCCAGTAGCCGCGGGGCAGGAGAGGGTTGTCGTAAAGAAGTGCGAGTCAATGACCCCAGCTTCTGCGAGTCCAGCTCCATGGTTTCGGTGGCGAGGAGCAAGTCTCGCGGACGTAGGTCAGAGGAGGGCTCAGGCGCCTTGGCAGGCAGAGTCTCGACCCTCGGTGTGGAAACCTCGCCGTCATGGTCTTGTTCAGTGGTGAGGTCCACAAAGTCTTTGTCATTGGGATCCAGAGCAGGACAGTTGGAGGAATCAGAGCCATTGACCAGGGTGTTCTTCAAGTCAGCGAAGATGTGCTCAGCCTCGGGAGGAAAGGGTCTCGCCCTCTTGACCGAACAGAATTCAGTGAAGCGGCGAGCAGGGACTTTCAAATCAATTAGGGCCACAGCGCGGAGGGCGGTCTCGTCGCGAGATTTCGTGAGTCGCTCCATGCCCTCTTTGGGGAGTGGCATCTCAGAAGAGCTTAAGTAAAGGGAAGGGCGGAGGTCAGCTGGGTATGCTTGGTATGTATATATAGCCATCTGGGGGACCCACCAAGAGATTCTTTTTTAGCTCCTGTTGCACTCGCAGGATCCTAGGGGGTTGGATGTTTCTTTCCGAGTTTATGCCAACCTCGCAAAGAGCGTGGATTGTGTACAACCCCGTATCCAGCGAGTGGGCTGACAGGAGCCAAACCGGCCGACTCAGACCGCCCCAGAGCCCCAAACGAGTTCAACAGAGCATGCCGAGCCCAGCATGCCGAGTACGGGCTCGACAATCGTCGAGCCGAGCTCGGTGTTCGTGGAGCCGAGCAGTTCCGACCAAGGACAAGCTCGCCAGAGCCAAGGGGTGGGCGAGTGTAAGCATGCCCGCGAGCAGGTACTTCAGAGCCGACTCGCCCAGGCCCAAGGCGAGGCGAGCCAGGCCTGTGACATTGAGAGAGGCGAGCTCACTCAACGCCTTCTCCCGTGGCGTTGAGCAAGGCGTGCCAGGCCGTGGCGTTGAAAGAGGCGAGCTCACTCAGCGCCTTCTCCCATGGCGTTGAGTGGGGAGAGCACCCTCACCGCCTTTCACCTCGGCGTGGGGGGAAGTTTTCCCGCATCCGTACTCGCCGCCCCCCGCTTAATGGACCTTCTTCTCAGGGCCGGCTCGCCCTTCGGCTGTGGTGTATTTTTACCATGTTACCTCCTTTGGACTACCTATAATCCTCGAAAACAGTGAAGTTTGGATATTTGCAGATCGCCTTTTCCTATAAATAGAACCTAAGGGGTACCTCAAAAGGTATGCTTTCTTGTGCCCGGTCTTCCAGCGCTTTCTGAGGTACCTTAGCTTCAGCACTTGGCTAAGGAGGGGAAGTGCTCTAAGATCTTCCGGGTGTGTGGTGGGACCTCCATGCTGGAGCCTTGGGTCTGTCCCTGGTCCTTTTCCCTGGTCACTTGGGCTCGTGAGGAGAGAAGTAAGTGTGCGACCACCCCTTCCCCAAGGGTCGGACTCCTCAGGGACCGATTTTTCGGTTTTAACAGTATGTATTTACTGAAATGCTTGCACGGATGGAGCAATGCATCATTCACATCTCTCTTAGAGTTAGTGGAAGAGGCTATACATGATTTGAACATCCCTATCTCTTTTAATAAAACAAAGTCTATGATTAGAGACCTGAGATTAGATTATAAAAAGATTGGTGCATGTCCTAATAATTGCATGTTATTTTGGAAATAACATGAGAAAGATGAAAAATGCCATACTTGTGAAGAATCTCGTTGGATTCTACATTCTAAAGTGAATTGTGAGTCTGAGAAATCCAAGAAAGCTCACAAAATTTATGCAAAAGTATTGAGACATTTTCCTTTAATTCCAAGACTAAAACGACTCTACATATGTTCAAAAACTACTGATTTAATGAGGTGGCATGCAGAAGAGCGTTCAAAAGACGGTAAGTTAAGACATCTTGCTGATGGACAGTCATGGAAAGACTTTAATATGAATCACCCAGGTTTTGCAAATAACACTCATAATGTAAGACTTGGATTGGCTAGTGATGAGTTTAATCCATTTGGCAATATGAGTCTGTCACATAGCACATGGCCCGTGGTATTAACAGTGTATAACTATCCTCCAAATTTATACTTGAAGCCAGAGAATCTTATGAAGTCTTTGCTTATTCCTGGACCGCGATCACCTGGAAATGCTATTGATGTATTCCTACAACCATTAATTGACGAGCTAAAGATATTGTGGGATGTCGGAGTAGAAACATATGATGTTTCCAAAAATCAAACATTTCAGATGTGTGTTATTCTTTTGTGGACAGTTAGTGACTACCTTGCATATGCTATATATGTTATCTGGTTGGAGCACTAAAGGAAGTTTGGCATGCCCTGCTTGTAATTATAAAACATTTTCTCATTATTTTAAACATAGTCGAAAGATGAGCTGCATGGGTCATCGAGTATTTTTGGATGTGAATCATAAGTGGCGTTCTGATAAAGTTTATTTTAATGGGATGACAAAATATAGTTCTGCACCTTCCTTGTTAGATTCAAAAAAAATATAAGATTTACAAGACTTTTCTGACATATTGAAGGAGAATGATAAGAAGAAAATGTTTGGTCCGTGGAAGAAAAAATCCATCTTTTGATAGTTGCCATACTGGAACAGTATTACTTTATGCCATAATTTTTATGTCATGCCCATTGAGAAAAACATATTTGATGAAATAATTGGGACACTTTTAGAGATTGAAGGAAAGAGAAAAGATCATGCAAAAGCTCGTTTGGACCTACAAGATATGAGGATAAGAAAGAAGCTTCATTTGAAGACAACAAGTGATGACAAGAAAAATCAACTCCTAAAGCTTGTTTTTCTCTAACAAAAAATGAGAAATCTATCTTTTGTGGTGTTTTAAAGAATGTAAAATATCCTGATGGAATAGCCTTTAATATTTCTCGATGTGTACATGTTGATGAATGAAAAATATCTGGTATAAGAGTCACGATGCTCATATTATATTGCATTACTTGCTATAAATAGCAATAAGAGGTATAACTCCTAATCAAGTTGCAATTCCATTGATTAGGCTTTGTTCCTTCTTTCATTGCTTATGTAAAAAGGTCATTGATTTGAGAAGTTTAGATCATTTAGAAATGTAGATGACTGAAATACTTTGCCAGTTTGAGAGAATTTTTCCTCCTAGTTTTTTTGACATAATGGTCTATTTACCTATTCACCTAGCAAATGAGGTTAGATTAGGTGGGCCAGTTCAATTTCGATGGATGTATTATATGGAAAGATATTTGGGTGAATTAAAATCATTTGTTCGTAATAAGAGTCGCACAAAAGGCTCTATTGCTGAAGCATATTTGGCGAAATAGTCTTTGACATTGTGTTCTCGATATTTATCCAGTGATGTTGATACACGCATCAATAGAGTGGCATGAAATAATAAATTTTCTATTAACGGACATCATATTGGGGGGGGGGGGGAATCTCATTTATCTTGATCATAAGTTACTGAACAAAGCCCATGGATATATTTTGTTCAATTCTGATGAAGTTCAAGATTGCATCAGGTACTATCATCATTTACTTATTATAATATTTTAAAAAATTAATTTAACATTGGTAAATAATTTTGACTTATTTATTTTATAGGGAACACGAGCTTTATCTTCAAAATTGCAAAAAAAGAAGTACGTGGAGCAAAGGTAAAAGTCAAAGAGATGATTTCATTCAATGGTTTGCAACACATGCCATAAATGATGATGTTTCTGATTTCATAAAAGAGTTGTCTCGGGGGCCAAATAATATTTCAAAAATGTATTCTGGATATCTTATTAATGGATATAGATTTCATACAAGACAGCGCGATGCAAGGCGGAAAACCCAAAATAGTGGGGTAACTTTGGAAGCGGTAACCCAAAAATTTAAAAGTGTTAAGGACGAAAATCCTGAAAAGATATGTATGACATATTATGGATCAATAAGTAATATCATTGAGGTAGATTATTATGGACATTTTAATCAAATATTGTTCAAATGTTTTTGGTTTGAAGCTGAAGAAGACAAATATGAGATGACTTGTGTTTATTTTCATAAAGAATGTTATAAGAATGATCCATTTGTCCTAGCATCTCAAGTGAAACAATGCTTTTATGTCGAAGATCCTTTTAATAAAAATAAGCAGTATGTTTTGAAATACTTCCAAGGAACACATTTGATATGAGAGATAATACAAATTTAAATACTCAAGAAGCACCTGAGGTTCCAATAAATATTGTTCTATCAATAGATGATGTTGAAGTTGATTTGGCTAGAGAAGATTTGCCAAATGATATTATTGAAATGTCTATCTGAAATTCATGTTCAATACAAGGAGCTCGACGATGAAATCATTTTTGAAAGGGAAAATGAAAGTGATTCTGACTCTGTTTTTAGTGATAATACAATCTAGGTAATATTTTTTTATTTATTAAATAGCTTTTGTTCGAATTATTGTACAAACATATATTAAATATTAAAATGTGTTTAATGATTTGATTTTATCATTACAAAAATGAAGAAAGCAAAAAGTGGTTTTGATGTAACTATTCAAGCAAGGTCCAGTGCTGAGTTGGCGAGAAAATTTCGTCAGGTTAAATAAAAGAAATCTGATATTTTGCATAAAAAGCTCCGTGAAAGAAATAACAAAAATATCCAAATGGTTGATGAGCATAATGAGAGAAATGAGTTACTTAAGATTGATGGAGCTTTCAATCAAGAAGATGTTGAAGTTGTAAAACCAAACAAAGAAATTGGTATGTAGATAATTCTCTTTTTTATATTGTGTATATTTACTTAGATTATCTTATTTAAATTATTCATTAAATAGCTAAATATCCGCATCCAAAGAAGCTTCAACCTAAAGAACCTGCATCCATTATACAACATTCCAATCAACATCAAACTCAACAGGTAAAAAGGAATAAGAAATGTCCCTCAATATTGATTGATGACTTTGTTGGAGTTTATGAGATTTCTCATAAAGGAAGAAATCAATATGGTCAAATTCAGCCTTCTATAAAGGTGAATCAAAATCAACAAACAGTAAAAGTGAACGAAAAACTACCAGCATCTAGAAAACTAGATTTTGAACATAGTGGGAGAAATGAGTTACTTCGGGTTGATGAAGCTCTCAATCAAGAAGATGTTGAAGTTGCAGAACCAAACAAAGAAATTGGTATGTAGATTATTCTTTTTTTTATATTGTATGTATTTACTTTAGATTGTCTTGTTTTAATTATTTATTAAATAGCAAAATAACCGTATCCAAAGAAGCTTCAACATGAAGAACCTGCATCCATTATACAACATTCCAATTAACATCAAACTCAACAGGTAAAAAGGAACAAGAAATGTCTCTCAATATTGATTGATGACTTTGTTGGAGTTTATGAGATTTCTCATGAAAAAAGAAATCAACATGGTCAAATTAAGCCTCTTATAAAGGTGAATCAAAAACTGCCACCATCTAAATAAATAGATTTTGGGCATAGTGGGAGAAATGAGTTACTTCGGGTTGATGAATCTCTCAATCAAGAAGATGTTGAAGTTGTAGAACGAAACAAAGAAGTTAGTATGTTGATTATTCTTTTTCTTACATTGTGTGTATTTACTTTAGATTTGTTGATGCGCAAAATGCGACACCTTCCAGTTAACGGGTGTTCGGTCTCACAGGCTAGGTGAAGGAGAGGAAAGGAGAGACAGTCGGGCAGCCGGTTACTCTGAGTCGTGAATGAAGATAGAGAGAAAACGGAAGAGAGGGGGTCGCTAGCAGCGGCAACAACAGACTTTGCCCGCCACGGCTTGAATGCCACTCTTGCGACGGGCTTTGCCTTTGATTACAACTTAGAATTACAGCTTGAGGTAGCACCTTCACATGAGAAAGCAGTATAAAGGGTACAAGGGGGGAAGCTGGCGGCTAAGGAGAGGAGATTGCCAGAGGCCGTGCGAACTGAGGCAGCAGTCCGCACCCCCTGCAGAATGAGTGGGAGCTGCGCGACCTGGGCGGCCTGGCTAGAGAGTCCGCTCAAGCCGCGCGGGTTGAGCGGACTGAGAGGTCAGTCCGCCCCTCCTTGGAAGGAAAGGCTGACAGACCCTCCTAGGGCAAGTCGCAACTTGCGAGATGGCTACCTTGGGAGGGATCACCGATTTTTGGGTTAACATAATCCCCGCACTTTTTTAAGTCCCGAAGGGAACTTCGAAAAAGTAGGAGACCCACGAAAATCGTGATCCGTCCCTTGAGAAAAAATGAGAGGTATGAAGAGATATGACCTGATGTCTCTCCTCAGAAAAAGGTTTGTCAATGCTTGCCTTTTCCTGCAAAGGAAAAGTTAATGCAAGCGAAAAGAGGTACATCTCGGGTGTACCTGAGTTGCTTTGCAAAATGAAGCGAACGTGAATGTCTTCTAATGACCTCTGCAAGACAAAGGTGAGAGGAAAACATAGAAGAATGATGACTTGTAAGTACCTGAAGGAGACTTGCAAGCACCTGTTATCTTCTACAAAAAGAAGTAAGTCACAATCATGAAATAAAACTAAGTTGCAAGTACCTGAATGGAACTCGCTAATATCTACTGGTCTCTGCAAAAGAAGAGTAAGCAAGCAGATATGAAAGGAAATAGGCTGCAAGTATCTGATGGGAACCTGCTAATATTTGCTGATCTCTGTAAAAGAAGAGTAAGCAAGCAGATATGAGAGGAAACTAAAATGCAAGTACCTAGATGGAACTTGCTAATATTTGCTGATCTCTGTAAAAGAAGAGTAAGCAAACAGATATGAAAGGAAATTAAAATGCAAGTACCTGAATGGGAACTTGCTAATATCTGCTGATCTCTGTAAAAGAAGAGTAAGCAAACAGATATGAAAGGAAATTAAAATGCAAGTACCTGGATGGGAACTTGCTAATATCTGCTGATGTAACATCCCATTTTCCAATTAGACCCCCCTTAGGAGTGACTTGAGCATAACTAGGTCATATGAGTTAACCTAGGTGAGCCCAGGAGACCAAGTGACCTAAAAACCTAGTTGAGACCCACTTAGTCTGCAAATAGTAATTTTCAAAACTCTGATTTTGGGTGGCCTAGTAGGTTCATTGTGACTCTAAAAATTCCCTTAGACCTAATGTGGGCCCAATGAGTCACCAAGGACCCACTTGGGTCAACCATAGTGGTCAATTTGACCAAGTCAACCCCAAGCCCAAATCAAGTCAAACCTAGCCTATATGGGCTAACCCAACCTCAAACCACCCTCCCCCTTGGGCTAACTCTTGCATGATTATTTTTGTATGATATTTGGCTGCCTATATCCTAGGGAATTGACCAAGTCAACATTGATGACTAGGAAAGAGAAGGTGAGCTCCATTTTCATGTTAATGGAGGAGAGAGAAAAATTCATGAGAGAGGGAAGGAGGAATTCGGCCAAAGGGAGGCCAAAGGCCACCCTTAATGGCTGAATTCAACTCCCCTGGGGAAGGGGAGGAGTTTCCAGCCGTTTCCCGGCCACCTAGGCTTTGGTTCAGCCCCCCTCCTCCATGGCCGAACCCTCCTTTATTGGCCATTAATGGCTTCTTTCAAAACTGCCTTCCCCCTCCCCTCCTGGCCATATAGACCTCACCAGCAAGCTAGGGCGACGGATTTCGAAGCATTAGAAGGAGGGAGAACCACTGCCGGAGCCACTAAAGGAGAAATCGCTGCCGCCGCCGCCGCCATGAATTCCTGTCGCTCCACCCGCATCCAAGCCTGAGTTCAGGTCCTCCTCCTCTCCTTCTCTCATGCTTAGATCCTAGGAATGCTTAGAAACCGATTCCATGCTCAATCGAACCCGAGTTAGGTTTTTATTTTTCGGAAAATCACCATTTTTCGGGAGGTTTTTGAGCTCTCGGCTAGGGCGGCGCCGCCACCTCCGGCCGCCCTAGCTCCGGCCAGGGATAGCCCCCACCACCGGGAACAATTAGGGGATGTTTCCCAGTGGTGGCGCCGCCTCAGGCCGTCGGGAATCGGCCCGCAAAAACCGCCTGCGCAAGCCTCTTTTCGGCTCCATCTGGGAAGATGAACAGGAGCCGCCTGATATGCTTCTAGATTCGTGCAGAGCAGATTCTATAATTTTAAATCCTATTTTCTAATTTTCTGTATTTTAAATAAAACAGTTTTACTGTAATTGGATTTTAGGCCCCTTATGGGCACCTGCTGGAAAAGTGTTTAGCATGAAAGTTGTAGGTCCTTTTAATACCTATAATTTGATATGCTGTGGTGAAATTTTGGTAGAGTACCTAGACTTGTAGGGCCATTTGATTATGGGTATGTCCTAGGTTTAGGGCAGTTTTATTATAAAAATTATTTAGGCCCTTTGGAGGCTTGTTCATCAAAATTGATCAACATGAATGTTGTAGGCTTTTTAATTATCTACAGTTTGATATATTATGGAAAATTATAGGACAAGTCTTCTGACCTATAGGGCCATTATTCTAGGGTAGGTCCTACAAATAGGGCAGATCTTTGAAAAATTCCCCACACCTAATCCTTGGTCCAAATACTTTGAATTTTGGATAGGGGCTTAATATCACCTATACCTAGCTCCTGTAAAAAATTGGAATCCATATAAAGAAGTGTAACCTAGGGTTTTGCCCTAAACCTAGAAAAGCTAGGGTAAGGTAGTTGAAGGGTCAAATGACCTCCAAACCCTCCCAAATTTTGGTGAGGTGTCCTTGGTATAGGTATCTAAGTCTGGTTCAAATTTCAACTCATTTGGTTGAGTTTTGATTAGGAATCCTCTAAACCCTAGTTTTGACCTAGTAGAAGGAAGCTTAGTGAGAAGGTTCTTTGCACTCTGGTATGATCATCTCACCTCAACAGAGGTTGAGATTTTTTACCACTGGTTTATTCTGGTTCTAAGATTACCCTTAGGAAAGATGGGATGATTTAGGGTAAGTTTACCCTAGTGCCCAGGTTCAAACCCTAAATGTGGACTTTGGGGGTTTGTGAAGGACATAGGGGCAAATGCCCTTTTATGGCCTTGAGATTTGGTGGAGAGGTTGTTAATGAGTTTGTAACTCTCTGGTTGTAATGTTAGAGAATTTTGATGTAGGTAGCTACCTCAAAACTTAAACCCTAGTTTTAGGGTAGAAGGGATTTTAGGTCAAAACAGTATCTTAAACTCTTTTAAAAGCCATGAAATTGGGGTAGTGTGTTTCTAGGGTAGTTAGGACCCTTGGATAATTTTACTAGAATTTCTGGATAGGTATTTCTAGTACTTCATTCATGAATGTGGGTATAGCCCTTTTTGATGTTTTATTTATTAAAGATTTTTAATTCAAATAAGGCCCCCTTGAAACTCTGGAATTAGATGTTTTTGGCCAGTAGAAATGCCCATGAATTTTAGTTCAATTTTATGTTGATTAAATAGAATAGTTCCTTCACAAGTATTATTAAAGGGCTCTATGTTTTAAAAATATTTTATGGCATAAATAGTCTCTGGAAAATTATGAAAGTTGGTAAATAGTGTTTTTAAATCATTATGAATCAGTGGGATTTTTCTCTGGATTTTTGGAGTTATGGATTTAGTACTTGATTCACAAGCATGCTAGATTAGGATTTTAGAAAATGATTTATTGTAAATTAATTTCCAGCAGGAAAATTATGAAACTTTTATAGTACTGTTTTCATGGTATTTGTAATATCCTGTAATTAATCCAATTTATTTGAAAGAGAATTTGATGTAGTTTATTCATTAGACATGAAGGAAATGGATTATTGCAAAAATAAGTTTAGGCCCCTTAGACCATAGGAAAAATTGCCAAACCTTGGATATGTCATTTTTAGATACATTAATGTTTGTCTTAAATTTATTATGATTTATACATGACTAAAAAATATAATCCTTGTACAAATTTGGAAGACCTTGGGTTTTAGTAAAATTAATTAATTATTAGATTAATTGGGAAAAATCGTTATTATCGAAAATCGATTCAATAATGTCATGATAGGCCCCCAGTAATTAACTTAGGCCGTTCGGAAGAAAACACAAAGGACATCCTATCATAGACATTACTTAGTATAAGGTGGTCTGTAGTTAGTAACTTTGGGAAATGAGTAACAAGATAAGGTTTGGGTTAGCGTAAGGACAGCTTGTGTTGGATTGGATTTAAAGAAAGAGGATGGATCACCATAGGAGGTTTCAAGTGTGGTGAGGAATGAGTAGATGCGCTCTAGAAGGTGCGCGGGACCGACGAAAGATCGCCGTCCCCGTAGGAGTGAAGAGTCAAATCCACCCTAGGTTTAGTTCGATGCAATTTATAGAGAGAACGGGTAAGGGAAAAACAACCAATAACAACAAGTGCCTTGCGAAAGGGAACTTCGGGCCGTAATGTCGCCGTCTTGGTTCCTAGTGCCCTTTGAGAGCCCTTCACGGGGTATGCCAGGGGCAGTCCTGGGCTAATGTAAATCTTAAAACAAACGAAAGAGTAATTAGTCTAATAGGGATTCACATTTCACACACTCATTAGTTAGGGTTGGTAATGGTTAAGTCGTCCCGAGGTGTTCAAGGGGGCGTTGTCCCGTGGTGTTCTAGGGGATGGAGTCTGGAGATAAGCCGGACGTTTTAGTCCGGGGAATTTGGTCTCGGATGTGGTTTATACGGACGGTTTAGTCCGGGAGTTTGACACTTTAAAATCGTTATATATTAAACTGCTACATGTGCATAAAAATAGGAAGATTAAGGTAGTGGGTTTTCGATATCGGGGAGTTCGATTGCACCGACACCGATATCGTTGACTCGGCAAGGTGACTAGCACTTAGCCAAGGTTAAGTCCGACGGACCAGTCGGCAAGAGTACGCAGGAGTCCTCCTCGTGAACCAGGCGTTGAGGGCGTACGATAGGTCAGACCAGTGGTGCTTTTACTGGTTTGAGGTGGGCGAGGCCCAACCCACCGCTTCCGTTTGCCACTACGGGAGTAACCTGGGAGTTATCTCTAGAAAGGGGGAACTAAAGGTTTGTGTACACAAAGTTGGGTGTGTGAGTTGCACTGCTTGAACATCATAACCCACCATATAGCTGCATGACATAATCATTCATAACAACCTTGACACCTAAAGTATAAGTGGAATGGGACGCTTATACTTTAGGACTTACAAAACGACCCCTTGGTCTATAAGCTTGTGTGGGTAAGTTTATAAATTAAGGTCAATTTGATACATGTAAATCTGCTGCTTGATAACTGACACCCCAACGTATAAGCGGTATGGGACGCGTTATACGATGGGAGCCTTGCAAAAGATCCCTTGGCTTATGTGTACTCACATAAGCGAAGGTTTAATTTCTTACTTATTTCCTTTCTGTTATACCTATTACAACATTTATACTGTTCACCTGTTATAAATTGCTAGTTAGGTCCACTGTCATCTGCTTTGGAATTTATCTCCACTTTCATGTCCTCCCCTTTCTTCCTCTCCGCCCGGTGCCTTAGAGCGTGGGAGAAGGGGTGGGGGATGATAGGGCTTAGTCTTTTAGACTAACGGTTTTCGAACCATATCATATTAGGGGATTGCGGAGCCCAGCATGGAGGAGCAGCCCAGGAGGCCGGTACGCTTGGAGATGGGGCAGTCTAGCACTGGAGTCCAGACTGCAGGGACCGTGAGTCCTGACCTTTAGTAGAGTTTTAGTCTTGCTTCCGCATGGAGTGATTTTGTAGTGAGGACTTGATGTACCAGACATGAGCCCTTATATTTCTAGTATCATTGTACTCTGATGTTTTCTGTGGACACTCCCTTCGTGGAGTTTATATACATGTGATTTATTATTGTGGACTACATTTCTCTTCCTTTACTTCGTGCTACTTGATTGTGATCGAAAAGGCCGGTAGAATCGGCGCATTGTAGTGATAACCTTCCCAGGTGCGAAGGTGTCACCGCAAAGCAACAGTTCTGGGCATAAGACCCCGGGCTTTCAAAAAAAAAGGGGGTCTTACAGCTGATCTCTGTAAAAGAAGAGTAAGCAAGCAGATATGATAAGATTTAGTTTGATAGCAGAAGAGATACTCGACAAACTCTGCTCTTTAGCTGAATAGAGATCAAACTGCGATAACGACTATCTCGCGTGATCAATCGTAATGCTTTGTATACGAAATCAGGAACCGCCAGATGGAAAACAACTTGACTTACAACTTGTCAGTAAATAGAAATAGATTCCTCGATTGAATAATAGATGCCAAGAATAAGCATAATCAATTACCAATAGATTGTATACAACAAATCATAGGCAGCCACGCGGAGTGGATATGATGCCAAATTGGAAATAGGGCTACCACGCAGGGTGGATTTAATGCCACAAGTTTCCTCAAAAAATTGAAAAGCAGACTTGGTTGACACTTTGGAAAATGGGCGACCACTTGAAAAGTGGGTCTATTGCCACTAAGAACTTTTAAGCGACCACGCGGAGTGGGTTTATTGCTGTAAGAAGTTCTCTTTTCCAAATCAACCAATCACGCCAACAATAGAAGGAATAAAGTGTTTTGGTAAAACAAACTTTACCACTAATGATTAGAGAGTAAGCACTTGATGTTGCAAGAGAGGACTTTATAATGATGCTTTCAAGCGATATAATCTTGCAACTTGCCTTCTTTCAGCAATTTCTCTACGAGCTTATGAAGAGCTCGGCATTTCTCTGTATCATGACCCACACAAAAGTGGTATAGACAGAATAAATCTTTGCGACACTGATGACCAGGTCGCAGAAGAGAGGGCCTAACGAAATCTGGCTCCTGCTGAATAATTTGAAGAACTTCTTCCATAGAAATAGTCAAGTCTGTATACTTCCTTCTAGACTTAGCTTGCTTGTATAGGCGAGAAGCATGAAGCTCACTATCAAAGGTATGAGTTGATTTATCAGAGTTATCCATACCTAACTCTGAATATCTTGACTGAGATGTAGATGAATCCCCATGATCATAACATATATGTCGAGATATCAGGAGATTAGGATCTTGATCATATTGGGATAGATTGCTGTTAAGATTGAGAGGTTAACGATTGTGAAGCGATCCACTATCCAGCTAACGAGATGAAATCTTCACTGGCACTTGAGCCATCTTATTTAGACGAGATACATATCCAGAATTCATGGCTTCGGCTCCAACAAACCGATTTGCATAATCAATAAGATCCTCATAGGTGTCGGGCATCTTTGTAGTAACTTTGAATTTAAGAGGACCTTCTCGGAGTCCGCTTATGAAAGCAATTTTATAGAAGTCTTGATCAGCATTAACAATGTCAAGAGTTTCCTTCTGGAATCGATCGATGAAGTGAGCATAAGACTCGTCGTCTCCTTGCTTTATTTGCAAAAGAGATCCTATGTCCTTCTTTCTCTTCCTAAAGGTTCCGAACCTTGAGAGGAAATTTCTTTGAAGATCGCTGAAGCAAGTTATTGATTGAGACGGTAAGTGGTAGAACCATTCCAATACTTGAGCACCAAAGGATATGATGAAGAGTTTGCATTTGATGCCATCTGATAAAGCTTTCAATGAAACAATCGATTCAAAAGCTTGTAAGTGAGAAACTAGATCGCTCGTTCCCGAGTAGACTGGCAGACGAGGCTCTATGAAATCGTATGGAACAACTTCTCTTTGAATTGAATATGGGATGTGAAGGGAGAGGGAACTTGCTCTTCTCCTACAAAAGATGTTAATCCATCTAGTATACGAGAATAAGCATTCATGTTTACCTTATGAAGCTTGCGATGAGAGATGTAAACTCCTTAGATAGTAGGAGATCGAGGTCGCTACTTGAGATGGGCACTTCTGAATGACTTGAGGTGTGCTCAAGATCTTTTGATGGAAAATATTTGAAGACGGGAATCGTCGAAAGAGAAAAAACTTTAATAACTTCCAAATGGAGTGGAATTTGGGTAATTTGAGGGCCCAAAAAGCGTCCGAACAGGTTCCCTGTTCGCCGGGGGGTAGATCTTGTCGAGACGGTTCCAACAAGCTTTGAATTTCTGAAATCGGACACTCGGATCAAAAGTTATGGCTGTTTGAAGTTAAGGTATATTTTGAGCTCAATCTCATGTCTTCATTGCAACTGCTGTTCATCAACTGCTCAGGATCTGAAGGTCGCGTGTTAACTGTTGATGCGCAAAATGCGACACCTTCCAGTTAACGGGTGTTCGGTCTCACAGGCTAGGTGAAGGAGAGGAAAGGAGAGACTGCCGGGCAGCCGGTTACTCTGAGTCGCGAATGAAGATAGAGAGAAAACGGAAGAGAGGGGGCCGCTAGCAGCGGCAACAGCAGACTTCGCCCGCCGCGGCTTGAATGCCACTCTTGCGACGGGCTTTGCCTTTGATTACAACTTAGAATTACAGCTTGAGGTAGCACCTTCACATGAGAAAGCAGTATAAAGGGTACAAGGGGGGAAGCTGGCGGCTAAGGAGAGGAGATTGCCAGAGGCCGCGCGAACTGAGGCAGCAGTCTGCACCCCCTGCAGAACGAGTGGGAGCTGCGCGACCTGGGCGGCCTGGCTAGAGAGTCCGCTCAAGCCGTGCGGGTTGAGTGGACTGAGCGGACTGAGAGGTCAGTCCGCCCCTCCTTGGAAGGAAAGGCTGACAGACCCTCCCAGCGCAAGTTGCGACTTGCGAGATGGCTACCTTGGGAGGGATCGCCGATTTCTGGGTTAACAAGATTGTCTTATTTTAATTTGTTTATGCACTCCATACACTGAAAATAGGAGCAAGAATCAAAAGAACTCATGGAGAAACAATGTGCAAAAATATTCATGCAAGAACTTTAGAGGAGCGAAAGAAGTTACCTTAAATGAACACAATCAACCAATAGGACCTACTGACCGGGTCGTGTCAGACTTAAGTCTCTTTTTGGGCACATTGTCTACAAATTCAGCATGTTGTCCATTAATTTACACAAGTTAGGCTTCCATGCCAGATGAGAATATAGTGCGTGTATGGAATTATACTAAGATAAACATACATATATTTTGTTTTCTTAATATAATTTGTATAATTATTTACTAATGATCGAATAACCTTTTTTTCATTTTACATTTTGTAGTCAAAGTTTATTTTACAAGATGATGCAAAAAATTTGGTCATGATCACTGTTAGAGATGCTTAGAGACGTTACAAACACATTATTAAGAAGAATCATTTTTTGAAGTATTCCAACATGACTGATAGGATCAAAAATCGTTCCATAAAGATGTCAGAGTCTCAATTTAAAAAGCTTTGCATTTTTTGGAGTTCGGAAACTATACAAGTAAGAGTAATAATTATTTTTTAAATTATAGTAGAAAATATATTTGTATGTATCTTTTCTCATTTTAACATAATGTGCAGTCAATCAATAAAAGGTATACTCAAAGTAGGGCTACATAAAAGTGGAGGCATCAAATGGGCACCAAAACCTTTGTTATAATTCGTGAAAGAATGGTAATACATTATATTTCACTCACATCATTTGCATCTCTTGCTCTCAATTTTAATTCTTGAATGAAGTTTATACGCATAGACATATATAATTTGGAGTATCCTAACTAGGCAATAATTGATTATAACCCTTAGATATTTGGTGTGATTTGGTCATATTGGAACATCAAATCCACCATTTACCCATAGAGAAAGAGATTTTCAGGAAACTGCACTTTCAGTTTGATGATTTTTAGCAAACTGGACGTCCAGTTCGCTCTAAACTGCACGTCCAGTTCGTTGAATTTCAATGAGCTACAGGTGCAGCACGCTAAATTTCAGCGAGTTGTAGGTGCAACACGCTTAATTTCAGTGCAGCTCATTGAAATTCAGCGTGCTGCACCTGCAGCTCGCTGAATTTTAGCGTGCTGCACCTGCAGCTCGCTGAATTTCTGCGAGCTATAGGTGTAGCTCACTCGTTGAAGTGATGGGCTTGTAATCACTCAATGAAAGTACTACATATATCTTTCGACTACTTGACTTGTAAGCCAACTGACACTCATGGATGCAAACTACAAGCTTTGTACTATCGTCGTGTAGTTGGCAAGCTTATTTATCTGATTATCACACTGCCACATAAAGGTTGGAGTGATTAGTTGGAACGTGCAAATAAATAGTTTAGCTTCATATTGGTTCGAAGTTAAGGTGTCACTCACCCTGCCGGCTAGTGGGAGCCCGGTCAGTGGAAGCGTCTTGGGGACATCTTTCGAAAAAACATCTTTTTTTAACATGTCCCCTAAGGGGCCGGTCAATGGAAGCATCTCGGGGACATCTTTTCAAAACATCTGTTTTCAACCTGTCCCCCGAGAGGCCTACCTACCCTGCCGGCTAGTGGTAGCCCGTCCAGTGGAAGCGACTAGGGGACATCTTTCCAAAACATCTTTTTTAAACCAGTACCCCGAGAGGCCTACCCACCTTGCCGGCTAGTGGGAGCCCAATTAGTGGAAGAGTCTGGGGGACATCTATTCAAAACATCTTTTTTCAACCTGTCCCCGAGAGGCCTACCCACCCTGCCGGCTAGTGGGAGCCCGATCAGTGGAAGCGTCTCGGGGACGTCTTTCCAAAATATCTTTTTTTAACTTGTCCCCCGAGAGGCCTACCCACTTTGTCGGCTAGTGGCAGCCCAGCCAGTGGAAGCGTATGGGGGACATCTTTTCAAAACATCTTTTTTCAACCTGTCCCCCAAGAGGCCTACCCACCCTGCCGGCTAGTGGGAGCCCGGTCAGTGGAAGCGTATCAAGGACGTCTTTCCAAAACATCTTATTTCAACTTGTCCCCCGAGAGTCCTACCCACCCTGCCGGCTAGTGGGAGCCCGCTCAATGGAAGTGTCTCGGGGACATCTTTCCAAAATATCTTTTTTTAACCTGTCCCCCGAGAGGCCTACCTACCCTGCCGGCTAGTGGGAGCCCGGTCAGTGGAAGAGTCTCGGGGATATCTTTCCAAAACATCTTTTTTTCAACCTGTCCCCCGAAAGTCCGACCCACCCTACCGGCTAGTGGGAGCCCGGTCAGTGGAAGCATCTTGGGGAAATCTTTCCAAAACATTTTTTTCAACTTGTCTTCCGAGAGGCCTACTCACCCTGCCGGCTAGTGGGAGCCCAGTAAGTCGAAGCGTCTCGGGGACATCTTTCAAAAACATCTTTTTTCAATCTGTCCCCCCGAGAGGCCTACCTACCCTGCCGGCTAGTGGGAGCCCGGTCAGTGGAAGCGTCTCGGGGACATCTTTCCAAAACTTCTTTTTTCAACCTATCCCCCGAGAGGCCTACCCACCCTGCCGACTAGTGGGAGCCCGGTCAGTGGAAGCGTCTTGGGGACATCTTTCCAAAACATCTTTTCTCAACCTGTCTCCCGAGAGATCTACCCACCCTGTCGGCTAGTGGGAGCCCGGTCAGTGGAAGCGTCTTGGGGACATCTTTCCAAAACACATTTTTTTTAACCTGTCCCCCAAGAGGACTATCCACCCTACTGGCTAGTGGGAGCCCGGTCAGTGGAAGCGTCTCGGGGACATCTTTCCAAAATATCTTTTTTCAACCTGTCCCCCTAGTGGCCTATCCACCTTGCTGACTAGTGGGAGCCTAATCAGTAGACATCTCGGGGACATCTTTCCAAAAGATTTTTTTTAACCTGTCCCCTAAGAGGCCATTCAGTGGAAGCATCTCTGGGACATCTTTCCAAAACATCTTTTTTCAACCTGTCCCCCGAGAGGCCTACCCACCCTGCCGACTAGTGGGAGCCCGGTCAGTGGAAGCGTCTGGGGGATATCTTTCCAAAACATCTTTTTTCAACCTGTCCCCCGAGAGGCCTACCCACCCTACTGGCTAGTGGGAGCCCGATTAGTGGAAGAGTCTGGGGGACATCTTTCCAAAACATTTTTTTTCAACCTGTCCCGGAGAGGCTGATACGCCCGAAATATTTATACGTAAATTACGCAACTGCACATGCCAAATCAAGTAATAAAGAGTGAATAAAGATCGTTCCCACGGAGAGGTGATTAATTTAATGCTCGCAAATACTAGCTAACCTTTTCTTTAAATCTAAGTGAATCAAATTAAAAGATTTTGAAACTAAATTAAAACTCTAAGAAAAATTAACAACGACTTCCTAGAATTACATTTTAACAAATGTTGAGAAAACGGTCTTGTAATTTGATTTTCTAAGTCTATTATGATAGATCAATAAAAGATAGTTATAAGAAAACTTAGTGAACTTTCTAATAATGATTTTAAGACGGAGATCCGTATCTCTCGATATCGGAAATCACTATATCTCTCTTTTCCTTGTCATCTCAAACTCAAGTAAAATGAAAAATATTAATAATAGTAAAAATAAGAGTTGCTAACGTACATGTGAAATCTCGTTCTCCCTTCTACGTTATATTGAGTTGATGATACACTTACGCCTCTTCTCTCTCGAATCTCTAAGCGTAGTAATTAAAACAGGCTGAAAAACTTTGGTTAAAGATTTACGCAACTCATCTCTCGAATCTCGCCGCGTAGTAAAATAATTTCCGTTCATATTCTCACACGTCCCATCTTTCGAATCTCGAAGCGGAGAATAGAATAAAAATATAATCCAAAGTTTTTTAAACAAGATCAAAAACTCAATAAAAAATCACACCAAATATTTCATAAATCGAAATAAAAATAGAGATCACATCAAGATAGAACAAAGTATTTTCAAAATACAAAACTTAGGGAATTAGTTCATGATTTGAGAAATCCACCACGAAATTAGAGAGATCTTACAAGACATGATTTTTAGAGATCTAAACGTTACAAGAAATTCAACTCAAACGTGCGCAAAACCCCTGTTTAATGAAGATCTGTACGACTCTTCCTTCTCCTCTTACAAAACCCTAGTTCTTCTCTCTTGAATGATTTGAATATGATGAAATAGTTGTCATTTTAAATCTCCTTAGTCCTTTTATAAATGTTCCTTTCTCAAAAGAATATTTTAAATGTTGAATATATGTCTCCTTTAACCTTCAAAGCAGTTCAAATTTGAATATTTTCGGAATTAAAATTACTAAAAGCTGCTTTAAACTGCAATTAGCTTGTGATAACTCTTCTGTAACTTTTTTCCTGGACTTCAAATAAACTCTAACCTTGACTCATTGGGGTGGATACTCCCGGCAGACTTTGGGGTGAACATCTTTAGTCGGCGGCAAAGGAGGAGGCAGCGTCAGAGGGGTGCTCGTCAATAGTTGTGACGTGCTAGTCGCAGGAGGAGGGACCTTGCTCGCCCCATGTTGCGAGGTCTTAAATGTAGGAAGATCTATGTCTCTCACTTCCAAAGCTTGTTTTTCTGGTCGCTTCTTAGAACCGACGTTGATCCGGACGGTGTGCCCAGATTGCGGCTGTTGCCGAGCTTTGAGGGCGACCATGGGAACTGATCGTACAGGAGCGATGTTCAGGTGCTCGCCAAAGATAGTCGGCGGAGGAGTTGTGAGTAAGGTACAAAGGTCAATAAAACAAACAAGAATTGTTCAGCAACTCGAAGGAATCAACGACGAGATGGTAACCTTGCGAGACAACGAGATCCGATTATATTTGGGCCTGAGACCCGATGAGGTTCAGAGTTGGTGGAGAAGTTAGCGAAAGATGGCGAGAAGTTTCAGGCACCGACTGCTCAGGGATGCCGCCCAGACCGAGATTATCGAGGATTTATTTAGTGTTAGCTGGAACTACAGGATGGTTGGTCGGGGTGGCGATATCCTGATCACCAGTAGGCGGGTTGATTTTTCTTCGAAGCCTGCGATTTTGTTTTCTTCTTCATCTTCTTATTCTTCTTCGATGAGGGAAGGTCAGCAGTGTCGTCGCCTTCCCATGATCTTTTTGTGTTCTTGGGCTCCAAGAACCCCAATAGAGCAGCAATACTCGCGTTGCAGACTTGCTCGATAGATTTCGACATGACGTGCAAGTTCAGAAGGAGTGCAACAAAGATGAAACCCCCTATTTATAAGGGTCAGCTGGCATCCACGGGTCGCGAGTAGCCCAGATACTCACCAAAATTAACACGCCGAATAAGCATTGGATGTTTCTTTCCGAGCTCCTACGTCACGTTCAAAAAGTAGGGATTGTGTACAACCCATATTCGTTGATGGTGGACCCCCCCAGAGCCATGTCAGCAAGGAGTCAAAGTCAATAGGTCAAGACAGAGATCAGAGTCAGCATTCAAGATAGTAGAAGGTTCGGGTGAGTATGGCGAGCTCTCCTCCCATACTCGCCGGTAGGAGACTCTGGCAGTTGCTCGCCCGCAACCGAGCGAGATCCCTCAGAAGTCGCCCAGTCGCCGGGGGTTGGACTATAAATACCCCCCCACCCTTTGGATTTGGCTATAAATAGGACCCAGGGGTACAAAGATATGTACTTCAGAATCTCGTAAAAGATCTCGAACACTTCTTTTTCTGGATATCGAGCTGAACCATTGGACCTTTTCTTCAAAGAGACAAGTGAGAGCTAGCGATTATCTCTCTTAGTCGTCGCTTTGATATAGTCACCAGTTAGAGTCTATCTTGTACCATGCTCGGTCATTTTTGATTGTGGAGGAAAAGCTTCTTCAAAGCATCTGGGTACGTGGTGGGACCTCCCCACCGCAGCACCTGTTATGTCGCTCGAAGCATCCAGATAGGGATCTAGATTGAATACCCTACCCGTTGCCCCTAGGTGGGTATAAATAGGCAAATCCTTAGGAGTTACTATGGGTATGGGTTAATCGTGTAACCCAAACTGACCCGTTATGCCTCCGAACCCATTATTCGTCCAAATATACACTAACAATCTTCTCCTATATTTGTGACAAATAACGTGTACATTTCGGAGTGCAGAAAGTGGAGAGTACCAAATAAATTTCTGACTTTACACATTTCCAGAAGAGTTAGCACAGTTTTTAAAGAAAAACATAAACATGGGTTTTAAAACAATAACGTCTGGGGGACTTCTTTTCAAAACATCTTTTTTCATCCTGTCCCCCGAGAGGCCTACCCACCCTGCCGGCTAGTGGGAGCCCGGTCAGTGGAAGCGTATCGGGGACATTTTTCCAAAACATCTTTTTTCAACTTGTCCCCCGAGAGGCCTACCCACCCTGCCGGCTAGTGGGAGCCCGGTCAATGGAAGTGTCTCGGGGACATCTTTCCAAAAAATATTTTTTTAACCTGTCCCCCGAGAGGCCTACCCACCCTGCCGGCTAGTGGGAGCCCGGTCAGTGGAAGAGTCTCGAGGATATCTTTCCAAAACATCTTTTTTTCAACATGTCCCCCGAGAGGCCTACCCACCCCGTCGGCTAGTGGGAGCCCGGTCAGTGGAAACGTCTTGGGGAAATATTTCCAAAACATTTTTTTTCAACTTGTCTTCCGAGAGGCCTACTTACCCTGCTGGCTAGTGGGAGCCCGGTAAGTCAAAGTGTCTCGGGGACATCTTTCCAAAACATCTTTTTTCAATCTGTCCCCCGAGAGGCCTACCTACCCTGCCGGCTAGTGGGAGCCCGGTCAGTGGAAGCGTCTCGGGGACATCTTTCCAAAATATCTTTTTTCAACCTGTCCCCCGAGAGACCTACCCACCCTGCCGGCTAGTGGGAGCCCGGTCAGTGGAAGCATCTTGAGAACATCTTTCCAAAACATCTTTTCTTAACCTGTCTCCCGAGAGATCTATCCACCCTACCGGCTAGTGGGAGCCCGGTCAGTGGAAGCGTCTTCGGGACATCTTTCCAAAACACATTTTTGTTCAACCTGTCCCCCAAGAGGACTATCCACCCTACTGGCTAGTGGGAGCCCGGTCAGTGGAAGCATCTCGGGGACATCTTTCCAAAACATCTTTTTTCAACCTGTCCCCCGAGTGGCCTATCCACCTTGCCGACTAGTGGGAGCCCGGTCAGTAGAAGCGTCTCGGAGAAATCTTTCCAAAATATCTTTTTTAACATGTCCCCTAAGAGGCCATTCAGTGGAAGCGTCTCTGGGACATCTTTCCAAAACATATGTTTTCATCCTGTCCCCCGAGAGGCCTACCCACCCTGCCGACTAGTGGGAGCTCGGTCAGTTGAAGCGTCTGGGGGACATCTTTCCAAAACATCTTTTTTAAACCTGTCCCCCGAGAGGCCTACCCACCCTACTGGCTAGTGGGAGCCCGATCAGTGGAAGGGTCTTGGGGACATCTTTCCAAAACATTTTTTTTTCAACCTGTCCCGGAGAGGCTGATACGCCCGAAATAGGAATACTTAAATTACGCAACTACACATGTCAGATTAAGTAATAAAGAGTGAATAAAGATTGTTCCCACGGAGAGGTGATTAATTTAATGCTCGTAAATACTAGCTAACCTTTTCTATAAATCCAAGTGAATCAAATTAAAAGATTTTGAAACTAAATTAAAACTCTAAGAAAAATTAACAACTTCCTAGAATTACTTTTTAACAAATGTTGAGAAAACGGTCTTATATTTTGATTTCCTAAGTCTATTATGATATATCAATAAAAGATAGTTATAAGAAAACTTAGTGCACTTTCCAGCAATGATCATAAGACAGAGATCCGTATCTCTCGATATCGGAAATCACTATATCTCTCTTTTCCTTGTCATCTCAAACTCAGGTAAAACGAAAAATATTAATAATAGTAAAAATAGAAGTTGCTAACGTACAAGTGAAATCTCGTTCTTCCTTCTACGTTATATTGAGTTGATGATACACTTACGCCTCTCCTCTCTCGAATCTCGAAGCATAGTAAAACAGGCTGAAAAACTTTAGTTAAAGATTTACGCAACTCATCTCTCGAATCTCGCCGCGTAGTAAAATAATTTCTGTTCATATTCTCACACGTCTCATCTTTCGAATCTCGAAGCGGAGAATAGAATAAAAATATAATCCAAAGTTTTTTTAAACTAGATCAAAAACTCAATAAAAAATCACACCAAATATTTCATAAATCGAAATAAAAATAGAGATCGCATCAAAATAGAACAAAGTATTTTCAAAATATAAAACCTAGGGAATTAGTTCATGATTTGAGAAATCCACCACGAAATTAGAGAGATCTTACAAGACATGATTTTTAGAGATCTAAACGTTGTAGGAAATTCAACTCAAATGTGCGCAAAACCCCTCTTTGATGAAGATCTGTGCGACTCTTCCTTCTCCTCTTACAAAACCCTAGTTCTTCTCTCTTGAATGATTTGAATATGATGAAAAAGTTGTCATTTTAAATCTCCTTAGTCCTTTTATAAATGTTCCTCGCTCAAAGTAATATTTTAAATGTTGAATATATGTCTCCTTTAACCTTTCAAAGCAGTCCAAATTTGAATATTTTCGGAATTCAAATTTCTATTCCCGCCTATATATTGTAACATAATTTCTGCACTATGAAAATATGTGTAACATATTTTCTACATTACTAAAAGCTGCTTCAAACTGCAATTAGCTTGTGATAACTCTTCTGTAACTTTTTTCCTGGACTTCAAATAAACTCTAACCTTGACTCATTGGGGTGGATACTCCCGGCAGACTTTGGGGCGAACATCTTTAGTCGGCGGCAAAGGAGGAGGCAACATCAGAGGGGTGCTCGTCAATAGTTGTGACGTGCTAGTCGCAGGAGGAGGGACCTTGCTCGCCCCATGTTGCGAGGTCTTAAATGTAGGAAGATCTATGTCTCTCACTTCCAAAGCTTGTTTTTCTGGTCGCTTCTTAGAACTGACGTTGATCCGGACGGTGTGCCCAGATTGCGGCTGTTGCCGAGCTTTGAGGGCGACCATGGGAACTGATCGTACAGGAGCGATGTTCAGGTGCTCGCCAAAGATAGTCGGCGGAGGAGTTGCGAGTAAGGTACAAAGGTCAATAAAACAAACAAGAATTATTCAGCAACTCGAAGGAATCAACGACAAGATGGTAACCTTGCGAGACAACGAGATCCGATTACATTTGGGCCTGAGACCCGACGAGGTTCAGAGTTGGTGGAGAAGTTAGTGAAAGATGGCGAGAAGTTTAAGGCACCGACTGCTCAGGGATGTCGCCCAGACCGAGATTGTCGAGGATTTATTTAGTGTTAGCTGGAACTACGGGATGGTTGGTCGGGGTGGTGATATCCTGATCACTAGTAGGCGGGTTGATTTTTCTTCGAAGCCAGCGATTTTGTTTTCTTCTTCATCATCTTCTTCTTCTTCGATGAGGGAAGGTCAGCACCGTCGTCGTCTTCCCATGATCTTTTTGTGTTCTTGGGCTCCAAGAACCCCAATAGAGCAGCAATACTCACGTTGCAGACTTGCTCGACAGATTTCGACATGGCGCGCAAGTTCAGAAGGAGTGCAACAAAGATGAACCCCCCTATTTATAAGGGTTAGCTGACATCCACGGGTCGCGAGTAGCCCAGATACTCACCAAAATTTACATGCCGAATAAGCGTTGGATGTTTCTTTCCGAGCTCCTACGTCGCGTTCAAAAAGTAGGGATTGTGTACAACCCATATTCATCGATGGTGGACCTCCCCAGAGACATGTCAGCAAGGAGTCAAAGTCAATAGGTCAAGACAGAGATCAGAGTCAGTATTTAAGATAGTAGAAGGTTCGGGTGAGTATGGCGAGCTCCCCTCCCATACTCTCCAGGTAGGAGACTCTGGTAGTTGCTCGCCTGCAACCGAGCGAGATCCCTCAGAAGTCGCCCAGTTGCCGGGGGTGGGACTATAAATACCCCCCACCCTTTGGATTTGGCTATAAATAGGACCCAGAGGTACAAAGATATGTACTTCAGAATCTCGTAAAAGATCTCGAACACTTCTTTTTCTGGATATCGAGCTAAACCATTGGACTTTTTCTTCAAAGAGACAAGTGCGAGCTAGCGATTATCTCTCTTAGTCGTCGCTTTGACTTAGTTACCGCTAGATTCTATCTTGTACCCTGCTCGGTCATTTTTGATTGTGGAGGGGAAGCTTCTTCAAAGCATATGGGTACGTGGTGGGACCTCCCCACCGCAACACCTATTATGTCGCTCCAAGCATCCGGATAGGGATCTAGGTGGAATCCCCTACCTGTTGCCCCTAGGTGGGTATAAATAGGTAAACCCTTAGGATTTACTATGGGTATGGTTTAACCGTGTACCCAAACTGACCCGTTACGCCTCCGAATCCATTATTCGTCCAAATATACACTAACAATCTCCTCCTATATTTGTGACAAATAACGTGTATGTTTCGGAGTATAGAAAGTGGAGAGTACCAAATAAGTTTCTGACTTTACATATTTCTATAAGAGTTAGCACAGTTTTTAAAGAAAAACAAAAACATGAGTTTTTAAGCAATAACATAATACATTCAAAGAAGAAAGTGCTACTCAATAATAAATAAGTCTGGAAAATAAAAAATGACTACAGATAAAGTGTAATAATTTTACTCAGAGAACAGATCATCATCATCTATGTTAAAATTCACTTTCTCTCATCCATCTTCACCAGTGGCTGCAAGGAATTTCATAAGTCAGACTCTATAAATTCATAAACATATGCAGTGACATATCAAAGTAAACTAGCTCTACCTAAATGAGCTTAGTATTTATAGCAGTAATGAAGTAACACTGTCAACATCTCTATCTAGTCTATCTAGGACCAGTCAAGTTTTGATTTCAATAAATCAAACGTTGTTATCTTACTCATTAGTGACCACTATGTGCCTTGTCATATGACCTAGCACACCGTCATTTACAACATTATCAAATGTGGAATAATGTGTTATGATCACTAATGTTAGATTAACTCGTACAACGACTTTCTATTCTCAGTTGAATAATTTTCAAATCAACTTACAATGAGAAAGATGTTAAATCATCAGGTGTGAAATGACTAGCATCTAACCATCTTGGGCTTTCATCAAGAAATTATTTGGAGTTTTCAGTCTGTTATTAGATGCTTGAATGTTGTGACTATATGTTCTTACCATAAAACATAAATATTGGAGGAAGTTTCATATTTCTATGAACTTTAATCTCATCTCCCCGATGTTTTAATTGTGAGAACTCTATTTAAGCCCTTTGTAAAGGCGTCTGTAATATTATCTTTCGATCTCACATCCATAAGGTTCATAATCCCTTGACTCGTGAGAGAGGTCAACCAAACTTATTTCATCCGTAGTTGCCTTCTTTTACTATTGAACAAAGTGTTCATAACAATTGTTTTAGTAACCTGATTATCAACAGAACTCAACGTACTTCAGGTTCGATAGTGGAATGTCCATCACCAAATCTCTTATCCATTCTGCTTCTTCTCCCGCTGAAGCTAGAGCGTAGAGTTCAGATTCCATAGAAGATATTGTAATACATGATTGCCTCTTGGACTTTCAGGCTATAGCTGCTCCTCCTAGTGTGAATATAAATCCACTAGTGGACTTACTGTCATTTAATTCTGAGCACCATGATGCATCAGAATATCCTTCCAAAACTGGAGGATGACCATTGTAACATAAAGCATACTTTTGGGTGTGCTTTAGGTATCACATCAGCCTATCAAGAGCATCCCCAATGGTCTTGGTTAGAATTACTAGTGAATCTGCTTAACATGCCGACCGTAAAGGCTATGTCAGGTCTTGTGCAAACCATTGCATACATGAGACTACCGATCAGTTTAGCATAATCTAATTGTCTAATCGCAGCTCCATCATTGGGCTTCAAGCGATTATTGTAATCGTAATGTGTCTCCACTACTCTATGTTCACTGCATCCCCACGTATCCAATATGGACTTTATATAGTGGCTTTGACTTAGGGAAATGCCATTTTTCCCAAAGATCACCTACATACCTAGTATAGTTTCAGCTACACCTAGGTCTTTAATACTAAACTCTTTCATTAGTTTTGACTTAACGTCATCTACTACGGATTGATCAGAACCAAGAATCAGTAAATCATCCACATACAAGCATATTATAGCGACTTTGTTCGATCTATGATGTATGTAAAGACATTTATCCGAGAGACTCGACATGAATCCCATGTTCCTTACACTATAGTCAAACTTCTCATGCCATAATTTTGGTGCTTGTTCTAGTCCGTATAACGACTTGATTAACTTACAGACCTTACTTTCGTGACTGTCTACTATGAAAACTTCAGGTTGGCTCATGTATATTTCTTCGGTTAGATCTCCGTTTAAGAACGCAGTTTTAACATCCATTTGATGAACAATAAAGTTCTCAATAGACGCAATAACAAGTAGGATCCTAATGGTTGCTAAGTGATACACTGGTGAATATACATCAAAGTAATCCACCCCACTAACTTGTGTGAAACCTTTAGCCACTAGACGCGCTTTATACTTAGCTACACTACCATTTGGATTGAGCTTCTTTTTCAGAACCCACTTACACCCTATAGTTTTAGCCTATTTTGTGTTATCAACCAACGTCCAGGTGTTGTTCTGAAGTAAATAGTTCATCTCTTTATCAATGGCTTCTTTCTAGAGTAGTGAATCCCTTGATCTCATCGCGTCCTTATAAGTGGATGGATCGGCCTCAACGTGGTACGTGACAAAGTCACTACCAAAGGTTCTGGGAGTTCGCTCTCTCACTGAAGTCCGTCTAGACTCTAGGACACTACTTTCTACAGGGACTGAATAGGAGGTGCTCGGTACTAATTCAGGTTTTTCCTTAGTAATAGTTGCTTGCATACCTAGGATTGACAAGTTCTTATCCTTAAGGAACTTATCCTAAAAAATACAGCATCCCTAGATTCAATAATTATATTATTAGACAGGTTTAAGAATCTATCTATAGCACTATCTTCAGCATAACCTAAGTAGACACGCGTGTTGGTCCTAGGTCCAAGTTTAGACTGTCTAGGGTCAGAGACCCTGACATAGACTATGCAGCCCCAGGTCTTAAGTCTACTAATAGACGGGGGTCTCTTAAACCAAAGCTCATATGGCGTGACATTTAACTTAGCATGAGGGACTTTGTTTAGAATTTTGTTTGTAGTTAAAACTGCTTCTCCCCAATAGGCATTAGGCATGCCAGCAGTGAGGAGTATAGAATTCAACATCTATGTTAACATTCTATCTCGGCTATACCATTCGATTGGGGTGAGTAAGGAACACTGGTTTCTGCTATGATCTCTTGAGAGGCAAGGAAACATCATAACTCACTAGGCATGTATTCTCCTCCTCTATCACTTCTAAATCTCTTAATTCTCATGTCTAGTTGGTTCTCTACCCTGATTTTGAAAAGACAATTTTGCAGATGCTTCATCTTTAGTTTTAAGAAGATATATTTGACAGAACCTAGAGCAGTCATCTATAAATGTGATCATATATTGCCTTCCTCCTCTAGTGACAAACTTTTAAAGTCACATATGTCGGAATGTATAAGCTCTAGGGGTGTTGTGCTCCTAGTAACTGCACTAAAAAGTTTCCTAGTGATCTTATTCTGAGCACACGCGTCACATTTCTCAGGCAGTGACTTAGTGTCTAATGTGATCTTGTGAGTTCTAGCTACTTGGAACATTTTCCTATAGTTCACGTATCCTAGTCTCTCATGTAGAGTCTTAGGGCTAACTAAGTTTATTTGAACTTGTTAAACTAACTCGTTTGCTAGACTTAGTCGGTACATCCTATTTTGGACGTATGCACATCTAAAATAGTGTGAGTTAACTGACAGTATTACTCTACCGCTACAAAAAGTGAATAACATACCAGCATCACAGAATAAACTTATAGACACTAAGTTAGTAGCTAAGGAAGGAATAAATTTAACATTTATGAGAGTTAAAGTCTTACCTGAGGATAGCAGTAGTGTTGCATTCCACACCTTCAAGATGTTAGTTGTCTCGCCATGTGCAACTGTAACAGATTCTTTCACAGCAGTGAGCCCTGTCATAAGATCAGCATTGTTGCAAACGTGGCACGTCGTCCCCGAATCCAAGTACCACTCCGTGCTGGTCTTAACATTTCCGACCATCGCAACAAAATCGTAAGACTCAACTAGGATAACCATATTAGCTTGGTTGTCATCTTGTGGTGCTTTGATTCTTTCCCTTTTAGAGAGTCGGCAATCAGACGCGTTATGCCCCCACTTGTTGCAGTTAAAACACTTGCCCTTGAAATTTTTAGCGCATTTGTTAGGGCCTGCAACTTGGGAGCTACCGTGGGAGGGTCTGGTCCTTTTAGGGTTCGACACGCGTTTAGAACTGAGAACCATGTTAGCAGCAGCCTTCTTCTTGCTAATTGTTTCAAAAGCGTGTCGACTTCTATTTTCATCCTCAATGCGAATAAATCTCTTGAGGTCATTAAGACCGACCTGCGTCTTCTTGCAGTACATTTCAGTTTTAAAGTTGTACCACGTAGAGGGAAGTTTTAAAATAATCGTGCCAGCAACAAAGCTGTCTGGCAGGAAAATATTCTCACTATGTAAAAAATCTACTAAAGCTTCAAAATCTGAGACCTGGGGGAGAATCGCCTTCTCCTCGTCAAACATGAAGGAATGGAATTTGTCCACCAGGTGCGCCTTGGACAGATCCTCCTCTTGCCTGAAGTGCTCCTCCAGTGCTTCCCAGATTTCTTTGGTAGTCTTCAGCTTGATGTACGTCTTCGCCAGGCTGGAGGACAAGCAATTCAGCAGGTAGTCGCGACAGAAGTCCTCATCGTGGACCCACTGAGCTTCATCATCAGTCCCAGAAACTGCAACATGGTCGGGCTGAACGGTGTAGAACACGTTCAGATACTTCATCCCAAACTGGGTATTCAACTTCCAGTCGTTAAATTCTGTCGCCGTGAATTTCTCCAATTTTATCATTGGCACTGGAGAGGAGAAGTTATTCTTATTATCATTTTGTGTCTTTACTTGATTCAGAGTGGGGTAATAACCTTCTTCAGGAACACGGAACAAAACCGAAGTGATCTGCTCCAAAATCAAAATCCTCCAATAGCAGAAAAGTCAAGCTTTGAGAGTGTTCCAATCTTCAAAATCCACTCAAACCTCCAGCAACTGAAACAGCTTTTACTGAACCTTGGCTGATTCAACACAAGGAAAAACCGCACCAATTGCAGCCACCTCCAGCACAATGAAATTCTATCCCAAACTTCCAACACCCTAGCAGGGCTTGGCTACAGATCTAACCAGAGAAGAGGGGAAAGATAATGGGGGGAGAATCCTGTTTCTTTTTCCCGAAAAAACCAGGCGACGGATGAACTGGAGAGCAGCGACGACGATTGATGGTAGAGATGACGGGTTCCTCCTCCCAATCGAAAACAACGACAGGAGAAATCGCGAGCAGCGGCCAGAGAAAACGGGAGCGGAAAACGGCGGTTGCGTTTTTCTCCTTCCCGATCGAAAAACGGTGGTGGCGTGTTTCTCCTTCTTCTCGCGATCAACAACAAAGTGGATGAACTTTTTCCTTTTCGATCTACCGATTGCATTCAGCGGCAGAACGATCCCTTTCTCCTTCCGATGGAGAAGGCAGCGACGCTGGAATTTGACTGCAACGACGAATGTAGAGGCGATTCCTCCTTCTCCCATTCCAGTCGGCGAAAACCTCCGAATCCAGGAAATGAGAGCGGTTACAGATGCAGAAAACGTGAGCGACAAGGGGCGTCTGATTCGAGAATGTTATGTCGCTCGAAGCATCCGGACGAGGATCTAGGTGGAATCCCCTACCCGTTGCCCCTAGGTGGGTATAAATAGACAAACTCTTATGAGTTACTACGGGTATGTGTTAACCGTGTACCCAAACTGACTCGTTATGCCCAGGGGCGGATCCAGGAATCTTGGCTAGGGGGGCCTAGTCAGGAAGCCAATTTTTTTAAAATAAAATATTTAAATACAAAAGATATATAGACAATTTTTCGACAAAATCACAAAATATATTATATATCTTCAATGGGCAAAAAAGTTACAAACAACCACATACATGTTACTTCAATTGTGCACGACGTTTTTTCACTTCATAGAATTCATCTATGATACAATCTTTGTTAATTTTCTCCGCTATTTCTCGCTCAATATATAAAGTCATGCAATTAGCAAGAAATTCATCTTCCATCTTATTGCGAAGTCTTGTCTTTACCAGTTTCATAGCAGAGAAAGACCTTTCTGTGGTTGCCGTTGATACCGAAAGAATTAAAATGAGTCTGATAATTCTGTCAATAAGATAGTAGGTTTTCGATTTTTTCGTTTCCACCAATTTTTGGTAAAGCTCGGAAATTGTAAGCAAATTCTTGAAGTCCTTGTGGAAAGAAATATCAATCTGATAATGTTGCAACTGAGTATTCAACACAAAAATTTCATGCTCGCTGAAATCTTTAGGATAGAAATTCTTTGCAAGGGCACATATATCATCAATATTGAAAGATTTGTATGCATCACTTGGATCTAAAGCCATACTTAGACGAAGTAGTTCCATAGAATTTTCACTGAATCTTGAGTTGAGCTCCTGCAACATATAATCTATTGTGGAGTTGAAAATGTCCACTCGAAAATGATGTTCCACTGTAATGATATCACGTGGACTTCGAAACCGACGATTATTAAATTGAGCATTCATGTCGGGAACTTCGACTTCATTTTTCTCACAAAATATGTTCACAACCTTTAAGAACTTTTCCCAGCCAGATTCCCGAAATTTCTGAATGAGTGTTTTTGTTGTTGAAACTAAATTTATAGCATTTAATATATCTTGAGATTGATGTTGTAGTGCTTTGCATAATACGTCACTGATTTCCAAAACTTCTTTCATCAAATGCAAGGTAAATACAAATTCAAATACTCCAAGTTTTCTAAACGCTGCTTCAGCATCTCCTCGTTGAGCAGATATCCCTCCATTTTCGCTAATATCAAGCAACACAGAGCACGTAGCATTGTACATATTTATAACGCTACAAATAGAGTTCAGATGTGATGACCATCTAGTATCACCATGTCGTTGTGGTGAACCAATTTGATTGGCTCCCGTTCCTGTCTCAATTTCACCTAAAGCAATCATGTGATCGAAATATTCTTTTTGCGCAGCTCGTAATTGATCATTGCGTTTGGAGGAAGCACCAACAGTATTAACAATATAAATCAATTCATTGAAAAAATTATGCACGGACTTCACTTCCTTTGATGTTGCAATAAGAACAAGTTGAAGTTTATGAGCAAAACAGTGAACATAATAAGCTTGTGAATTTTCATTAAGGAATAAAGTTTTTAGACCTTTCCATTCACCTCGCATGTTACTTGCACCATCGTATCCTTGACCCCGCATATCCTGAATACTCAAATTATGACGAGAGAGAACTGCAGAAATTTCATTCTTAAGAGTTAGTGCACTAGTATCTGTAACATGAACGAGATCTAAGAACCTTTCTTTCACAAAGCCACAAACATCCACAAATCGAATCACGATAGCCATTTGCTCTCTTTCTGATTCATCTCTGGATTCATCAACTATTATGCAATATTTAGAATCACCAATTTCTCTACGAATAATATCTTGCACCATTCTTGACATAACAGAAGGAAGATCCTTCTGAATAATAGGCGATATGTACATAGCATTTCCTGGGGCATTTTCTAATACAACATTTTCAACATCTTTATTATATGCTCTCAGTAATTTAATAACTTGGACAAAATTACCACGATTAATTGATTCTGCGCTTTCATCATGACCTCGAAAAGCAATACCTTGAAATGCACAAAATCGTAAAGCATCAATTGAAGTTCCGACCCGCAACCGGTTCATTGCGATTTGCTGAAAAGATTGTCTTTCCATCACTGTTTCTATATGTTAATATTGAGACATTAAATCTACACAACTATTGACTGCAATGTTGTGTGGAGGACAGTGATCCTTCCCAACATGAGTCAAAAAAGCACAATTCTTCCCATTAACTTTCTTCCAGTTCCGAAATCCTTCAGTTGTGAATGAGTTCGTTCCAAATCGGCCAGGGATTTGTTTATTGAAGACAAAGCATGACAAACAATATGCAGCATCTTTTGCAGGAGAATACTCCAACCATGAGAATCTCTCAAATCAGGAACTTTGAAATCTTCGATTATGTTCACCCGATGATGGATAGTCTTGAAGTATGTGTCGATAAGGCCCAGCTTTAACATATGCTCGCCGCATTTCATCTTGTTGATATATAGAATATTGTCAAATTTGAGGACGTAGTCCAAGATCACGCTCAAAAGCTACTGAACGATTCTCAACTACGGAAGAATCAACAATAACTAAAGGGGGTTGAACATTAACTGGTTCGGATGACGAAGGTGTACCAGATTCAGTTGATGATTTTTTGTTGAAAAATGAGTTGATTGTTTTCAATTTCTGCATGATAATTTATGTATTCACAATTGGCAACACAAATTAAATGTGATTCCTAACAAGTGTAAACCAAAGAAGCAAATCATAAAGTACATATGCAACTACCACGTCAATATAATAGTGTAACATGGCCTAAAACACCCTAAAATTGTTCATCGAGGCTTTATAATCACTAACAGACAAATTAGCTCTGATGACCTGACGGGTCTACAGGTCATCTAGAAGATCATGTAGTTCCTTTGTAATTACATGAAAATTTAGAGTTAATTTAGACAATAAGCAAAACAAAGTGAAATATAACAACCAAAACAACTAAGTATGATATTGCATACTTAATGATGATAGATTGCTCAATTATGTTACTATGCAGTACAATTTCAGTATGAAATTTACTTTTAAAAAGGTACAAACCAAGCTTGAGGGTTCTATTTAAGTCCACATCTGTCCCTAATCAACATATGTAGTTTCCCCTTAAAACATATATCAAATCTGGATCCATCCAGATTTCTGAATCCATCCAGAAATCTGGATCCAGATTTCTGGATGGATCCAAAAATCCATCAAGAAATCTGGATGGATTTCTTGATGAAAGGATCCAGAAATCTTGATGGATCCAGATTTCTGGATCCATCCAGAAATCTGGATCCATCCAGAGATCCAGAAATCTGGATCCATCCAGAAATCTGGATGGATCCAGATTAAAAAAAAATAAAAAGAAGAAGAAGAAGAAGATGAAGAAGAAGGATACCTTGCGGCCTCGAAGAAGAAGAACAGAAGCAACCTTGCGACTCGGGACTGGCGTTGGCGAGGCAGGCGAGGAGAAACCCTAGAAACATAAGTACTTAATGTTTTTTTTTCAATTTTTTTTTGGGGGGGGGGGCCCGCCCCCCCCCCTAAAACCGCCCCTGGTTATGCCTCAGAACCCGTTATTCGTCCAAATATACACTAACAACACCTGAGGTCTTTTTTATTGTCCCTCTGTTTATGTGTTCTAGCCCGTCAAGCCGTCGAACCCGATCGCTAGATCATTAACCTTAGGCTGTCTTGATCCGATTTTTGGAGTAGAGATTTTCCTGACTTCAACATGTTGGAAATCTAGTGTCAGCTCGCAACAATCTTCTTCTCCCGCCCCTCCCTCCTCTCTGAATCTTTGTGTCTAGTAGCTGGTTACTTGCAGTCCCTGATTTTCCCCGGCTCTGAATAATTCAAGGATCAGTGTGGACATTTGAAGTTGCTTTTTACTCCAACATTCCATCCCGTGGATATCAAGACCATCCATAGCCAAAGGCTGACATAATTTTTTGTAACTGAGCCAACTGAATCTACTCCCGCAAACGGCTCCAAGCCAAAAGTAATCTCGTCAAGTAATTGTCAATAGATGTGCGAATAAGAGCCGAGACATGAGAACTATACTATACATTGTCTAGACCGCAGACTCAGAGAGTCAGAGAGGACATATTTAATCAGAGTCAGCAAACAAGCTTGATTCACAAGCTTGGTACGTCAAACTTTAAACATTATGAGATCAAAATAATCTGAGTCTGTGCCCTCCCGTAGGAACCCCTAGATATTGAAAAGGCATGTTTCTTTGATGGATATTGAGGATCATGGATATTCTCTGCCTACATGAGTGAGAAATGTACTTAATAAGAGGAAAAATAATTATCATTTCCATAGAAGTTGTGCTTTGGGAAGAGCTGTGTACGGCCGGTCGGCTTTTAATATGAGAACTCTGCTCAGCACTTCACCTCCAATAATAAACAGTAGAGGAGAGTGGATCTCTCTCTCTCTCTTTCTTGGAAATGCGCCAAAGAAACCACAAATCCATTACACTATAAAATTGGCTTATATTTTTTCTACTATATACAAAGATATATCGCAATATAATGTTGATCATCACCAAATCAATTTGAACAGTCTGATCTGATCCATCATAAGATCTCAAACGTTCGATTGCAGAAACGAATCAGGACGTCCATAGTTTTTTCCAGGTATCCTAAACCTACCATGCTAAGATATCCTAAACCTATAAATTTTGTAGGACGCCTATCCTACAAAGTTAATTTACTATTTTACCCCTATAATTTTGAAAAAAAATTCCATTTCACGGCTCTAAGTCACAGCCTGGCAAACTAAGTTACGGATCCAAAAGCCCATCCGCCCATTGGATGGGCTAGAGAGCCCACAATTCTTGACGGGCTATATTATTTCAAGCACAAACCTATGGATATTCTTTATATACAACATAAATCATATCATTATAGCCGATGTGGGACTATTCCCGTGCCAAAATCAAAATTTTTTTGCAAACCCTCACGATATAGGCAGTCCCGCCTTTTTTTAAAAAAAATATTAATAAAATAAAATAAAATATACTAATTTAAAATTATACACCTAAAATTTAAAATAACAAAATAAAAATGAAATATATAAACATAATTATCCCTCGGAAGGAGGTGTGCATTGTCACTCGTGTATGTTTTTATATATATTTATACTATATATAGAAGCAAAGATTTAATGGGAATCAATAGGATTTCAAGGTGTAACACCTTAGGCCCATAGAACTAATCCTACCTGTTCGATTCTTCTTCCCACGCGAGAGGTAGTTACGGACTTTTTTTCAAGGCTCACGACTGAGGTCGCCTGCTGCCTTCCCAGAGCCCACCGGCAGACTCGCAGGCCTCCGACGAGTTCGCCGTGGTCCGGCAAGTCTGTCGGTGGGCTCCAGGCAGACAGTTGGCGGCGGCAGCCTCAATCTTGAGCCCTTAAAATTTTTTCCCATAACTGTCTTTCGCATGTAAATTTGTTTAAATTTTTTTTTTAAAAAGAAACTATTTAAAATATATAGTAATTTTAATTAATTTTAAAATTATATAATTGAAAAATATAAATAAATAAATATTATAATATACATAAATATCGCCGGGGACACGGGACGCCACCCGCGCGCGCGTGTGAAAATGGATGATAGAGAGAGAAGTCTTATCTTATATAATAATTAGATCCATGAAAGAGTACAGAATAAGCTGGAAGTCCAAAGTCATAGGATATAATAATATTAAGAAGGAAATTAAGAGCATATATAGCGGAGTAGCTGATTAATTATTTATTTATTTATTCAATGCGGTGCTTCTGCTTGGAGACATCAAAGCTCTCCACCGGGATTCCAGCACTCCTTTTCTCCTGCATGCACGCAGCACACACACGCTCGCCATTATATAATCAGCATTAAAAAAAAGCAGGTTAATTTCTATTATATTATTATAAACGCGATTAATTAATTAATCAGGAGGGGGGTGATGAAAATATGAATAATAAATACTTGCTGAATGACGGTTGGCCTCCTCGCAGCATTAGCGCCACTGGTGGAAGTGTAGAAAAGCGCACGTGGATCACATTTAGCCCACTGCAATTTATAGTCGCCCGTGAATGCTCAGTAAATTAAACTAAACATGCAATTAATTATGATCGCCCAGTAATTAATTAATGCAGGATATATAAATATATTCAGTAGTTAATTACAGCTTGCACCCCTCTAACTTTCAAAATTACAATTACCCCCTCTCAATGCTTGAGGAGGATTTATAAAATGTAAACCATGAGGGGAGGTTTTTATAATTTCAAAAGTTAGAGGGGGTGCAAGCTGTAATTATGCACATTTCAAGGGAAAATTACCTTCAATGCTTGTAGGATTTGGGAGATGGTAGCAGTGATTTTGAACTTAATAGCTAGCTCGCTCATATCTATAGAGAAGGTAAGTCATGTTGCGTTTTGCTCAGGCGGCTGGAGGAGAAGGAGGGTTTTTGGAATTGGATGGGGGAGACCGTGGTTGGAATCCCTCCGCTTTCCTCCATTTCTCATGACGTGGCGGGTGCAAACAGAGCATACGTCGCCGCCTGCCATTTAGTTACCCGCTGTGCGACAGCGTTTGTCCAAAATGGAGAGCTCCAAACGTTGTGACAAACGAAGCCTTAGTTGTGAGTTTTCTGATCAAGAACTGATTCCTTCAATTCACACATCAATAGTCTTTTTGGCGGTTGACGCCTCTAATCATATGTTTTCTTTAGAGCTTTTTCTATGGGCTCCGAGTTCGCTATTTTGAATTTTGGGTTGGTCCCAGGGGCTCGGAGTAATTCCCACCCGTTTGTATACATATGTACTCGTGTGATATAAGAAGAGCTAGTTATATATACACGTACAAATGACGATGAGCGTATCGCGCTTACGTTTTTGGCGGCGGAACTGAATGCTTCTCGGTGAGGAATGTCAGGTTGGGCAGCTTTGATTCTCTGTATCTCCTCCCTACAATTTGAAATCATGAAGAAGAAATTAGTTAACCATGTTATATATTTGTTAGAAGACAAACCGAATCCCAACTAAACCAGCCGCCTGCAAGAAGATAACCATGTTGTTGGAAACGTGCGATGGGCCGATGACCTCTCACGCAGAACCAAACCTCCAACTCCAAGGTTCCTCTACACCGGCGAGAACTCCTAGGCTTCCGCCTCCTGCATAAAAACTCCGGCGAGAGGTTACGGTTGGGAGCGGCCCTGGCGAGTGCTCCCCCTGGCCCGGCGAGAAAACCACCTACGAAGGTGGCGGGATCAACCTTCCGGCGAGAACAACAGCTCCGGCGAGAGCTCAACCTCCGGCGAGTACACCTACGAGCGAGATCCCGGGGAGGTTGGCAGCGAGAGGAGAAAACGTGAACAGTTTCCTGCGGGAAATAAACTCTCTCTCTCTTGCTTCTCTCTCTCTCCCGCTATGCTTCTCTCTCTCTCCCGTGATGTTTCTCTCTCTCTCAATTCTCTCTCTCGCCACTCTCTCTTTCTCTCTCAAACTCTCTTTCTCTCTCTCTCTATTTCTGCCTATTCAATTACTCTCTCTCTCTCGCCTCTTCTCTCTTAATTAACTCTCTCTCTAACTCTCTCTCTCTCGCCTATTCTCTCTCTCCCGTGAGCTCTCACTTCTCTCTCTCGCCTATTCTCTCTCTCTCTCTCCTGCAGGAATTCTAAAGATGAGAAAAGAACTTTTCTATTTTTCATGTGTTTAAAACCAATACAACCGGCCTATATATAGGTTTGGCCAACAAGTAAGGAGCCGCCACTTGGCACTCAACAAAACTCCATAATAAATGCACAAAACAAAAAAACCTTCTCTCTCCTCCGCCATACTCCATCATAATTATAAAAAATTTGTTTGACCCGGTCAAACAAGGACAAAAACTAACAAACTCCCCCTCAAACTTGGCAGCACATGCCGAGTTTGCCTTTGAGCCTCTCGAACGTCTCCACCTTCAACGCCTTGGTGAATATGTCCGCGACCTGCTCTCCGGTGGGGCAATACACAACTTCAACTGTCTTCAGCTCCACTTGCTCGCGAAGGAAGTGGTACCTCGTCTCGATATGCTTGCTGCGCCCATGCAGCACAGGATTCTTCGCGAGCTGGATGGCGGACATATTATCCACTAACAATGTCGTTGGGCCATCCTGCACATGATGTAACTCTTCCAGAAGATTTCTCAGCCAAATAGCTTGGCAAGCACATGCCGCAGCTGCAATGTACTCTGCCTCACATGATGATAAGGCTATAGTAGCCTGCTTCTTAGAACTCCATGAGAACACCGCGGTTCCCATGTTGAACGCATACCCGGAAGTGCTCTTCCGGTCGTTCACATCTCCTCCATAGTCGCTATCCGAGTAGCCGACTAGCTTCAACTCTCTTCCAGATGAGTACTTCAAGCCATGGTCCCGGGTCCCGTTCACATACCTCAAGATCCTCTTCGCTGCTGTGAAGTGATCCTGCTTAGGTTCCTCCATGTGCCTGCTTACTACCCCAACCGCATACATGATGTCCGGTCTGGTGAAAGTCAAATACCTTAGACTCCCAACCAAACTCTTGAACATAGTTGGGTCCACTCCTTCCTCTTCAGAATCCTTCCTCAGCTTCGTTCCGGGATCAGCAGGAGTGGAGATAGGCTTGCTATTCTCCATCCTAAACTTCTTCAAGATCTCCTCCGCGTACTTCTTCTGCGCGATGAAGATCCCATCTTCTCTCTGCTGTACTTCCACCCCTAGGAAGTAACTCAGCTCTCCTAGGTCTGTCATCTCAAACTCCTTCTTCATCAGCCTCTTGAACTCTTCGAACATCGCAGGGTTGCTCCCGGTGAATATCATGTCATCCACGTATAGACATAAGATCATGATATCCCCGTTCTTCTCCACCTTCATGTAGAGAGCATACTCATATGGGCACTTCACATAGCCATGCTTTTGGAGGAATGTATCTATCCTCCCATTCCAAGCTCTTGCCCCTTGCTTCAGCCCGTATAATGCTTTTCTCAACTTGCACACCTTCTTCTCCTGTCCTTTTACAACATACCCCGGAGGCTGCTCAATATACACATCCTCCTCCAGGTAGCCGTTCAAGTACGCCGCCACCGCATCCATTTGCATGATAGTCCACCCATAGTGAGCTGCCAGTGCGATGATCAACCTGATGGTGTCAATCCTCGCCACTGGGGCATAGACCTCGTCGTAGTCCACTCCTTGGACTTGCCTGTAGCCCTTCACCACGAGCCTAGCCTTGTGCTTCTCCACAGCTCCATCCTTGTTCTTCTTTACTTTGTAGACCCACTTCACCCCGAGAGGTTTGTGGCCTGTGGGTGGATCAACCAGCCTCCAAGTATCATTCTTCTTTATGGAAGCTATCTCAGCATCCATCGCCGTCCTCCAAGATTTCTCCTGGGCAGCTTCGTCGTAGGAGTGCGGCTCGCAATCTGCCAACAAACAATATAAAGAAAAATTGTTAAGTGTCGGTGCCGTCTCCTCGTAAAGCTCCTCCAACCTCCTCATCCTAGGTTGAGGACGGTCAGAGCTGCCCCGGCTAGTGCTCTCTCCACTAGGACTTCCTCCATTTGTACTTGTTCCACTTGAGCAGGGGGTAGAAGCTCCCCCTGAACTCCCACTTGGTGGTGATGGTGGATCAGCTCCACCAACCTCAGCTTCCGCTTCATGACCACCTTCTTCCTCATCTTCAAAGAACATCCCCTTCATGTTCCTTGTCTCCTCATCCCAGCTCCAACAGCAGTCTTCTTCAAACACCACGTCCCTTGAGACTATGGCCTTCCCAGTCACCGGGTTGTAAAACTTGTACGCCTTGCTCTCCGGAGCATAGCCCACGAAGATGCACTTCTCGCTTCTATCATCGAGCTTCTTCCTCCTCTGGTCCGGGATGTGAGCATGAGCTACACACCCGAAGACCCTTAGGTGCTTCACACTCGGCTTCCAGCCACTCCATGCTTCAAACGGCGTCATGAACTTCACACTCTTTGTGGGGCATCTGTTCAGTAGATACACCGCACATTGCACTCCTTCTGCCCAGAACATCTTCGGTAGCCCCTTCTCCTTCACCATGCTTCTCGCCATGTTCATGATGGTGAGATTCTTCCTCTCTGCCACTCCGTTCTGCTGCGGTGAGTACGCCGCCGTCAGCTGGTGTGATATCCCATTCTCCTTGCAGAAACTATCGAACAGCCTCGAGGTGTACTCCCCACCTCGATCTGTCCTAAGCACCTTCAATGGTTGCCCACTCTCCTTCTCGGCCATTGCCTTGAACTCCCTGAACTTGTCAAGGGCCTCAGACTTCTCTTTCAGAAAATACACCCAACACTTCCGACTATAGTCATCCGTGAAAGTGATGTAGTACTTACTTCCGCCTATTGAGGTGGTCTCAAACGGACCTGCAATGTCCGAGTGAACCAGTTCAAGTTGCCGCCTTGCTCTCCAGGACTTTCCTCCTTTGAACGTCTGCCTCTTGAGCTTCCCCTTCGTGCATGCTTCACACACCTTCTGCGGAGGGGAGATCATAGGCAGATCCGCCACCATCCTGGAGTGGGATAGTAGCTTCAACCCTGTGAATCCCAAATGGCCCATCCTATGATGCCATAGCCATGCTTCTTCCTCTTCTTTTGTTCTCGCGAGACAAACCGTCTCTTGAGCATCCATCTTCAGCGTGAAGAGACGGTTCGCCGTCATCTTCACCTTCACGACCTCCTTCCCTTGATCATTCTTCATTGCCAGAGACCCATCCTTCATCTGCACGCAGTAGCCTCTCTCCACTAACTGCCCAATGCTTAAGATGTTGGTCTTCAACCCTGGCACATAGTACACATCATTCAAGTGTACTCTCTCCCCGTTCAGTTTCACTACCACCAGGCCCTTTCCTTCCAAGGAAATCTTCGAAGCATCCCCGAAGCTAACTTCACCCCCACTGGGTTCAAGGTTAGAGAACATCTCCTTATCTCCACACATGTGGTTGCTTGCCCCTGTGTCCAGGTACCACACTTCATTCCTTCCTTCTTCTGCACCTCGGTAGGTTAAGAACATCATTGGGTCTCCTCCCCCAGCATTGTTCCCATTGTTCCTGGCCTCCGCATAATGGTTGGCTTCTTCTGTCTTCCTCGGAGCCCAACAGTCATAGCTCATGTGCCCAAACTTGTTGCAGTTGTAACACTGAACTTGGGCTCTTCCTCCTCGGCCTCTTCCTTGGCCTCTTCCTCTTCCTCTTCCTTCTTGCCAACCTCCTTGAGGTCGCTCCGCCTCTCTTTGGAAACCTTGGTTCCTCCCTTGATCTCTACCTCCTCTTCTACCTCGGCCTCTGCCTTGGTGACCTCGGCCACGCTGGCCGCCTCCTCTTCCGGAGCTCTCTCCGAAGTTCAGCTGGTTCTGGAGTGCTTTTCCCAAGCCACTCGCTTCTTCATCATCTTGCATCATCCTGTACTCATGAGCTTGCAATGAGCCTACAAGCTCATCTACGGTCATCTGGGTGAGGTCCTTCGACTCCTCGATTGCCACCACCACGTGTCGGAACTTCCTTGACATGGCCCTCAGGAGCTTCTCCATGAGACTCACATCATCTATCGCTTCTCCGTTTCTCTTCATCTCGTTTGTGAGCGTCCGCAGACGGGTCACAAAATCTCCGACCTTCTCCGTGGCCTGCATCCTCAACATTTCATATTCACCCCGAAGAGACTGCAGCTTCACTTTCTTCGCCTTGTCCACCCCTTGCATGGAGCGTTGCAACACCTCCCATGCTTCTTTTGAGCTAACTGCCTCCGAGATCTTCTCAAAAGTGGCTTCATCCACTCCTTGGTATAAGGTGAACAATGCCTTCTTATCCTTCTTTCTCGCTTCCCTCAACGCCGTCCTCTGCGCGTTGGTCAATGCCGCCTCTGCTTCAGCATCAGGCTCTTCATAGCCGTCCTCGACTACTTCCCATAGCTCCTTCGAGGCGAGCAACACCTTCATCTGGATACTCCAATTGCCGTAGTTGGTCTTTGTCAACTTGGGGACTTGCCCCGGCATCACTCCTCCTGTCTCCATCTCGACTTGTCACCTCGCTTCCGAACTACTCCAAGGGTCGCAACCTCCCTCTGATACCAGTTGTTGGAAACGTGCGATGGGCCGATGACCTCTCACGCAGAACCAAACCTCCAACTCCAAGGTTCCTCTACACCGGCGAGAACTCCTAGGCTTCCGCCTCCTGCATAAAAACTCCGGCGAGAGGTTACGGTTGGGAGCGGCCCTGGCGAGTGCTCCCCCTGGCCCGGCGAGAAAACCACCTACGAAGGTGGCGGGATCAACCTTCCGGCGAGAACAACAGCTCCGGCGAGAGCTCAACCTCCGGCGAGTACACCTACGAGCGAGATCCCGGGGAGGTTGGCAGCGAGAGGAGAAAACGTGAACAGTTTCCTGCGGGAAATAAACTCTCTCTCTCTTGCTTCTCTCTCTCTCCCGCTATGCTTCTCTCTCTCTCCCGTGATGTTTCTCTCTCTCTCAATTCTCTCTCTCGCCACTCTCTCTTTCTCTCTCAAACTCTCTTTCTCTCTCTCTCTATTTCTGCCTATTCAATTACTCTCTCTCTCTCGCCTCTTCTCTCTTAATTAACTCTCTCTCTAACTCTCTCTCTCTCGCCTATTCTCTCTCTCCCGTGAGCTCTCACTTCTCTCTCTCGCCTATTCTCTCTCTCTCTCTCCTGCAGGAATTCTAAAGATGAGAAAAGAACTTTTCTATTTTTCATGTGTTTAAAACCAATACAACCGGCCTATATATAGGTTTGGCCAACAAGTAAGGAGCCGCCACTTGGCACTCAACAAAACTCCATAATAAATGCACAAAACAAAAAAACCTTCTCTCTCCTCCGCCATACTCCATCATAATTATAAAAAATTTGTTTGACCCGGTCAAACAAGGACAAAAACTAACACATGTTAAGTATTTACCTTCTCAATATTATCTAGCCCCCTATATGTAATATAGTCCTCACAGTGCATATCTCCCTCTCTTTTTCTCTTCTTTTCTAATTAAATTTTAGTCTTAAAATCTTTCTTTTCCAACAATATTATTATTGTTATTATATTATTGTTGTTGTAGATGTTGCTATAGTTATACAACTTTGGGTCTGATTTGAAGGGAAACATGCTTCGAATAAGCAAAAAAAAAAACTATTAAAAGTTTTTAGTGGATGAAATCTTAGCTACTCCTACACCTCCTCCCACATCAACCGGCCTTATTATGGAAAATCAGGAGATGTTTTCTCTAACTTTGGACGAAAAAACTCCCGAGGAAGAAACAAAATCTCGTTACACCTCTTTTTCGAAATAAAATAGATTGAGGATAACATGCACATAATACTAGAAGTAAACCCTCGGCAGAGGTGGTGGCCGGTGACGAAACGGAAAGTTTGCGGGAGAAGTAGATGAAGATCACAATGGGGGAGATGCTATGAACCACCGACAGTTCAAAATGCCCAGCTTGTTGGTGTCGGACTCTCCGACACTCGTCCGATTCTCTGACACTCGTGTCGGAAGTCCGACATGATGGCTCACGCGGGACTCGCGTGTCCCGCTCAATCAGACACACGTGTCCCTAAGCTAGCTACTCATGGTGATCGAGGCGGGAGGCAATTTTTCTTGGAAATGCAATTTTTGTGAAAAGTGATTTATAAATTCATATACAAGAGTGAGAGCACATTTGTTAATGATTGGTGAAAAAGAAATTGAAAAATGTGTAAAAGTTTCAAAGAGTGATCTATTTGAGATGAAAAAACTAGAAGAAGTGGTGAATGCTAGAATAACGATTCTTGCTCCTAAAAACTGTTTTCCCTCTTCTAGTATTTCAAGTAGTGATGATGGATCTACTAGTAAGGTGAATATTTTTTCTAGAAAAAGAAAGATTGAAAGTGTTGGAAAGGGCGGATTTGCATGCGAATCTATTATTTTTACTGATAATATATATATAATGGTAATGTGTTAATATTCTATCAATTTTTTATCTTTTGTTAAATTTTTCATTTGAATATTTGATGATTAATATTTAAACATTACTTAATTTATTTGAATAATTGTTAATTTTTTTAGTTTTTGTTAAATGTTTTAGGATTTTCATAATTATAAAAAATAAATATTTAATATATATACGTGTCCCAGCATGTCAGAATATGATATTTTTTGAGAATTGACGAGTCGCATGTCATATCACGTGTTAGTATTGGTGCTACATAGGGGAGGTGGTCTAGAGCAAAGCTTGATATTGGCATTTTGACTTATCCCAATGGCCAAATTTAATTAATAAAATGAATGGGCTTTGCTTCGTAGGAGGAAAGAGCCTATAAATAGGTCTCTATACTTGAGTTTCAAAGAAGAAGAAGACCACATGCCAACACAGAGGAACAGAAGAAACTACAAAACCAAGTGGATTTAGAAATACCAATTAAGTCATATTGGACGATCTATATTATTTATTGAAATTTTAAACTCATGTTATTTACAAATAACATTATTTTTTTTTAATATAGTGTGTGTATATATATGTGTGTGTTTTGTAGAAGTTGTTGTTCCATCAATTTGAAGCAATAGAATTTTTCGTTTCACTGTTGTGCCCACTCACACGTTTGTACAAGTTAATTGGACTCACTATTAGCTTCCAACACATAAATCCTTCTAAATGTCTTCTCATTATAATATTCTCGAAATAATATGACACCCGTTTTTTGCTTTATTCTTTTCTACATAGAATACAAACAATCACAAGCTTTTCATATGCCACCAAAAAAAGAACTCACGGTTTACAAGCCACTAATAAAAATAGTTTCGACCTTGTTCTCATATTATAGGTCATTATCTGCCAGATCTATAGTTAACGGGCAGCCACGTTTTTTGAGTTTACTAACAATTATACCTAAATTCTTGCTCTGTCTCACAATGCATATCCATAAGTCTAATTGGCTAAGTTTGGGAGGGCGTCTGCACTCCGGCGCTGTTGCAGCGGACACCACCGACATTTGCGGGGACGTTTGTTTTTGTTGTAATTGTTGAAGTGGAAGTGAAGTGGAGTGGATGGTCTGATTGGGCAGACCACGCAGACCGCACAGACCGCGGAGACCACCGCCGGTCTGGAGGCTAGCTGTTGGCGTATAGCCGGATTTCGGTTGGCTAGTTTCTCTCTTGCGGTCTGGTTCAGCAAGCACCATGGGAAGTAACCGGACGGTTAGCTTTGTCTAACCACGGCTGTTGCAGGCTGGACTGCGAGACCGCACAGTTCGTTTGAAGCTATTCAGGTTCTCTGGCTCGCATGAAGACAGTCGGTTAGACCGATCTGTAGAGGCTAACATCACAGTTCGTTGGGCCTACTCGCCTGGGTTGATGCAAGAGTTCGCTAGGTTGTGTTGACTTGTTCACGATATTGTGACAAGTTAGCTTGTTGTCTAGTTCGCAGTGTACGCTTGGTCACACGGTCTGCTCTGGAGTCCGCTGTACTGCACGGTCTGGTTGTGGAGATCGGCAGTCTGTCATAAGTGCGATGATGGACCAGGATGAGTGGCTGGATTACTAAGTCCACGCGAACTGATGTTGTTGTCCGCTCGGCTATGCGAACTGGTAGATCTTTCTGTGTAAGCAGATAGATGGTTAGTCTGCGTGGACTGATGTTGGTATCCGCACTTGTGCGGATACGTGGTGCTAGCTGCAGGATGACAGGTGGTTATCTTATCGCTATGGGCGGTGATCACACTCCCCTTATCGCCTATAAATAGGGGTTCTTGACTTGTCATATATAACGAGAACAGTGAGAGCTCAGCTCGCGTTTTGATCTTGTGGTTACAGTTTTCTAACTGGCATGACTAAGTGAAATTGACTTGTCTGTGCAGGCTATGCGGCTAGCACTAGGCGACTAGGCAACTAGTTGGAAGACTCAGTGTGGAACAGTTCGCGGTTACAGTCAGTGGTATGCAGCAGGTCGCGGTCTCAGCGGCTTGAAGTTACTTCCTTGGAGTTGCCGTTTGTTCGAGCAGTTCATCCGGTCTATCAACGGCTTCAGTTTTGTTCATCAACATTTAATAACAGGAATTCTGCGCGACTTGATTGCAGTTTGATGACTTGGCGATTTCGGCGGATAAGGCTTGCGGTCAGGGACCTGTGCCGTCTGTGCGGTTACAATTTGCAGACCGTGCAGTTTCTCTTGCTTGTTTTGTCTATTTCCATCGGGTACAATGTGAATTATGTCTCGCATTGTATGTCTCACCTTGTAAAGAAGTTATTGATAATTCCAAGTTTGAGACTCTTGTGCTTCTACTCTTGCTGATTTTTACTTGACTTGTTGTGTTTGAGTGTTCCTACGACATTTTCTAAGCTTCATAGAAAATTTTACATGGTTCAGAGGGGTGTTGAGGAGTTAGCAGTTCATCAACCTCAGAGGTATGATATTCCTTGTAAGTTCAAGTAAATCAGGTTTGAGCAATGGAAGATGATTATGCAAGTGGTGTTGGAATTGAGTTCTTAATGCAGACCAATTTCAAGAAGTGATGATCTTGTATGGAAAGCTATCTTCTGGGTGAGTACATTTGGGAGGTTGTTGGTGGAGACATGTAAGAAGTGGTTGCTGCTGCCGGGAATGCTGAGGCGGTGAGAGCTTAGAGGAAGACGAATCCAAAGGCTAAGTTCACTCTTAAGCAGGCTATCTCACCCGAGCTATTTGACCACATCATCGGATATCAACCAATAGCTGAAATCTGGATGGCTTGGATGACCTGTTCAACAAGAAGAACCTAGTTCGACTACAATTCTTGTAGAATGAGTTGACGAAGGCCACTCAGGGTGATCTGTCTATATCATCCTTCTTCTTTAAGATGAAGAACCTCTGTGCTAAGATATCAGCATCAGACCCAGAAGAGCCTATCTCAGAGGCGAAGATGAAGAGGCATATTATCCGCGGGATGCGTAAGGAGTATATTGTCTTTGTTACTTCTGTGCAGGGATGGGCCAATCAATGATCATTGCTCGAGATGGAAAACCTGTTAGCTTTGCAGGAGAGCTTGAAGAGGCAGATGGCTGGAGTTTTGATATCAGGGGGAGAAGGTGAGGTTCTCTTCTCTGGCAAGAAGAAAAGATGGACAGGAAGAAGAAGTCATTTGTTAGCGATGGCCCGTCTTCTTCATCACAGCAGGAGACGAGCAAGGCTCCTAAGTAGGATGATAGGAAGAAGAGAGGAGGACCTTGGTGCTATAGGTGTAACAAACTTAGTCATATACAGAAGGACTACCGAGTCAATCTTCAGCCGTGGCATGTTATGGGGAAGGGATAGGCTGAATCCAGAGCTGGGGAAAGAGGATTAGGAAGTGTTTTCATGACGGGCACTTGTGTCTAGTCGTGCACAAAAAGCCCGAACGAGCTGGGCTTAGACCGAGCCGGTCGGGCTCGGACTTTTTGCCTACCGGGCCTGGCCCGGGCCCAACTTGAGTTGGGCTGGGCTGGGCTCGGGTTCCATCTCAAAGAGGGGCTCGATAAGGCCCTCCAGGCTGGCCCGGTCCGGATTGAGCCCGTGCCGGCTTGTTTTCTAGGCGGGATTAAAATCCTGCATGTATTAGGCAGGATTAAAATCTCGTATGTATTAGGTGGGATTTCCCTAAAAATCCCGCCTAATTGGCGGGATTTTCCGCCAGCCCGGGTGTTGGGCCCAGGCTATCCCAGCGCCCGAGATTTACCCGGCCCGGCCCAGGCCAGGCACCGGGCCGGGCAACCGGCTAAAATGGGGGGCCCGGTAAGGCCCCCAAGGCTGGCCTTGGCCCAGGCCGGTCTTTTCCTGGGCCAGGCTTTTCCCGATCCGGGCCCGAGTGGGCTTTCAGGATCCGAGCTTTTTGTGTACGACTACTTGTGTTCATTCTCTCGCCTCCATCAACTATTAGGCATTCTGGATCGTGGACTCAGGGTGTGGTCATCACCTCACCGAGGATGAGTCAAAGTTCTCTTAACTACAAGAGTACAAAGGAAATGGTGTTATTATTACGGCTGATGATACTGTGCATGCAATAGAGAAGGAGGGGACGATTTATTTAGGCAGTGATCGGGATCCACTCACTTTGAGGAGTGTGTATCACGTACCAGGCATGAAGAAAAACCTCGTCTTTGTGACCAACATTGTAGACGCTGGTATCACATTCTGTTCAGCCCAACAGAAGTGAAATATCTCTGAAATGTGCCAGCTATGAAATCTTACGTCACTCATGTTAGAAGGAGGGTTTATGACTTATTCGTATTAGCGACAAGTTCTTATGTTGATAAGATGAGGGCTAATGACAACGTTGCTATCTGACATGAGAGGCTGAGGCATGTTGGGATGGATAAGTTGAAGGCTATGGCGGTGAGAGGCATGGTGCATGTCTTGCCTAGCCTTTCATCTTTTGGAGATGGTCATGTATGTGCGAGATGTCAGTATGGTAAGGCTAATCACCTTTTATTTGATAAATCGTAGACCAGATGAAAAGCACCATTGGAGTGCATCTATGATGATTTAACGGGACCCACCGTCACCCCCAGCCTCGAAGATAGTAGGTATATGATGGTTCTTATTGATGACTTTTCAAGGTATACTTGAGTATATTTTATGAAGGAGACGTCAAAGGCATTTGACAAGTTTGTGGAGTTCAAGGAGCTCGTGGAGGGACGACTCAGTCTGCAGTTCAAGAATTCGAGAATTGATAATGAAGGAGAGTTCAACTCAAATAAGTTCTCCAACTTCTGCAGAAAGCCCAAAATCTGGAGGGATCTTACTTGTGTGCATACTCCATAATAGAACAAAATTGTAGAGCAGAAGATTCATCATTTGACGGAGACCTGCAAGTGCTGGCTTTACGCCAAAGGCATTCCCAGGGCATTTTGGGCGGAGGGAATGACCTGTGTGACGTATGTCATCAACCAGATACCACTCAGTCCGAACAACATGAAGTATCCATATGAGTTGATGTTTAAGGAGAAGCCCAGTGTGGAATATCTTTGGGTGTTCGGGTCAACTTGCTACATGCATGTTCTAAACGCTCTCAGAATGAAGCTAGATGTAAAAGCATAAAAGCTAGTCTTTATCGGTTATGATGAGATGAAGACGGGCTAGAAATGCATGAATCTAGAGATATAGAAGTTCGTTATCTCCTGGGATGTGGTATTTGACGAATTGATAACATACAAGGGTAGCTCATCCGTGGAGCTATAGGAGAGCATGTCTAACGAAGGGCAAGTTGAAGCTGCTCAGGATCTTCTGGTGGAGTTGCCCGTGTCACCAGGTGCTCCAATTTCATCTAGATCTGGAGCGAAAGCTTCTGGATCTTGAAGCAGGGGGAGTGATGCTTCTGGTGTGCCCAAGAGAAGAGCTAGTTTAGAAGAAGTAGCGGAAGTGGTGGATTAGGGTCAAGCCCTGCGGAGGTCAAAAAGGACCATTATTCCACCGGCTCGATATAGGGATGAGAACATGGTGAGTTTCGTCTCATGTTTCTTCGTAGGTCCCTTGGATGAGCGGGCGCCGTCATGCTTTGAAAATGCCACTAACATTAAGGAGTTTGAGGATGCTATGAATGAAGAGATGACTGCCCTTTGGAATAATGAGACTTGGGACCTTGTGCATAAGGTTGAAGACATCACTCCTGTGATATGCAAGTGGGTTTAAAAGCTGAAGAAGAATGCTGACAACAGCATCGAGCGGTACAAGGATCGCCTTGTAGCTCGAGCGTGTAATATCCCATTTCGTGTTAGACCCCTCACACGCATTTTGAGCCGGGAGAATTGGCTCAGGTGCTTATCGTCGAGTGAGTCGACTGGACTCGACGATTTGATCAGGAATTTACTCGGAATATATGGCTCGAGATGTTGAGTAATGAGGGGTTGGCTTTCACCCTTAGCTTGCCCTTTTATTTTTCCTCTTGCTGGAAGTACAAAATTAGGATTAAGACAATGAGATATTTCATCAACTAAGAATTGAGAAGGATTGTTCTCGAGAAGCCTGGGTTAAAATCGTCGGCCTCAGGTTTCGTCGACCTCGATTTCGTCAACCTCAGGTTTCGTCGACCTCGATTTCGTCGACCTCAGAAGATTCGTCGACCTCTATTTCGTTGACCTCAGGTTTCGTCAACCTCAGAAGATTCGTCGACCTCAATTTCGTTGACCTCAGGTTTCGTCGACCTCAAATTGGTTGACCAGAGACTTAGAATATTAAAACCTTGAACTTGGATTTAGTCGACCAAAATTTGCGTCGAGCTGAGGTTTCGTCGAGCATTCGTCGAATTCCCTTCGGCGATTGTCGAAATCCGTTCGACGATTCTTCAACCTCCGTTCGAGATTACCCTAATGGCGGTCCAATAACATAACAACACGTGGCAGAGCAGTTTAACCTGATACCTTAATATAAAAAGGGAGAGTCAAACCCTAGCCGTCACTTTGATTATTGCCAAGCTTTTACTTGTGCGGACTGAATGAAGAAGGGGATTGCGATATCGCCGGTGTCGGATTTTGGAGGGAAAATCCTTCCGTTTTCGGTGAAGAACAACCTCCTTCAACAAAGGAGAAGCATGCCGCGACGAATAACGAGATCCATGGCCGTAAATGCCGAGAATGAGGTGAGCTTCCTACCCTCTCCCTTGGTGTTAGATCTATAGTTATTTCTAGGAGAGATGTCGACTCAACGGAGTCGGGCCTGCGAGGTGAAGATCTCCTAGGAGGAGGTCGGCTAGGACTTGTGTCCTGTGGTAGAGTCTTCAACCTTTCCTCACTTCAAATGAAGTTTTTGGACTGAGATCATTAAGATAAATGGCCTCATGAGGGTGAATAAGGGTGGAGGAAAATCCGTGAGAAGTGTTGAAATAAATAGTTAGAGGAAGAAGACGAGTCGATGCCGTTCGTCCCGCTTTAAGATGCGCGCAGAAATCTGTTTTCTGCGTGCAGTGAACTTCGAGGCCATTTTCAGACATTATGCAACCGGATCTGGGTTGTGGGATGAACATAAAAGTCATAGCCCACAAAAAGAACTTTCCAACGAGGGGTTACACGCCTTCACCGTATTCCCGTAGTCATGGGAATTCCCAGTCGAAGTTGCTGTCCTACAGGTTTCCTGCATATGTAATTCTCAGATTAATGTAGATTCTAGTCGAGGCTTGATAGAAGCATAGTAACAAATATTAATAGAGTCTGATGAATCATATCAAGTGTTACCATGATGAATACATGCTAGAGGTGGTTGGAATGATAAATCTTCATGCAAAGGTAACAAGACGTGTTCGTAGAGGTGATTGGAGGAGCTTGATAGTAAAATGATTGAGATGGTAAGAAGAGGTGAATGACTAAGACGTCCCAAGGTGCTCAAAATGGCGCCATCCCGAGGTGAACATAGGTATGGAAGTTGTAGTATGGCAAGGCTAAGTGGACGGTTGGGCTTGGTCCTCGTGTTTGATCCGAGGCCCCTTCAGGGACACGATGTATTATAGGGCCAAGTGAAAATGCATGCGGTGTGAGTCGACATGCGGTGTCGTAATCCTGGGTTAAGGATAGTGTGGCAGGTCTACGGGCTCGCCAATAGTCACACCGATGGGAGTTGATAGATAGACTTTGGGCGGTTGGGCTTGGTTCTCGGTGTTCATTCCCGAGGCTCCTTTCGTGTCAAGTGGATGGTTGGGCTTGGTCCTCATGCTTTTTCCGAGGCTCCTTCCGGTTCACAACATAGGCCAGTTCAATGTTTGGTTCTCAGTGCCCATCTACCCAAGACTCCTGCTGAGTCGTAGTACGCATGTGAGCTCCGTTGTTGTGTTCTTAGCGTTGAGGCGTACGGAAGCCTAGGCCAGGTAGTGTGGATGCCGGTCTAGTAGTGGAGATGCCCACTCTACTGTCACCGCCTGTCCACGACGGTTGACGCCTGAGAGGTTAGCTACCTGCTCGAAAAGTGGGAACTACAAGTCTGTGTCGACATAGCAGTTGCTTGTGCATGATCATGGGAGAGTCATAGCATTGCATGCATGTCATTCCATACATTGCATACACTAGATCCTCATCATATAAGTTTGTATGGGCACTCTTATACGATGGGTTAATTACTGTTAAGTCGACCCTTAACTTATATGTCTGTATGGGCATTCATATAAGTTGAGTTACTTTCTTGCTTTAAATATTTATACCTTGATAGATTGATATAGCTTGTGTAGAACTACTAGAATAGAACACTATTATTGTTATACTCTATTACTATTCATGACATTGTGTAGATTTACTACCTACTTGATATACTATCTATATATACATATATATTGTACCTTGTCCTTTTTCCCGCCCGGTGTCGAGGAGCCGCCGGGGGAGAGAATGAGATAGCCACTTAGTCTTTATGACTAACAGATGCAACGCCTTCCAATTTTTAGGAGGGAATCCAGCGGAGTGAGCAGCAGCAGGTCGTACAGCAGGGTAGCCAGGACATAGAGTCAGAGCCTGATATGAAGGCTCCTTCGATGCCGTCTGTCATCGATGTGAGTTTTGGAGATTACCTTATAGCCTTTTTGGCATGCCGTACTCTGATATTATAGAAGCCTGATGATGCTTCTTTATTAGTTGTACTCTATTTTGGACTTTACGTGCTTATGTGTAGATTTGACTTCTATTATTTATTCTTGGTTGGGTTGACAGTGGATGATATTGATTATGGCTGGTAGGATATGCATCTTGTGGTACAGACCAACACATGTGTTGGTGCTACCGCAAGGCAGCTGTTCTGGGTAAAAGACTCCCCTCGTGCCGTGTTTTGTGTTGGGGGGGGGGGTCTTACAGGGGGTTCTCACAATAGTACAGAGAAGATTATGAATAGACATTCAGTCCGGTGGCCAAGATGACTTCAGTTTGGGCGGTGATTTCTTTGGCGGCGTGCTAAGGGTGGAGGATTTGATAACTCAACGTAAAGAATGCTTTCCTTTATGATGAGATTGACAAGAACATCTTTATGGTGCAGCTACCTAATTATGTATCTGAAGAACATCCAGGACACGTCTGTAAATTGAAGAAGGCCCTTTATAGTCTGAAGTAGGCGCCTTGGGCATTGTATGGGAAGATCACAGAATACCTCCATTTGTGTGGTTACTTTGCTTCAAATTCAGATTCAAGTCTGTTTGTTAAGAAGAAGGGGTAGCTTCAGGTCTTATTATTGTTGTATGTTGACTATATGATCATCACTGGGAACTCGGAGGAAGAGGTAGCAAGTCTCAGGGCTGAGCTTGCTATCGGGTTTAAGATGAAGGATCTTGGGGAGCTCCACCATTTCCTTGGACTCGAGATTGAGAGGAAGAAGTGCGGCGTGCTCGTTTCTCAGAAGGGCTATGCGGAGAGAATCGTTAAGCAATTCAGCATGTGAGAAGGAAAGAGAAGTTATACTCCTCTAAAGGTCGGTCTAAAGCTTCGGCGTGATAAGGGAAGTGTTCTTTCAGATCCCTTAGTATTCTGGGATCTCGTGGGGAGTCTCATATATCTAATAATTACAATTTCAGATATTGCCTATGATGTGGGACGAGTAAGTCGATATATGGCGGAGCCACGAAAGCCTCATCTGGTGGCGGCTAAGAAAATTTTGAAGTACGTGAAGTCCACCCCGGATATGAGTCTCTTTTACGAGAGGGACACGATCTTCAAGTTACATGGCTATATGGATGCAGATTATGAGGGAGATTCTGATGACCGAAATTCGACATCAGGATATATCTTCTTGTGTGGAATGACAACTATCTCATGATATAATAAGAAGCAAGATTCAGTGTCTGTCTCCACTACGAAAGTAGAGTACATCAATGAGGAGGTATAGGGTCCTACTCTGCTTTGTGATGACAACGAGAGTGCTCTCAAAATAATTAATAATCCAGTTTGTCACACGTGGACCAAACACATTGAGATTGAGGATCACTTCATTCGGGAGAAGGTATTAGAGGGGCCTCTGATGGTTGAGTATGTGTAGAGTCAAGACAATATCACGAACATATTCACAAAATCGTTGTCGAAGGGACCATTTACTCAGTTACAGGGTTTGCTCGGACTAGTTTCCACTTCCCACTTTAAGGGAGTGTGTTGACATTGTTGAAGTGGAAGTGAAGTGGAGTGAGCGGTTTGATTGGGCAGACCGCACAGACCGCGAAGATTACTGCTGATCTGGCGGCTAGCTGTTGGTGGATAGTCGGATTTCAACTGGCTAATCTTCTCTCTTGGGGTCTGGTTCAGCAAGCACCCTGAGAGGTAACCGGACGATTAGCTTTATCTAACCGTGGTTGTTGCGGTCTGGACTGTGAGACTGCACAATACGTTTGAAGCTTTTTTGGTTCTCTAGCTCGCGTGAAGACAGACGGTTAGAGCGGTCTGCAGAGGCTAACCACACAGTTTGTTGGGCCTACTCGCGTGGGTTGATGCCAGAGTTTGTTGAGTTATGTTTACTTGTTCATTATGTTGTGACAAGTCAGCTTGTTGCCTAGTTCATAGTGTTCGCTTGATCACACAGTCTTCTCTAGAGTCTGATGTACTGCGCAGTCTGGTTGCGGAGACTGACCGTTCATCATAAGTGCGATGATGGATTAGGATGCATGGCCGAATTGCTAAGTCCTCGTGGAATGATGTTGTTATTCACTCGACTATGCGAACTGGTTAATCTTTCCGTATAAGCAAATAAATGGTTAGTCAGCGCGGAATGATGTTGGTATATGCACTTATGCGGATATGTGGTGCTAGCTGCAGGATGACAGACGGTTATCCTATCTCTATGGGAGGTGATTACACTCCTCTTATCTCCAATAAATAGGGGTCCCCGATTTGTCATATATAACGAGAACAATGAGAACACAGCTTGCGTTTGATCTTGCGATTATGATTTTCTAACCGACGCGACTAAGTGAAGTTGACTTGTATATGCAGGTGGTGAGGCTAGCACTGGGCGATTGGGCAACAAGTTGGAAGGCTCAGTGTGGAATAGATTGTGGTTACAGTAAGTGGTATACAGCAGGTCGTGGTCTCAGCAGCTTGAAGTCACTTCCTCAGAGTTGCAGTTAGTTCGTGTAGTTCGCCCGGTCTATCAACAGGTTCTGTTCAGTTCATCATCATTCAATAACAGGCAGTCTGCGTGGCTTGGTTGTAGTTTGGCTACTTGGCGATTTCGGCGGATAGGGCTTGCGGTCAGCTACCTGTGCGGTCTGTACGGTTATAATTTGCGGACCGTACAGTTTCTCTTGCTTATTTTTTTGTTTCCATCGGGTACATTGCGATTCATGTCTCGCAATGTATGTCTCACCCTGTAAAGAAGTTGTTTATAATTCCAAGTTTGAGACTCTTGTGCTTTTATTGTTGCTGATTTCTACTTAATTTGGTTGTGGTTGAGTGTTCATGCAACCATTTCTTAGCTTCCTAGAAAATTTTACAGTTTTTCCGCCTTTCCCAGCCGCCACCCACTACGAATAGCGAAATACTGCCATTCCCTACTGCCACCCCTAACTCCAGTCCAAATCTCCAGTGGCGTTCGTCTCCCTTCCCAACTACCGTCAGAGTTCTTAGTTTAGAAATGCAATATATCTGTTAATTACCTTGACACAGGGGAAACATTTGGTTTTAAGAGAAAAAGATGAGACTTATTATTATTATTTTGTATTGTTTACATCAAGCTTTTTTGTAGGCATTACATATGTCAAGATACATTGCAGACTAAAGCGGTGCCTTTCTTTTCCTGAGTTATCTTATCTTGCGCTAACTGGGCTTGTTCTTCTTCCTTTGCTTTTGTCTTCTTTGACTTCTGCAGGTGTCCCCGCACTGTCATTGACAGATCACATGCTTGTCTTCTTCACCCCCTCTTGATCTGGAGATGGCTCAACTTTTATGGCTTTTCTTAGCATTAAAACTGATTTCTTGGTAGAGCTTTCGTCAGGATGTCTGCGAGTTGATTTACGATTTGACAGTATTCTATACACAGCTTACCTTGTTCGATTTGATCACTAACAAAGTGATGGCGCACAACAACGTGCTTATTGCTGTTATGAAACACTGGATTTTAGCAAGGGAAATGACAGAAGTATTGTCACACTTGATTAGCACAATTGAATCTTCTAAGTTGCCTTCTTTCTTTCTTATCATATGTTTCTCTATTTCAGTTATCCAGGCAACTTCACACGCAACATTGGACAAGGCCATATACTCTGCTTTGGTGGAGGATAGAGCTATTGTCTGTTGCTTGCATGAGCTCTAGGAAATTGGGCAAGATCCAAGTAAAAATATATAAGCGCTGGTGCTTTTTTGTTCCTCCATGTCGCCTGCCTAATCTGAATCACAATACCCTGTTAGGGTATCTTTGCCCTTTTTATTATACAGTAGCCCATAATGTTTTGTTCCTTGAATATAACGCAAGAGGCGTTTAACTATATCTATATGGGTCTTACTGGGATTAAAAACATACCTTGAGAGCTTATTTACAACACATTCCAGATCTGGTCTGGTATGTGTAAGATAAATGAGGGATCCAATAAGCTTGTGGTAGATATTTTCATCTTCACTTTCTTCTTCCTCCCGTCGTTTTGATAGTTTTTATGTTATTGCCATTGGAGTTAGTGTCGAATTACATTCACTATGACCAAATTTCTTTATCAGCATACTTCTCTTGAGACATAAAGATATAAGTTGGGCTTTGTATTATCTATATCCTAAGGAAATAATGAAGGAGAGACCAAGGTCAACCATTTTATACTTTTGGAGCATTGTATGCTTGAACTGTTGTACCATTTCTGGATTGTTTCCAGTGATGAGCATATCATCAACGTAAATCATATGATGATAATGTTGTCTTGGTTTACTTTAGTATATAGAGATATCTCTGCATAACATCTTACAAATCCAATTTGGAGTAGAAATGCATCAATACAGGTCTTCCATGCTTGGGGGGCATATTTAAGACCATAACGTGGCTTATGTAAGAGGTATACATCTTCTTCATGTTCTGGAATTTGAAATCCTTGTGGTTGCTCAACAAATACTTCTTCATATAGTACTCCGTTGATGAAGGTCAGTTTAACACCCAATTGATAGATGGGATAGTTATTCTGAGCGGCTTGTGATATGGAAAATTGTTATTGTTTCTATACATGTACGGGAGCAAAGAACTCTTCAAAGTCTCTCTCGGGCATTTGTGTGTAGCCTTTAACTATAATCCTTGTATTATGATTGAGGAGGTTACCACACTCTTTGGTTTTTACTTTATATATCCATTTAACCCCGGTTACCTCTTTCTTAATAGGTCTAGGGTAAGAGTCCAAGTATGATGTTTATTAATCATATTTAACTCTTCTTGCATGGATTGTCTCCACGCTTGTGAGTTATTGGATTCTTCAAATGAAACAGATATATTTGTACTTGAAGCCAATTTATATTGCTCATAGAGTTCAACTAGGCCTTTTGTTTTAAGAGGAGAGGAAGAGGATGTACCTAAACTGTTGCTTTCTACTTGCCTGATTTCATGAAGGGGTAATGATGATAAAGAACCTGATAACACCTCTTCCATTAGGCTGGTTGCTATCTCTACAACTGTTGTTTAGATGGTACATAGAATCCACTCCCCATGTTCAACCACAATAGGCTGTTGTATTAATGATTATATTACTGAACTCCAATCCCAACTTTGGGTTTCGTGAAATTGTATATCCCTTGAAATAAATAATTGTTTCATTTTGGGATTATACATGTAATAAGCTTTCAATTGTTCAGAATACCTGAGAAACAATACTTTTGTGCTCTTCTAATCTAATTTTCCTTTTCTAGGTTTGAGCATGTATGTAGTGCAACCAAACACTCTACAATGTGTCATTGAAGGGTTCCTGCTATATAGTGTTTCATAAGGGATACTATCCTTTAGGGCTTTAGTAGGTGTTCTATTAAGTAAGTATATGACTATATTGGTTGCCTCTGCCCAATATTCCTTAGGTATTTTCCTTATCAGCAACGTGGCTCGTGCCATTTCAATTACTGTACAATTCCATCGTTCAACAACCACATTTTGTTGAGGACTATGGGGTGTTGTTAGTTCTCTCCTAATTCCTTCTTTGTCACAAAAAAGATTAAAACTCGTAGATAGGAATTCTCCTCCTCTATCGGTTTTTAAAGCCTTTATAGAAGTTTGAAAAAAAAATTCTACCTTTACTTCAAAGGATTTAAAGACTTCAAATGCATCTGACTTTTTCTCCAGGTAGTAGATCAACATAAACCTGGAAAAGCCATCAACTAATAATAGATAATATCATTTTCCTATTAATGAAAGAGTCTTTGCAGGACCCTATAGGTCTACATGAATTTACTTCAATGGTGCACTACTCCTCCATGTAGATGCTTTAGGAAATGCTATTATGTGGGCTTTGGCTTTCACACAAATTTCAAAAAATTCTTCTTGAATTACCAGCTTTGACATTCCGTTTACCAACCGTGTTGTTTGTTTCAATGCATTCCAATGCAGATGTTCCAATCTAGAATGCCATAATTTGGAGTTTGGGATGCCTATGGATTAGAGTACATGGCGCACAATATTACTTACAAGCCTCATATCTAAGTAAAACACTCGATTTACTGTCATGTCAACAATAGTTATGAGGGTATTGGAGCTTTCTTCAATAATCAGACATTGTTTTCCAGTAAATATAACCGAGTAACCATTTTGCTGCAGCTATCCAATGCTCAACAAATTATGTGTGAGATTAGCTAGGGACTCATTGTAGATCATGTATCCATATATTTTACATCACCAATTTTTTTAATTACTGTAACTATGCCTTTGACTTCTATGTTTTGGGAGTTACCATCACCCAAATACACATTTTATTTAATAGTTTGATCTAAGTGGACAAACTGTGACTTGTCCCCACTCATGTGGTTTGATGCCCCATTATCAATGTACCACCTGGAAGAAGCTGTTTGATATTGCATTGTATTGTCACTAGCTAGCAAAAAACAATGCATCATTTCCCCCTCTTTGTGTGAATTTTGCCTCTTCCTTATTCTTATACCAACAATCATGATCAAAGCTAGTGAGTGGGCATTTTACATCATTTACATCGGTGAAAGAAATCCTTTACTAAGTGTTCATTTTTCTTACATAGGAAACAATGTAAACTTTCATTGAGGGAATTTTCTTTGTATTTTTCTTTTTCTTTTTGGGACCACTGAAATTTGTTTGATGAGGTCTAGAACCACTTCCTCCTCTTTCTTGTGTTGCCTGACCCCAGTTGCTCTTTATATGTAGTGCTTGCTCCATTATAGGATGATGTCTCTTTAATCTATCTTCATGTGATTGCAGAGAACTCATTAATCCCGTAGAATTCAAGGTGTCCATAACATGGGCTTCTTCGATGGCAGCAACAACTGAATTGAATGAGGATGGAAGACTTCTCATTATTTTGTGTACGATTTGTTGATCAACAAACTTTCCTAGATTCCAGAATTGGTTGGTGATGTTAGAAACACGGGCATAAAACTCCAAAATTGATTCTTCTTCAGACATCTATAAGGCATTCAGTTGCCTCCAGAACGTGTTAACTTTGATGGATATTATTTTTTGAGATCCTTTACACTCCTCTTTAAGTTTATCCCACGCCTCTTTTGCTGAAGTGGCTCCCAATATGCGCGAAAAAATTGCATTTGAAACTCCTTGCTGAATTAAAAGCAAGGCTTTGGCATTTTTAATCCCTTCTTTGATTATATGTTGTACAAGGGTGATTTCCCTTGTTGTTTTATCTGGCGCTGGGGGTAAAGGAAGTCATACTCATATCTTGACAACTTTTAGTAGATCATGTGAATCGAAGAGTGTAAGCATCTGAGTGCTCCAAAATTCATACATTTCACCATTGAAAATTGTCACCCCTGTCTACGAATATGGGGGGGGGGGTGTAACGTTGGTAAGTGATGAGTTCATTTTTTCTACCTCTCTATATGTCCTCTCCTGAGTTTTTAACTAACAGTGATGGAGCAAATTCAAAACCAAGTGCTCTGATACCAATCTTAGTTTAGAAACACAATATATCTGTTAATTAACTTGACACAAGGGAAACATTTGGTTTCAATAGAAAAAGAGGGACTTCTTTTTATTATTTCGTACTGTATACATCAAGCCTTTTATTGCCATTACATATGACACGATACATTAAAGACAAAGGCGGTGATTTTTTTTCCTGAGTTATCTTAACATGCGCTAACTGGGCTTGTTATCTTCTTCGTTTGCTCTTGTCTTCTTTGACTTCTGTTGGTGTCCCTGCACTGTCGTCGACGGATCACGTGCTAGTCTTCTTCAGGAGTCCCAATAATAGCCTAAGTACCTTCACTATTACAGTTTTTTTCTAAAGCCTATCTAATAGATTTGGCCTTTTGCTTCCTCTTCTTAATTCACCTGATCAATAAGGAGCCTTTTTAAGGGAAGGGACATTCCTAATAATACTATAATTGTTAAAGAACTTACTTTTGATGTTAACAAATAGCTGAGATGAGGGATCATGGCCTAACAAAGCAAGAAGATTCTCTCCCCCCCAGAGAGCTCTTCACCTCTAACAAAGCGAGCTAGTTCAGGGATCAGCGTAAAACTCACCAATCACATAATCCTATATGTTTACAATACCATCATATCACCACTAATTTCGGTGAAATTTAGATTCTAGGGCCCTTAATATCTTCCAATATTCCTAATTCAATAATTAGAAATATTTAGAGCCTTCTCGAGAATAACCCAACTCATAATATCAGGGGCGTTGCGTGATTTGATTCAGTCCAACCAATACTAATTAAGATGAACCATATAGTTTTATCATTTTTCACAGGCGGCGTACAAGCATTTCCCAAGAGGTCACCTATCTTGGGACTACAACCATTGAAGCATGCCTAACTACAGAGTTCCTAACATAACTTCATCACTTGCTCCAAAAAGGCGCATCTGATCATATTTAGAGTTCTGAATTATTACTTAAGCTCATCAACTTTCCCTTCAATTCTGATATGAGATTCAGTTCATTATCGTACCTCATTTTACCTAAAAGTCTATCATCCTAGAAGCCTATGCAAGGAGTACTTGTCTTTCTCTAAGCCTATAAACCCCAAAGATGCTCCTAGGATTCCTTACATAATTAGACAATTACACTCATTAAATAACCAATCAATATTAAGAATCAACATCTACAAAGAGCATTTCATTAAATAACCAATCAATAAACAATAACATAAATAGACATCTCATTATACTCTGGTGAAAATTGGACCTATGACCTCCATGTCATGTGACCTAAACTTAGCCAACTGAGCCAAGCCTCATTGGCAAAATCCTTGCAATGAACCATAATCACTACCATAGAATGCTATATCTACACGATGAACATGGAGGAAGAAGTAGAGAAAAATATAGAAGAAATGTAACGCTTATACCCAACCTATGAAATTAAAGAATATATTTCAATCATTATCCCTCAAAAAATAGCGAGAGAACTATACAGTCCAATTTGACTTGTCTCTAGAAGATAAAAGGATGTTACACTAAGTGCCTCGAGTTGATATAAACCAAATGAATAATTAAAGAAAACAAAAAAACACATGAAGGCTTGTTATATTAGAATATGTAATATCTTGACTGAATCTTAAATTTTATTTATAGCTACTAAAAAGCCAATAATGAATGACTCATGTACTTACATTTTACTAGTTTTAATTAAGCCTACCATAAGCACTATGACTATCTGCCTCAAATAACTCCTATAATTAATAATTTTTGTGGTTAGTTATCTTATCATGAATTTTTCTTATGTGCACTTTCATCCTGGACATCACCTGGTATAAATGCATTCACTAAATCAATTGATATTTTTTTTATTACAAATGATGTATATATGTTACAAAGTATGCAGTTTGATAAAATGATAGTTAACAAAAGTAAAAATAATTTTGATCTACAATTATTAATTGGATGTATAGTGATTTTAAGATATTTTATTTTAAAGTGACAATAGTATAAAAGATGAAGAAAGTAAGAATCAAATTACTACAAATTTCAATTGAAGATGTAGAGTTTTTTTAGTAATATTTAGCATGCATGTTTGTAAAGTAACAATAAGTTCAGGACTATTTAAAGCTTTTGCTATTATTCAGTGTTGGGGTTGAGTAAAGTTTGGAAGATCTAATTAAACTTGGAATGTCGCAAAGCAAGTAGTATAACTTTTTTTGCTAAAACTAAATATTAATCAAGAGTAGGAAGCACTGATCATTGGACACAACCAATTTATACATTATAGAATTAATGATTTTCATGCCTCTACTACTAAAAATAGTTTATTTGTAATTTCAACAAGAATGTGAGATGACTAAGGAGTATAAAACCCTACTTATTAAGTGCTTTAAAATAAGAAATTGATTCATTCAAGTCCTTTTTCTATTGATAATATATATAGAGATAACCGAATGGGAAGACACATTTAATTAATCTCTAAGAGTACAAATTCCTAGTTATTTTGTTTCGATATTGAATAAGTAGAAATTATGGATATCAATTGTAATGGAAGTTGGATAAATATATTTCTCTCAGAAGTTGAGTATCATTGTCCAATTTGAAGAAAAATAATGCTAATTAAGTAGTTGCTCATTATAGATATATAAATAAAAAATTATATAGAAAATCTCTTGTTACTCCATTGATGAGTGCATTACAAAAAAAACAAACTACTATGAATACTGTGAAGGTCCTTGGGTTGATGAAAAACACGGTAAATATTGGGCTAAATTAAGACATATTTGACCTACCGTGGAAATGATGCATATTTCTTTGTGAATATATAGATGTCAAACATTCCAAAGATATGCACTTTTATATTGGTTGCGTGCACAAAAAATGAGAGCAATTACAAGCTCTTGGACATTTGTTATATATATGGAAAATAAAGTTACTTGGTTCATTTCTTTGTCTCAATGGTCAAGGTAGCATCCTTGCAGTAGATTTAAGTCCAAAATTAAGTGGATGTTATTAAATCAAAAATACTATTGGAAACCATTGCTCAAATGGTGAAAAAAATTCATAAGAGGAGATATTGTTTGGATACATAGAGTTACACTAATGATATAGTGATAAATAATAAGAGAGATCGTGGGTAAAGACTTGAAATATTTCTATCAAAATTTGGGAATCATCTTGAGGTATTTAGTTGTTCATCCTCCTAGGAGAAATGGTCAATTAGGAACAACAAACAATTTTCTTCTTAACTTGTTGAAGGAGAAAGTTAAATTAGTAAAAAAAAAAATTCGGCAAATCAACTACCTTCTGTGATACATTTATTTTAACTTAGTAATAAATAACTCTCACCATTGCTACTACATGTCAAACACATTTATTTTAATTGAATTTTAAGTGCAAAGTTTGGGATCTGAGTAAGGGTTCTGACTACTAAAGGAGATGCCAACAGAGTGTAAAGAAAGAAAAATGATTGGCATCAACTATAAACATTCAATGAAATAGAAGAAAGTTATGATCACACGAATGTTTGCCAAGAGGAGGTGAAGCAAATAATGTATTAATAGTTTGAAAACATGTATAAGGTGAATTTGTCCTCAAAGTAGTAAATGACACATGAATATCTTCCAGTGTTGGAAAGTATAATACAAATTCTATCGGGCTGTATATTAATTATTACAAAGACAATTTCAACTGACATTTAGCAAAGTCGACTCATGAAGGTAATGAAGACTTAGCGAATAAAAAAATAATGACTTGATCGAAGAAGTACTAAGTATACGCAAAACCATATAAGTGATCCTCTCTTTCATTTGTTATAAAATTTATTCTTTGATTTCGACATTGACTAAAACTCACTATTTCACACAATATTATTTAATTATTTGATGAGGTTAGAAATCATGAACTCATTAAATTTTATAAGCATATTATGTATTCAATGTGATAATTTGATAATTGGCCTTCAACAACACATGATCAATCATTAGAAGAAAAAATGCAATGCAAGTAGTCGATCTAAATAGATAGTTGAATTCTATAGTTAGCATAACATCAATTTTAAATTTAAACGCATGCATTTGATATAACATAATTTGTTTTTTAGTTGATGAGCAAAGTCAGGCATTTTGAAATCTAAATTGAAATAATAACTAAATAATCTTTAGCGATTAACAAGTAGAAAATCAGGACCTTGTAAATGTAAAATTAAATCAAAATGGTAATGATGAAATCAAAATTTGATAATTGCAAGCCATTGACAACTACTTTAAAAATAAAAAATAAAATCATTAAGCATATTAATTTAACACTGCAAGCTTGGCATTAAATGATTACTGCTTTGACATAAAACCACTAAATTTATGTCCATTGATAAACATATTTTTTATGCATCAAGCATGAAATTGGCAATGATTAATGGGCATATATATTTAATATAAATTAAGTGGATATCATATTAAATATAACAAGTTTAAAAGTAAAATTCTATAAAAAAAATTAAACAATTAGAATCTCTTATAAAATTCGATAACAATTGATGATATTTAATACTTGACATTATCAAATTGAAAAAAAATAAAATAAGGAATGTTAGTTAATTTTTTCATAATTATATATTCCAAAAGACTTTCATTAGAGTGCCTTAAGAAACAAAAATTACTTTTGTATTTTTAATTAATAAATATTTATTAGTAATAACACATGTTCATATTAACAACTTCATCATCAAAATCTTTTACACGAGCCTTCTATTAATTAAAAATGTGAACATGTTCTACGCATTTATACATCATGTTGAATGTGATCTCAACAAGCAGACTTTGGTATGATGCTTTCTACAACAACTTTAGACATGATCAATGGAAGCTTACTCATGGCTCTATGATTGTGGCAAAGGAAAATATTTGATCATCCATGTATGAGATGCAATTAAAACTCTAAAAGAGAAATACTAATGCATATGAGATTGCTGACGCTATAGGAACAAGATGTCAATGTTATAAAAAGAAGTTAATGCATGTATAGAACCCTGAAAACATATTTTAAGTGTTTTTTAATTACTTTGAAGAAGAACAAAACAAAGTTTCTTATTCATGAGCTACCATTTAAGAAGAGTTATATACTTAATCGGTGCACTCTGACGTTTGTGGTCCTATGAGGACTGGTACATTTTGTCGTTCCTTCTATTTTTCCCACATTCATCGATAATAACTCCAAAATTTATAGCACGCATATACTGTAAAGTCTAAAAATAAAGTATTGACAGAGTTAAAGCACTTTAATAGCTTTTGTTGACATATTTACATAGAATAAACTTGAGTGTAACAATACAAATAATGGTAATGAGAATTCAAGATCTTTTGATGCATATTGCAAAGAATGAGATATTTGGCATAAAAACACCTCCTAAGACACTACAACTTAATGAATTAGCTGAGAGGGAAACATGAGTTTGGAGTAGAGATTGACTCAAATATTTTCTTTCACATGTAAGATTAGAATAACTTAATTCTCTTGGGTTAGGTTTTGATCAGGTACCAAAACATTCATTGCGTACACAATAATGTTTAGATGATCATTTATACATTTTTGAATTAAACTTTTTTGTATGTCCTAAAAATGAAACGATATAAACTTGATGAGGAAAAATAGTACATATTTATAAGTTATGAGCATCATAAACTTGATTATAAGTCATATGACCCATTTAGGAGGAATATATCAGAAGTTACGATGTTATAGTTAATGTCTAGATCTTTTGGGACTCCGCATGTTGAGATCTTTGGCATATTAAATTCTTTGGACTACAAGATCATCCATATATATATATATATATATATATATATATATATATATATATATATATATATATATATATATATATATACATATATATATATATATAGGGGTTCATGCATTTTCACTCCTCAGGTAGCCTGTATTTACGAAAGACTTCAATAGTTAGAAATTGTAACACCTACGTCTGTTGGATCACAATTAATAGGTTTTATTTTTCTTTTGGGTGCCTAGGTTCTCCTTTGGCACCTCCGTATCCCCACTTTTATTTATAAATTAGTTGGAAGTAAATGTTAAAGGTCTTGACATCTCTGTCAAAGATTAGATTCCTTAATAAGGATAACCTAAGACACGCACACACACACACACACACATCTACATATAAACTCTTCTCATTCAAACATTATCTTTATCATAAAAAAGCATATTGAAATTTTTTTCAATAGTTTTAAGATGGATAAGGATAATTAAGTGATCATTTCTCTCTAATGGATGATTCACGGAATGTGCCAGAGAAACTTGAAATCATGATAGGCTCATACCAAGTTCAGTTCACTGTTATTTGGATTGAGAATTTCAGATGTAGCCAGTTAGATCTCTGAATTATTGGCATGCTTACTTACTCCAAATTCATTATGATGCCATAGAAGGGAGAGCATATTACTAAGATTTCCACTATAAAAACATGAAAATATAATGACCAACAATATTACAAAATTCATTATCAAAATAAAACACCTTTCATCGCATATTACCAAGATTTAAGTAAAACACCTTTCATGAGGAACCATTTGAGAAATAACTAAATCTTTTTGAGTTAATGAAGTGTTGTTTCTCTTACTTTTATGTATTATCTCTGCCTTGTGTTTATGGTGCTAGAGTCACGCCTAATGTGCACTCTGGATTTTTCCCTCAATATATAATATAAAACTCCTTTTTTTATATAAAAAGGTGGCTAGGTCTCATTTGATTAATACGTTTAAGTAATCATGAAATAATTCCATTTTACTAATCAAGGGGATGGAAGGTATGGGAAGAGTTTTTGTTGGAAATGATCCTTCACCTGCTATTTTTGACAAGTCAAAGCATGGCCACCTAGTGCTAAGCCTCTTCATGAAGTCCCATATTGCATGGGCATAACCACCGAATGATGATTGTTTGGTTATCAAGAAAAAGGTTGCTAAAATAATAATAGTTTAGTCCAATTTGAATTTTCTTTAAATACTTTTGTAGGCTATATAATGCCATATGAGGTATCTCATAAAAAAACCTTGTATCAACCAAATATTTTGAAGCAATGTAGTACTTAAGAAATCTCTTCTCTACCTTCCCCCGCCTTCTCTTTTCATTATAGATTTTTACCTTTTCTATTATTTTCCTTTTAAATTTCAACAGTTTTTTGTCTTGGTTATGCTAAGTTGATACATGTACAAGACCATGAAAAGTTCATGATAAAGTTCTCAACGATTATTTATCAAATCCAAGATTATTCCATTATTAAGCGATGAATTGGATCTTGAGATATGTATTTAACACTTCTTTTAACTCTAAGCTTACTTTTGACTGTGTGACTGTAGAAATAAATAGAGAGAGATTAAAATGGCACAAATGAAGAGTAATGCAACTTTATTTTTGGGTGTTTAGTTTTGTTGTGAAACACCGAATTTTTGGCTAGGGCAATCTCCAAGGTATTGTCGACTCTGTTATTGGTCAATTCTTCTTCTCCTTCTAATATATCATTCAATAATCTTTGAAGACATACTGCTTCTTCACTCAATATTGTGTATTCTGCTTTGTTGGCTCCAACGTTACTTCACTTGTCCAGTGATACTTTGCTACTTTCTTAAGGGGAAAAAGTTGTGTCCTTTCCATCAGTCCGGGCTTTTGGATCAATTGGGCAAGCGCCTGATCCTAGAAGTGGTATTAGATGATGTCACGAGTTCGATACGAGGGTGGGGGAGCTGATAAATCCTGAATTTGCTCTTTGCTTGTGTGGGTCTGGCGGGTCAGGTGGCAGTGAAACCTTTGAGCCATGTGGTGCGCCACCTCTGAGCTAGTGGGGCCCACCTCTAAGCTAGTGGAATGTGCTGGATGCTGAGGAGGGACTGTTGGGAATCGCATTCATTCACTTGACCCGTGGCACTTTGCTACTTTCTTAAGGGAAAAGTGGCACCCTTTCCATCAGTTTGGGCTTTTAGAATAGTTTGGTATGCGCTTGATCCTACATGCTTCAATTAATTGAGATAAGGCTATTGTTTTCTATTTTCTAGAACACCATGTGTAAAATCCCCCACACTTCCAGACCCCCCTAAAGTTAGGGTTAGGGCTTGAGTGGTGCATGAAGGCCCTAGTGTGACCCTAACTCAGCTTGAGCTTAGGGAAATGACTAAGTGCACACACAATGTGCACAAGTCAACCTAGGTCAATTCATACTCACATGAACTCATCACCTCAAGATAAGCTCACTAACACTTCCCTAACTCTAAGAGATAGGCAACTGAGCAATGAACTCAAGGCTAGGTCAAGCAAGTGGGTTGAATCGACCAAAGTCAACTTTAAGTCAATATATGTCAAACCTTCACCTAAGAGGTCCTATTGGCCTCAAAACCTAAAATTGACTTCACCCCTAGAGTTGTAATGTCATTAGGGCCCAAGTGGATCCAAAAGCCCCATCATTGGATTACCAAGTTGACCAATTTGATGAAAGTCAAACTTGGTCATATTTAGGTCAAAATCACGCTATTTGGCAAAGTGGGCCCAATATGGGCATCACCATGATCCAATCAACATTGAGTGATTTCAAGGGACTCGAGACACACCCCTTTGACCAGTCAACCCATCAAGTTGGCCAAAGTCAATTTTAAGGTCAATCATGGTCAAATTAACCCTAAAGGCTAAATGAGCATCCAAACCAATTCAAGTGGGCTAAGGCCTTGCCCAAGGCCCATCCTAAGACCCACTAAGTCTATCAAATTTATTTAATCAGAGTGATTTAATTATGATTTAGTGGGGGTAATTAGGAGAGAAGTTCATTTGGAGGGGGGAATAATGGAGGGAGGCCAAGTGGCACTCTCTTCTTACTCCCCAACCTCTCCTTTTATCTCCCTTGATGAAGAGGAGTTTCCAACAGTTATAGGTGGGGCACCATCAAGGAGGGTCATTAATGGCCATGGACTATCACCTCCCATTCATGGATCTCATATATAGAGGCCCTCAAAGCTTAATTCGACCCTTTCATCACCTAAAGAAGCCCTCAAGCAGTCAAAATCGACTCTTGGATCAAAGCTTTCAGTGGAGAATCGAGATCGGGAGAGGTTCGCCGGAAAATGCCAAAAACCATGGCCACCCGTCGGAGTAATCGCATCCAAGCCCGAAATCAGGCATGTTTCTCCCCCTCTCCCCTTATGCTAGCTTCCTAGATCAATTGGACTTGAGGTCGAGCTCAATTGAGTTGGTTCCAATTTTAAATCCATGGAAAAAGCTTGGAATGGACTTCCTCTTGGGTTCGCCAGAAATCGCCCCTTCGGCGGCCAAGCCGTCGCCTGGCGATGGCCCCGACCTCAACGAAGGTGGTGGCAGTGGTGGCCGGCCGGGGAGGAGGCTGGATCGCCAGAAAAAGGCCTTGGAAATGGCTCCAGGTCTGGTGGATCGTGGCTGCCGGCTGAAGGTAGAAGACAATCTATGGGCCATTGGATCTGATCTGTCATAAAACTTTATAAATATAATTATTATTAAAGTTTTATTTATCCCCTTAATGCGCACATTTTTAAATCAGAAAAATTAGGCCCTTAGGGGCTGAACCATGAACAGTGCCCAACATAAAAAGGTAGCCCTGTCAGTTTGGTTTAATTAGAAATTGAATCATATCATTCGGGGCACTGTTGCTTCCTGTAGGGCAATTCTTGTGTGACTGGTCCTTAGGATAGGACAATCACTATTTTCTTAATAAATTTTAATTAACTAAGGGGATTGACTTGAAATTTGGGCCATGTAAGAGTATACCATAGATACATCTACAGTCCAAAAATGGGAATGTTTGGAAATATTTTCTTGTAGTTTTAGGAAAAATGTGATTTTTCATAAAAGTGAAATATTGTGGTGAAAAGTAATTATGTGGATCCCAAATTTTGGTAAGAGTCTCCATAGGTCAATATAAATCCCTGATAAAATTTCAAGTTATTTTGAGCTCTACATGTGGGTGTAATTCCAATGCATGAGGCTATGGCTTGTGGTATGTAGTGTGCAATTAGCCAAAAAGGTGTATCTTGTGAATTTAGCAAGATTGGCTTGGTCAAATACAGTGAAATTATATACATGCACTTATTTAGTGAAATTACACCTCCTCATGAAGTTTTAGAACATTTGGAGTTTATTTGCTTAGCAAATGAATTAATTAGTATTTTTGTTACGCATGCGTATTAATGAAATTATAGTGACTAAAATAGTTGCAAAAATTATGAAACCTTTACAATTGCAATGATTTAGTATGATACACTCTGGATAAATTATTTAGAATTTTTGAAAGTCAGAATCTTAGGGTTACAGTTATAATTACCATTTTGCCCCTTCTATATTATTGAGATAATTGTGCTCAAATTGAGTTATAAAATTATATATTTCTAAAATGAATAATTATTTACTATTTGTAACCTCCAGTAATTTTCTGGAATTATTTGATGAATATTTATAGTATTTCATGTGTAACATGACCTAGTGGATCAGATTTTTGTAATTAGAAATTAAATATCAAATATTAATGGAATAATGTGAAATTTGGTTCAGTCCTTTTATTTATCATTTTGATCTTGTGAAAATTATTTGATACTATTTGGACCCTTTTAAGTGACACTTCATGTTCAAAATCACATGTAGCAATAATTTGGGAAAATTATAATAATTGCTGATTATTTTAGGAAAATTATAAATCTCTAGAATTAGGTCTAAGATATTATTATAGATCTCAATAAATAATCCTAAGTCATTGGGTCAAGTGTTTGGAGGATTCCTATTCATACACACATACAAGATCATATGGTCTGTATTTAGCAATTTTGGAAAATTAGTGTTTTTAGCAGTTGTTATTTTGGAGAGGTCACACACTTAATAACCCTAGGAGTAGGTTTGATTAAGGGTTGCGTAACATTACTAAGTGCCTTGAGAAAGGGAGCGATGAGCTTCAACCCATCATAGTTCTTAGTGCCGCTGCGAGCCCTTCACAGGGTTGACCTCGGGAAGTCCAAGGTTAACCATAAATCGCTAAGTAATCCGAAAGTTAGACAATAGTAGTCTGATAGGATTAAGGAATGTTATAGCGATCTCACCGACGTGTGGGTTGGAGTGATATAAGACTTGTTAGTCCTGCGAGCTAGAGGCTCGGGTGATTGGTTGATATCAGGACGGGTTAGTCCTACGAGCTGGGGGCTTGGAAGGGTATTGTTATACCTGATTTGTGTTTATGTGGTGGGTCACTCGGTACTGGTCCAGTCGGCACACCGACAAAAATACGATGACTCTAAGTGCGGAGTGTAGACCTTTGGGGAGATCTGTAGGTTGTTTATACCGAGGTCCGGAGGACTATATCCCCTAAGAACACACCTGACCACAGAAGACTGGTAGTTTCCAACAAGAGTACGCAGGGTCTCCGTTGTTGTGTTCTTAGCGTTAAGGCGTACGAGAGGTCTAGGACTGATAGTGTGCCCGCCCGCCTAAGAGTGGAGACACCTGCTCCACTACCACCGTGAGCCACAATGTTTGGTACCTGAAAGGTTGGCCACCTCCAAAAAGTGTTGACGCATGAAAGGTATACGCACAGAGTTGTGTATGTAAGTTGCATAGTAATCATTACATTGCATAACATGACATAACATACACACTTGCAGATCCTCATCATATAAATTAGTATGAGCTCTTTTATATGATGAGTTACAATTTCGGAAACCTTAACTTATATGTTTATATGATCGTTCATATAAGTTAGGGTACACTTCTATGATGATAGTGTAGCTATCTTACTTTACTAATTTTACTTAGTTTCTCTTACTGTAATTTTATACTTTTGTTATTGCTCACACTGATATAGAACTGCTAAAGAATTGTATATATATATACCACTATCACCTGCTTGTACATTCTGCTATTATTGGTCAACCGCTTTCTTCCTCCCCGCGGGTGCCTAGGATTCGCGAGGGTGAGGCGGGGACGAAATAGCTGAGTCTAGTTTGACTGACGGTCGTTTAACCACATCATTTTAGGGATATGTAAAGACGCAACCGCAGTTCGACCGGGCGGAGCCAGAGATTGAGACACCGGGATCTGAGTAGCTGGAGCCGCGCACTATCACTACTACTACCCGGCGTCAGGTTGATGATCATATAGTTTAGATTCTGCATTGTTAGTTGAGAGAGAGAGAGTGATATTTATGATAGCTGTGTACTGGGCATAAGTCATATTACTCGTACTCTTATTTATTTCATGTGAACCTTTATTTGGGTATTTATATATCTATGATGTGATGTGTGGACTTGCTTTACTTCTTCTTTCATTGGTTGTGTGAATGATCGTGCTTGCCAGCAGGACCGCTGTCTTGTGGTGGCAACTAACTCATAGTTGGTGTCATTATAAGACGATAGTCTTGGGCATAAAATCTCTCCTCGACTGTGCTCAATTCCCGGGAGGAGGGATTTTACACCATGAGATTGGCTTACTGCCAATGAAGAAAATGTAACCTATTATACTTTTCCAATCATCAGAACCGCCTGCCCAATCACTATCAGAATATCCTCTTAACACATTTCTCGCATCTTTTCCATATTTCAAGACATAATCTCTAGTATCATTGATTTAGTGCAAGATTTGTTCTGCGACTGCAAGATATTTGATGCTCTGTGCCTGCATGTATGCTGAGTTTCTCTCTAGTGATTATCGAAGTAGATACTAGTTTTGAATTATCCATGCAAAAATAAGTAAGATAATCTTCAACATACTTGCTTTGGGTGATAAGAGTGATGTTGGGATTTTGATAAATCTGAATGCTCGGGAAATACCGTGTTGTCCCCAAATCAATCATGTTGAACTTGGATTTAATATAATATCTAATGTTGTTTATAAGGCTCAAACATGACCTTATAATTAATAGGCCATCTACGACATATAAGCACATGACTATAATCTCATTTTCTCCTTCTCTCTTTAGGTACATTGCTGATTCATTTTTTTGAATCCATTTTCAAGTAAAATGGAATCAATTTATAGTTCCAAGCCCTTGGAACCTATTTTAAGTCGTATAAAGCTTTATTCAAATTGTAGCCTTTTTCTTCTTTCCATTTGATCTCAAAACCTTCGGGTTGTTTCACATATATCTTTTCTTCTATTGTATTGTTAAAAAAGCTGTTGGAACATCCTTTTAAAATTCAAGAAATTGGAATTGGGCTGCAAATGCGAGTAACATGCAGATTATTTCAAAGATTATCACTGGCGAGAATGTTCTTGCATATTCTATGTGCTGTTTCTGGGCACATTTTTTGTAACGAGTCTTGTCTTATATTTATTAATTTCTCCGTCTTCATTGCATTTGATTTTAAATATCCTTTTCAGGCCTATGGTAGTTTTGTAAGGTCATATGTCTGCTACCTCCTAGGTATCATTTTGAGTTCTTCTTCCATGGCATGCATCAGTTGGTATTGGTGACAACTTCTTATACTTGATTTTGTTTAATAGCAAAGTTGTTGTCAAGGTTATAAAACTATATTGAACTTTCAACAATGAAGTTAGAGTTCAACACATCAAGGAATTAAGTTTAATTTTCAATTAGCTAGGAGGATTGTTACATGCTATAATATGAGAGAGTGAAAGTGTTATTCATCTTGTTAAGAGTTTTGAATTTATGTAAGGTCAAAGTATATTGGGGAGGTATCACTAGATTAGAGATATTCATTTTTTAAGGTTATAGAACTATAGAAACGAAACATTAAATATAATGTTTCAGATATGCATATGAAAGCTTTACAAATAGAAGAACTCAAGACATGTCATTTGATCATTGGAATGTTGATTTATTCCTTATGAAAGAAGTTGTGTTGTTGCGCTTGAAAATTATGTTGAGGAATTAAGCTTCATGCAAATTTTTATGCATTATTTTGTGAGTCTTGCTCAACAAAATTTCGTAAATGTTTGAGTTCAACTGAATAAGGAATTAAGTTTATTTTTCAAGTAGGATCGTTACGTGCTATAATATGTGGGAGTTAAAGTGTTAATAATCTTAGTAAGAGTTTTGAATTTATGCGAGGTCATAGTATATAGGTGATGTATCACTAGATTAGAGATGTTCATTGTTCTAGTTTGATAGAACTATAGAAAGTTAACAATAAATATAATGTTCTAGACGTGCATACAAAAGCTTTGCAAATAGAAGAACTCAAGACATGTCATTTGATCATTGGAATGTTGATATCTTCCCTATGAAAGAAGTTGAGTTGTTGCTCATCAAGCAATTTCTTATGCATTATTTTGCGAGTCACTCATCTAAATTTAATATATGTTTGAGAATGCTTTACACACATAGAGAAACTCAAGACATTATTTGACCTTTGTGCTACTGATTACGTCTTTATGGGAAAGAAGCGACTGATAACTGTCGAGTCCTCCTCAGAAGGTTCAAATTAATGAAAAAAGTAGAGCAATGATGTTTTTTAAGCAAAAGCATGTAGATATTTTGGTGGGTAAAGAATGGCAAATTTTGGTCTTCCAGATATAATTTTATTTCATCAAAAGGAGCATGATGCAATAAAATCATTACAGTTCTATTTTTACTACTTTGATTAACTTTTACATCATTACATTTGTTTTGTCTCACTTCATTTGATCACATCACATTTAATTAACTTTTTTAGGGTTGCATGCTTCGTAATTTGGTTCCTTGTTTGAGGCATCTAGATTGACCCTGATTATCTTACAACCCCCCCCCCCTATCTGGGGCTATTATGATCTTCATATTATTTCTAATTAGATTTAGAAATATTTCTCTAGAAAGGATCTTTGTGAGGATGACGATGATGTACAACCCATATTCAGTGAGCAGAGAGAGGGTTCACTCTAAAAAAACCAGAGTGAGCAAGTCTAACCCAAGCGTACATTGGGCGAATCCAAAAGGGTGATTGGGAATTGTCGCTGGTCAGGAGCGAGTTCAACCTAGAGTCTATAAGGCGAGCCTGAGTAGCATACTGTACTCATCGTCGAGTAGGCGAGGTGAGACTGGGTCAGTCTCAATAGGCGAGGCGAGCCAGGGCCATCCCAGCCTTTGGGCTTGCCTAAGTCAATAGACAACAACATTTTGGGGATTTGGATATTAGCAGACCGTCAAGGTCTGGGAATAGTATTCTTCTTAAGGCGGAGGCCGTTGTCCGGAGACCATCTGGGTCTGGGGAATAATATCTTTTGTTTAGGCGGAGATATCTATCCGCAGACTAGTAAAGACCTTTTTACCCTTGAAATGTTATGTCAATAAATAGGACCCCATTGCACCTCGGAGAAGTCATATCCAGCATCCTAGAGCTCGTCGATCCCGAGTCTCTTCTCCATGCCGTCTGAGGTGCCTGCAAGCTCATTTTTGGTTTTTGGAGGGGAGGTTCAGAGAGAACTTACAGGTGTGTGGTAGGACCTCCACACAGCAGCTCGCAGGTTTGAGTATAGGCGACCCACTTTTCCTTTGGTGATGGTAATATCTTGGCTAGAATCTCCGGTTTCACAAGTCTGGTGGTAAAATAAATAACACGGGTTACCCCCTCTTAGTCCGAACTTCATTGAACCAATATTCGGGTTTCAACAGATGAGTTGATTTTCAGTACTACAATGTTCTACTTTGATTTTTTCCTTTCTCATTATGTTCTCTAATAAAATGATGTTGTAGCTATATGTGCATGTTTGCTTCGATAATAGAACAAGGGATTTTTGTCAAGTATGATTGCAGAAATGTTGTCACATTTTACGGTTATAGGATTTTGTTTTGCATATATTTACTTCTTATTTTCTTAAAAAAAACAAAGCATTCCATGGGCCAACTATAGGGTTTCACAACCATCAACATTTAGATCCATATATTCTGCTTTGTTTGATGAGAAGGCTGTTGAATGATGTTTTCTTGAAGCCTAAGAATTTGGATTAGGTCCAACAAAGAAAAGATATCATGTTGTGCATTTAGGATCATCTAAGCAGCCACCCCAATCAACATCTGAGTAACCAATTATTTCGGTTTCTCCTCCCTTTTCATATAATAATCTATAACCCTTCGTGCCTTGTAGATATCTGAGTATTCGCTTTGCTGCGGCAAAATGCGGAAGAGTTGGATTTAAAACAAACCTCGATACTAGATTTACTGCATATTCAATATTTGAACTTCTGCTTGTCAAGTAAATTAATGATCCTATTAAGGATCTGAAATCTTTTGCTTCCGCCTTTTCTTCTTCTTCTCGTTTCATAAGTTTTTTCACAAGGAATTGAAGGTGTAATGGTTGGATTGTAGGCTTTTTACTTAAACTTTAGAAGTAGTCCTTTAACATATTTTCTTGGGATACAAATATATAATCTAGATGTTGCATAATTTGCATTCCTAGAATATATTGCATTATTCACAAGTATGTCATATCAAATTGAGCTTGTATTTGTTGTTTTACTTATTGGATTAATGATGTAGAGCTTCTTGGAATATATTCCAATGAGGATGATATTTTCAATTTGACCTATGAGTTGATATAATATGGGTTCAACATGACATTTCAGAAAGCCTATTTGTAAGAAATATGCATCAATTTTAGAGTTCAAGGCTCTAGACACCTGCTTCAAGCCATAGAGTGCCTTTTTTGATCTTATATACTTTAGATTTTTTATTCATCATTTAATAACCTATTTGTTGTTAAGGATCCCATAAATTTTGTAATAGAGAGGGTTTCCAAATCTTTGGCCTTTTCTATTGTCGCCGCCACATGTTCAAATGATTTTGGTAGGCTCCATAAGGTTTTAGTGAGAATATGTTCATTGTCTATTTTCTTGCCCAATTTTCAGATTTGATTTATGATGTTTGTAGTGCATACATGAAAATCTATGATTTTCTCATCTTCTTTCATTTCTAAGCTATCAAAATGTCACCATAAGAGTTTGAATTTTGATGAAATTACTTTTTTTTTGTTCATATAAATTCTTGTTCAAGTATGCCCCAAGCATTGTTTTCTATTTTGGCACTCATAATTCATGGGAATATAGCATTTGAGATGGCCTATAGAATAATTAGAAGCGCATGGGCATTTTTCATATGTTGCTCTCTTGTTGGCTTTAACACTTCTCCTTCTTTTCCTTTTCCATGAGATGCAATTGGAGTTCCATCTTCAATGATGTCTAAGAGATCTTGTGACTCAAACACAATTTTCATTTTGATGCTCCAATATTCATACAATTCTCCATTGAATATTGTAATGGATGAGTGTGTATAAGGGGTAGATGAGGAAGCCATATGAGGAGGGAAGTTGATAATACAAGGTTTATGACCCTATGGATCAACACGAGCTTCGATACTACTAATGGCTTTAAAGAAAAAGCATATAGTTGTTTTGGTGTAGATAGAAGGCGAAATTTGGGACTTCCATATGTGATTTTATTTCATCAAAAGGAGCATGAAACAACAAACTCATTACAGTTCCATTTATACTACTTCGACCGATTTTTACATAAATATTACATTAATTTTGTCTCATTTCTTTTTATTACATCACATTTAATTATCTTCTTTGTCATGTTGTGATAGCAGGATAAGGAGGGTCATTCTACTTCTTCCCAAAAGACGGTTTTGGGGCTGCATGCTTCATAATTTGATTACTGGTTTGAGGCATCTGGATTGACCCTGATTATCTTCCAGTACCCAACTCAATAATAAAATATTTTGAAGTGACTTGCAAAAGAAAGCATATAGACATTCCTTTCCACCTTCCATTTTTGATAGATTAAGGTGGGAAGACATTAAGATAGAATTTGGAGAGGATGATAGCTATTTGAGTGTTCATATGCCAACATATCTTGGGCTTTTGGTATGCATTGAGATTAAGGGCACATGGCATATCATCAAAAATATAGCTCCATTATATATTAAATTGGATATGTAAATAAATATAGAACTTAAAAAATAAAACTTTTATTATATATATAGATATATATACATACATACATATATATATGTATATATATATATATACATACATATATATATATGTGTATATATATACATACATATATATAGCTTTATATATATATACAAATATCTATATATCTTAAACTCTTGACTATATCTCTATTATTTTTAAATTATCTTAGTTGAATCGAACTAATAATATTGAATAAGTTCTTTAAAAGCATTCAAACATCAAATTTACTTCTTCAAATTAAGGAGTCAAGATGCCTTCCTCTCCAAACTTGCAGTTATATTAATTTTGGTCTAAATATTAATTTACTGTCACAGCTCTAATTATTTATGATTATACTTGAGTTATATTAGTAGTCTCATTTGAACCTAGTCCATAGTTAGAGGAAGTGTATAATATTTAATTAGCTTGCATGCTTCATTAATGTTGAATGTTTCTCCTTGATTCCCACATCATACAAAGTTAGTTGAACTTCACGGTTTTATCATTTTTTTCCTGAGGTGACCTACAAATACGTCTTGAGAGGATTATTATTAATTATCACTTAGGACTATTATTGTGACCATTAGCTAGAGCTATGCTTTCAAAATATATGTTTTAATTGTACGTGGGATTAGCTAGAGCTATGCTTTCATGATCATGCGTATAAGCGTTGCATTAAACTCTAAACCCTAAACCTAGGGAAACTCTTTAAATGCTCAAGTAAGTTAGGAAGACATATAGCAAAAATGAAAATAAGAGTTACATAAGTACTTTGGAGAGAAGGGAATACATATAATTAAATATATGCATGCCTATTATATCAATATGTGAATACCTCTAATCTTATAAATAAATGAAATGATTTCTTTTATCTCATCCAATAACTATTTTTCCCTTTCCTAAACTTAGAAGGTCTAGCATGAATTACTATGTAGCCATTAGCTATAGCTATCTATGCTTTCAAAATATATGCTTTAATTGTGGGATTAGCTAGAGCTATGCATTCATGATCATGCGTATAAACCTTACATTAAACCCTAAACCCTAAACCTAGAGACGCACTTTAAATGCTCAAGTAAGTTAGGAAGACATATAGCAAAAATGAAAATAAGAGTTACATGAGTACTTTGGAGAGAGAAGGCAATACAACATATAATTAAATATATGAAGACCTATTAAAATCTCTTTTTTCCCCTTACCTAAACTAATTATAAGGTCTAGCATGAATTACTCTTAAGGAGATTTAATTATAAAAAAATTCTAAGTTTAAAGGGATTAATTGCAGGCATGTTATATGATCTCATCATACCTCATAAAGCGATTATACGCAGATGGGAGGCGGTGCTTCTTCTCCGGCGCTACGGGCGATGAACATCACATGCATAGAAGAGAACATGTTTGTTAATTACTGCATTATAGTACTGCAGTAAGCTAAATTAATACACTTAATCTAGCTTATTATTAATTAATTAATGAAGCTAAATTAATTAATTACGTTTCATGACAAAGGGCGCTGCTTTCAGCTGGTTCATCTCCTCTGCTGAAGATGATGAAGATCCTATTAGTGAATGCTGCCCCTTCCACACAAAATTGCAAGGCCTCTGAAGAAATTATATCTAATTAATTAATTCCACAAATACTACTATATATATATATATATTTCTAAGCTTTTACTTTACCTTTCCATTATATTTTATATAACAATACAATAGTAGCAATAATAATAATAATAATATATATTATCCCTTTCTCTTTCTAGCCAGTCCTTAGAACCAAAAAAAGAAAGAAGCAAAGATTGAAACTTTAGACAGCAGAAATGAAGAATAATCTAAATGGGAAAAATTAGAACCTGATGAAGAAGCATGTGATGGTGATCAGCACAGAGGGGCTGCTGAGTGGAAGAAGGCCTGGGATTGAGGAAGGAGAGCGAGTTGCAGTGCCCACATTTCACTGTCACCGTGTCTGTCATTCGCTTGCTTGGAACCCCAACCTTCAAATTGTTTCAAGAGTAGTTCACTTGTTGTTTACATATGCATATATATACATATATTAATATATAAATGTAAGATTTTAGGGTTGTTGTAGTTCTCCTTCACATAATATTTGTTTACAATGCGTTAAGTTTGTGCGCGCGTGCTTCGTGGGAGTGTTTGACTTTGATGGAGAGCTAGTTATTATTTTATAAAGTCTAGAGACTTTATTTATATATATATATATAGGTTTTTTTTTTTACTTTGACAAGCTATATATATAGGGTCTAGGAAGCTACACACATATATATATATATATATATAGATATATTATATATGACTTTACCGCTAGAACAGTGCTGCAGTAAGCGCAGCGAACATAGCAGAGTTGCTCTATTGGAGGCGACCCCAAATCCATGAGGCTGGCTTGCTAGGTGTTGTAGGGATAGGAAGAGGCCAGCTGAGGGAGAAGAAAAGAAAGAATATATAGCACATATATATATATATATATATATGCACAGGTATATATATATATATATATGTATATATATATATATATTTATACACGGTGAAGTTGAGGAATGGTGAGGAAGAAGAAGAAGTAATAATGAGTGTGCGAGATCTAGATGAAGAAGATGATGAGGAGGAGAATAATAGTAGTGTAGGGTTTTTGATTCTTGTAATTTTGCTGGACACAGTATTCCCCACAACAAAACCCCACTCCAACAGTACTATTCTGACTACTCATAAAAATCCTCTCATCTCCTGCATATTAATTCTCTTTTACTATAACAATAATATAATAATATTAATAATAAATGATGATAATGAATGAGTTGAGAAGAGATGAGCTCCAGCTTCGAGCTATTTATGTATATTTGAATAGTGGTCATGAAATAATTAATATATAATCTTATGTAAACTGCTGTGTTGTTTTGGTAGCAGCGCCATCTTGTCGCTTAATGTACTGTTTATGTTGAAAATGTATAATTAATGCTGATTAAGTAGCTAGATTCCTCTTTTTTTTTATAAAGGAGCATAATCACTGCTTATACTTAAATATTATCATTGATTAAAAAACTTTATTATAATTGAAAATTTTAAAGGGAGGGATTGCTTTTGTTATTAAGGTTTTTGGCTTGACAGCCGCTATGACCACAACCGAGGAAAGAAAACTAGTTTTGAACATAAAAGTGAATAGAGTTTCTTAGGTGAGCTCAAATTAATATACGACGGTTCATAATCATTGCGTTCACGATTGCTACCGTTAAACGAAGCCGGATCCGGATTCTATCCATTTCTGATGACCATTTCTTATGATCATTTTTGATGAAATGGAGGGGATCCATTTCAAGATCCGGTGGATAAGAAAAAAGTGCAATACATCTAATGACTTACACTTTTTTGCTTTAAAGGAAAATATAAAAGGTTGGAAAAACTGAACCCGTCAGATCCTCCTCCACTCTATTTGAACCATGAAATGGATCCTCTCCATTTGTCCTCCATTTCGTCAGAAATGGAGAGGATCCTGATCTAACGGAGCCTAGGAGAAAATAGTAAATTTACAAAAAGAATGTTTATATATTATTGCGACCAACTCGTGGCTGTTGTAGACCGGTCTAGATTGCACGGGCTTAGTACGAGAGCGGTTGAGTGCGCAAACAGTCAATGAAAAGAAAACGGCTGGCAAGTGGAAAGAGATTTTTTTTAACGTGGAAAACCTCAGAAATATTAGGTGAAAAACCATGTGGTCGGGATTGTGCCGACCAAACTGCACTATTTACTGGTGTTGTACAATTTTTTATTTGTAGAAGAGGTGAGGGCGACAGGCTACTGCTCGTTACAATTGTTGGGATAGAGAGAGGTCGGCTCGGAGGATGACAGGTCATCGCTCACGGAGCTAAGTACTTTGCTTGATACAGTGGGGAGTGATGTGCTTTGAGCGCACTGGAGCCTTTGACTGCTGCTTGGAGGCTTGAGTACGTGTTTTGTGCTCTTTAGTCTTTGTGGCTTGTCTCCTTGAGCGATCAGATGAGTTTGGAGAGGTTGATTGACTGTTCATGGGAGAGCTCGTTGTTGAGTTGAGAGCACAGCGAGCGCGGAGCATGTTGTGTGCAAAATGCTTGTTGTAGAGTGCCTGCGGAGGAGCGCTCGATGGAGGATGAAACCTTCGAAGGATCTTCAAGGTACTCAAAGATCTTCGAAGGAATTTTAAAAGGCAAAGGAGATTCCCGGAGGAGGTCTTGCGCACGTAGGAGATGAAGCCAGAGGAAGAGAAGATGATGATATGAAAGGAGGGCCCTGGAATCCTATTTATAAGATTTTGAGGTGGCAATGGTGGCTATGCAGTTATTCGTAGATCATAACTATTTTATTTGTCATTCGCAGACCGTCTTCTTATAATTCATGTCGCGTATTTTAATTTTAAGGATTTATTATGCGTACACCGACTATATATGATTTTTTGGCTATGTTCACCCCCCCATGATGGGTGGTTACGGAAGATGGTTACAAGGCCATTCACGATGACTCTTCTTCGTAGAGATCGTGGCGATCTCCTATGGTCCTTAAGTGCTTAGGACCATGACATCCTCAACTCTTCATCTTCGAGACTGGTAGCCGACCGACGATGTAGGGAGCTTGGAAAGTGCATCGGCTCTTGCGTTTTTCTCCTGGGGATGTGGAGGATTTGATGCAATGGTATCTATGCAACATGGACCTAACAAGCATGAGGTACCATGCTAACTGGTCGTTTCTTTCTTCGTAGTCACCTTCAATTTGTGAAACCACAAACTGAGAATCGATGTATATTGTTAGGTTTTCAACCTTGCAGTCAATGGCGAGCCAAATGCCAATGATCAGGGCCTCGTATTCTGTGACATTGTTGGTTGTTGGGAATATCAGACAGAGGCCGTTCTCCATGGTGATTTCTTCAGGACTTACTAGAAGTAATCCTGCTCCGACACCTTCTTCTCCTAACACGCCATTAACGTAGAGAGTCTAGCAGGCGGTGAAGGAACCTTCTGTGGGAGTCTGCTCCGGAGGAATGATGTTCTTAATGACAAAGTTGGCAAGTACCTAGGAATTGATATCTGACCATGGAAGGAACTGGATGTCAACTTTGTCGAGCTCAACCACCCATTTGACTACTCTTCTGGAGACCTCTGGCTTTTGGAATAGGGTTCACAACAACAACTATGTTAACACTTGTTGCATGGGCTTGCAAGTAGTGCAGGAGCTTTCTCGCTGAGATGACAAGGGCCAAAGACATCTTATCCGTTATCGGGTATTAGTTCTCGATGTTCGTGAGGAATTTCATGAGGTAATAGATCAGATGTTGAACTCCCCCTTAATCTTTCACGAGCACCGAGCTGAGTGCATTTGGGGATATTGCTAGGTATCGGAACATGGTATCTCCAACAGCAGGCTTTGATAGGAGCGGAGGCGAAACCAAGTACTGTTTAAGGTGTTCAAATGTTGTCTGGCATTCGTGCATCCATTGGAAGCTTAAATGGCGCGCTCCCTGGAGAATCTTGAAGAATGGGAGATATTTATCTCTCGTTCATGCAAGGAAATGCGAGCGCGATGATCCTTTCGTTCATAAGTTGTACTTCTTTGATAGAGCGAGGGGGCATCAACTATTCCAGTGTCGTAATCTTTTTGGGGTTCGCCAAAATCCCATGGTGGGTTATCATAAAGCTTGGAAACTTTCCTTCTTAACGCCGAACGCACATTTGCTAGGGTTGAGCAACATTTTTAAGCCGCGAAGAAGTTAAAAACATTTCTCTAGGTCATCCAAGTGGTTGTGTCGACAGATGTTTTTACCAACATGTCTTCTTGATGATGGCCTTCAACACCCTATTCATTAGCCACTGGTAGGTTACTCCAACATTTTTGAGGCCAAAGGACATCACTTTGTAGCGGTAGATACCTTTGTTTGTTCAAAAAGTTGTATGCTCTTTGTCGACTATATTCATCTGTATCTGGTTGTATCAGGAGTAGACGTCTATAAAGCTGAGGAGCTCGTGCATGACTGTCGTGTCCATGAGCTAGTCGATCCTCGGGAGTGGGAAGCAATCTTTTGGGCATGTTTGGTTCAGATTGTTGTATTCGACACACATTCTCCAGTTCCCGAAGACTTTCTTCACCATGATTACGTTTGCTAGCTATGTCGGGTACTCAGCTTCGTGGATGAACTTCGCTTCTAGAAGCTTTGCTACCTCTTCCTCGATGGCATGTAGTCGTTTGAGGGAGAACTTTCTCTTCTTCTGGATGACTAGGCAACTAGAGGGATTAATATTCAGAGAGTGAAGAATCACTTTCGAATCTACTCATGTCATGTCTTTTGAACTCCAAGAGAAGATAGCCATGTTTTCGTGCAGTAGAGTCGTGTACTGTTCTCTTTATTTTGGGGATAAGTGGGATCCCACCTGCACCATCAAGGATGGGTCTTGTGTAGAAAGGGCTACCTCTACCAGTACTTCAATGGGATCCCCTCGCTATAGTGTGGATTCATCACGCAGATCGAAGTTGTCAATGTTGAGAGTGGCGACCTTTACTGGTTGAGCCTTCAGGCAGCACATCCTGGCTGCCTCTTGGTTGCCCCGAACAACCCCAACTCTACCAGCGGTTGGGAACTTTAGGACCAGGTGTGGAATGGACGATATTACTCCAAAGATCGATTGGAGGGGCCTCCCAAATATGGCATTGTAAGCCGAGCTGGATTATATGACCACAAATTGGATGTTGTGTGTCGCCTGTATTGGTGGCTTACTCATTATGACTAGAATAGAGATTAACCCCATTGTCTGGAGGAGACAATGGAATGGTCCTGTCATGGGATCAAGAAGCCCTTCAGTTAGATCGATAACCATAAGAATGGAGAGAAATAGAACATCGGCTGAACTTCTGATATCCACTAGAATCCTCTTCACATTATAACAGAGATCTCAAATTCTTGCGCTTATCACAAGGGGGTCTTTATGTTCTATCTGCACTCCTTCAAGATCTTCCTCTCTGAAGGTGATGTCGTGTACGTCCTGCTTGAGCCTTTTATCATCATGTCTTCTTTTGGGATTCCCAATTAATGGAGACTATTTGGGTTGCAAGATTAGGGGTCTCGGTGATGTTCGTCGCGCTTTTCATCACTGGTACGCTTTTTTCCATTATCGTAGATCACAAGTGACACTCAGTAACTGATATTATCTTCAAATATTTTAGAGCTTCGGGGAACTCCTTTTGCACAGACGGGGCCAAACTGTTGTGGCCAAATCGAGGCTTCTGCAGACCCTTTTACATTGCACCGTCTTAGCCCGGGAGTGGTGGAGCACGCAAACAGTCAATGAAAAGAAGACGGTTAATAAGAGAATTATTTTTAATGACGAAAACCTCAAAAAGAGCTTAAAAACCACGTGGCCGGGTTGTGCCGACCAAACATGACTATTTTCTTGTATTGTACAAGGTTTTATAGGACAAGTTCAGGTCCTTGGGGCCCGGGCTTTTTTATTACCAGACCAGGCTGGGCCCTTCTCAAACCAGGCCCAGGGCGGGCCCAGACCTCGCTATAATATGGGGGTCTACCTAAGACCACCACAACAAGCCCTAGCAGGCCCCTAAAAAGGGCGCCCAACAATTTAAAATGTTGTGACACATTTTAAAATACTAGGCGGTGCCATGCATTTTAATGTTGGGCACCGTGCCCAATATTTTTTTAATGCTTACAAGCATTGGCCAGCATTAAAAAATGTTGGGCAGCATTTTTAGTGCTCGACCCAGCATTTTGTAATGTTGTGAGAACAATGCTCAAGGGCTTTCAGGCCGGGTTGGACTCGGGCCTGGCACCAGGCCGGGCCTTAGCCTAATAAGGGGGCCTGGTGATCCCCCTTAGGCCTGGCCCGGGCCTAACCAGACCAAGGCCTTATCAGGCTAAGACCCGGGAAGACCCGGGCTAGGCATTTGGGTCGGCCAAATTTGCACCCCTAGTGACAGGACACCGCTCACATAGCTAAATCCTTTGCTTGCTACAGTGGGGAGTGTTATGCTTTGAGCGCACTGGAGCCTTTGACTGTTGTTTGGAGGCTTAAGTGGCACGTTCAACGTGCCTTGGTCTTTGTGGCATGTCACCTGCTACGATCAGAGGAGTTTGGACCGGTTGACTTGTTATCGACGGGAGGGCTTGTTATTGAGTTGAGGGAGATGCGATCACTGAACGTGTTGTACGTGGAATGCTTGTTGCAGAGTACCTGCGGAGGAGTGCTCAATGGAGGATGAAGGCCTTCGAAAGATCTTCAAGGAGCTCAAATATTTTTCAAGCAGACTTTGAAGGCAAAGAAGATTCCTGGAGGAGCTCTTGCACACATAGGAGATTAAGCTGGAGGAGGAGAAGATGATGATCTTAAAGGAGGGTCCTGAGGTCATATTTATATGATTCTGAGGTGGTTATGATGGTTATGCAGTTATCTGCAACTCTAACCATTTAATGTGGTATTCGCAGACTGTCTTCTTATAATTCATGTCTCAAATTTTTAAGGACTTACTTGCGCACATCAGTTGAGATTTTTGGACATGCGTACTCCCCTATGATGGGTGGTTACGAAAGGTGGTTACAAGACTATCGGGCGGTGGAGATCGTGCAACGGCGATCAGACGATGGAGGAGGGTCGACCGAAAGTGGGGGTTGGTGACGAGACCTCAGCAACGAGAGGTAGGTCGCGGCCCTTGGAGGAGGAAGCGGCAGCTAGCCGGGAGGCAATCTGCGTCCCCTTGCGGCCGCAGTTGGGCGGTCGCGAGATGCGGCCGGCCAGGTGGCCGACCGTGGGCCCTAGCAGCTGCGGCCGACCAGGATGCCGACCGTGGCAACGACCATGCATCCTCGAGACGCGGCGCCGGCCGGTCCGGGTGCTTACTATGGCCCCTCGCGGTTGTGGCCCCTCACGGCTACTTGCGTGCGACTGCGAGGCGCAGAGGCGGCGGCCCGCCGGAGTTGGTTTCGGGCCGTTATAGTCGCGTTCATGCGGCTGTAAGGCAGAGTGGCGGACGGCCGGGAGGCTGGCCGGGACCCCTCTCTGCCGCATGCGTGTGGTCGCGAAGGGCAGTAGTGGCCCGTCAGGTGGCCGGCCGCAGGCAGTTGGCAAGGTAGTTTTGTGGCAATTTGGGTGGTTGGATCACACGCATGGTGGTTTAGAGTGGTTCCCTCAATGACCGCCGCTAAGTTAGTGGGGGACATGAGAATTCCGACAATTTGCAGCCCAAAATTCCTATAAATGGAGGAGAACGTCATCATCTTTTATTATTATAAGGGAAAAGTTGGCTTTGGTTCAACATTCAAAATTACAACATAAAGCCTTATTCTTTTACTCTATTTACTTAACATATGTTATAATATATTTCAAAAAAATAAATTACAATGCTCATTTATGTAATTACACCATATTCCAGAATTAAAAAAATAACGATAGAAATTTATAAAATTGAAAGAGTTTTTAGTAGAGCTCATAGACCTACTATAGTAGACTATCATTATACATTTCAGCGGTCTTTTAAAGAAAGATTGTCATTAGGCATTTCAGTGGTATTTTCGAGAAGTTGTCATTAAATTTATCAAATTTATTAAAATTGATTTAATAAAGATGATAATACGTACATGCATCAATGTAAAATAAATGATAGTTTGATTATTGTACAACCTCGTATTCGCTTAGTGGACCCCTCCAATAAGTTAATTATGGCTTTGTAAGACATTCGGGTCCAAGTGTCCCAGTAGGCGAGTGGGGCATGCAGTGCCACACTCGCCCAGGAGGAGCAAAGGCCTCCCGCCCATAACAGGCGGAAGGGCTCTCGTCAGAATAAGCGAGTGGCAGCCGAGAAGGCTCTCGCATCCGCCTCTAGGAGAGCTGTGGAGGTGAGTGTCTGACTATCCCAGCACTGGCCCCATTTATACGAGTGGTGTCTTCATGGACCACTCGCCCAGTGAGGTCCAGAGGCAGAATTACCTGGATGTCCTTGAGGATCTGCAGGTTGCCTTTTAGAATATCGGAGTTACGTTGTTGACAGACCCAATTGGGCTGCATTTAGCATTTTTGGACAGCGGAATTACGTTGTTGACAGACTAAGGTTGGAAATCTATAAATGGAACCGAGGGGATACCTTTGGAAGTGAGGACCAATAGTTTTCTCCTTCTTCCTTCTTCTTCAGGCTCTCTCCAAGGTGTCCAAGCTCAGCATTTGCTTGGGAGAGGAAGAGCTCTTTGGCCTTCTGGGTGTGTGGTGGGATCTCCTGGCTGAGACCTCGATTTTGTTCCTAGGTTCCTGAATCTTTAGTCTGGCGTGCTAGCCCGAGGAAAGTAAGTGTTAGGTCACACCCTTTTTGGGACCCTGAACTCCACAAAGACCGATTTCTAGTTTCAACAATTATTTTAAGTATTATTATTAATTAATTGATAGGGGCAGAGCCCCATATATGTCAGAGTCGAGGTACTGTCGCCAATTATATTATTAAATTACAGATGTTATAAAATATTAATAGAAAAAATGAAGATGAATTTTGCACTATTTTTACAATTTTGAAATAACCTTCATTAAAACATAATTTTTATTATTGAACCTAATTAAAGTTTTATTTCAATCTCTACTAAGTTTTCGTTTGAAGGGGCTTATTTTCACCGGTCAAGCGGTTATGACCGCATGAACCGGGACTTAATTAAGGTCCGATTCAATTCATGCGGTCATAACCGCTTGACCGGTGAAAATAAGTCCCCCCAAACGGGGCCTAAGGCTCCATTTGGCACAGCCATAACCATCTTGAACGCGGCGGTTATAAATCATCATTCCCTTTTATGTACAAAACTATCTTTCTTTTTTTGGTGGCCCTCATAATTGTTGTCATCACAAACATACATTTTATGACGATGATGTTTTGTGTAAATTCACGAGAGCAAAAATGCTCATGGAACTTAAGTCATGTTGTGACCTTTGGCAACCTACATTTTAATATGTTATTCTTTGATTTTACCAATATCTAATATATAAAGGTTAGAGGAAATTATTGCATATATATTTTAATATTTATGGGAAATAAATTATATGTCTGATGGGCTCCACCTTAATTTATAAGAAAAAGGAGACCCCCATGATCCCCATGAATGGAGATCATGGGCGGGCCCCCCTAACCCCCATGATCTCTCATGGAGATCATGGGAGTGGGCCCCCTCTCTCCCCACCATTAGGGGAAGGAACCGCCCCCGGCGGTTCCCCTCCGGCCATGGCCGGCCGGCCACGATCATGGCCGGCCGTGGCCATGGCCGGCCGCGGCCATGGCCGGCCCCGGCCATGGCCCCGACCATGGCCGGCCGCCGCCGTGGCCATGGCCGCCCGACCATGGCCGGCCGTGGCCATGGCCGCCCCGGCCATGGCCGCCCCGGCCATGGCCGCCCCGGCCATGGCCGGAAGTGGCCATGGCCGCCCCGGCCATGGCCGCCCCGGCCGTTACGGAAGTGACCATGGCCGCCCCGGCCGTGGCCACCCGGCCATGGCCGGCCGTGGCCACCCGGCCATGGCCGGCCGTGGCCATGGCCGCCCCGGCCATGGCCGCCCCGGCCGTGGCCACCCGGCCATGGTCGGCCGTGGCCATGGCCGCCCCGGCCATGGCCGCCCCGGCCATGGCCGGCCGTGGCCATGGCCGCCCCGGCCATGGCCGGCCGTGGCCATGGCCGCCCCGGCCATGGCCGGCCGTGGCCATGGCCGCCCCGGCCATGGCCGGCCGTGGCCATGGACGCCCGGCCATGGCCGGCCGTGGCCATGGCCGCCCCGGCCACGGCCGGCCATGGCCGGGGCGGCCATGGCCATGGCCGGGGCGGCCATGGCCATGGCCGCCCCGGCCATGGCCGCCCCGGCCATGGCCGCCCCGGCCATGGCCGCCCGGCCATGGCCGGCCGTGTCCTGGCCGCCGCCGGCCTCACTCGCCGGCCGCCCGGCTGCCGCCGCCGTCATGACGGCCCGCCATCATGGGAACCTCTCCCCGCCGTCCGATCGAGGGAGAGGCCCCACCGGCCGTCCGATCGGGACAAAACCACCCACTAACCCACTATGTTAGTGGTGGGGCCCGTCATAACTTCCCCCTGGAGCCTATAAAAGGACCCCAGGGGCTCCTCATTTCCTAACTTTCTCCTCCTACGCTTCTTCTTCTTCTTCTTCCTCAGGTGGGAGCTTTCCCGTTCTTCTCCGCCGGCGGCCACCCCTCGTCGCCAACCACCAGCGGCCGCCTCTCGCCGCCAACCACCGGCCGCCGCCCGAGGCCTTCAGCGGCCCCCAGTGGCTATCAGCTCCTGCCAACAGCTACCAGAACCTATCATCGACTATTTGCACCCCACCAGAGCTCAGTTACCAAGGAAACACTCCAAGGACCGAGAAAGACGCACAAAGGAAGCAGTGACAACCTCAGGACACGCGACGCCTCTGAGCGCACGCAACTGAAGCATCCCGCGCATTCCACCATCCAAGTCCCGTTGGCGAGGCAGTCTGTTGCCCACCGACGAGCGCATATACTCTCTCTCTCCTCAAGGTTGTAACGGGAGCGGCCTGTCGCCCGATTTCCCCCGTCAAATTGTAACCTCCAGCAATCTAGTGGATTTTGATCGGCACCGACCCGGTCACGTGGTTTTTCACCCGGTTGAAGGGTTTTCCACGTTAAAACCTCCTGTGTCCGTCCCCCATTTTTTAATTGACTGTGTGCGCGCTCGACCGCTCCGCGAGCTAAGGCGGTCCAAGAATATCCGGTCCGACCGGAGCATCGAGTTAGTCCGCAACAATGTCCAATAAATTTTATTTATAATTAATATGATGAATTGAAAAAAAATATTATTGTGCATAATAATTACTGATTGTAGCCAATGAAGCGCATGTTAAAATTATTTTGCATGGAACATGCAGCGCATTATTCAGAAGATAGGATCCATTTCACAATCCAGATTTCTCTCGTGAGGATCCAATGTGTTCACGAATCATCAATCTTTTATAATTATTCGTAAATCAAAAAACTCTACACCCTTAGATTTTTTGAAGAAAAGTCTTATCCATTAGATAGACAAACGAATTCCCTTCATTTCGTCAAATCCTCGTTCGGAGGTCTTATAAAGAAATAACAAATTAATTATTACCATGGAGTATTTTTGTCCATATATATTATTGTTGATATAGAGTGAATGAAGCATATATAATTCATTTCAATTTATTTTATTAACTAATTGTGTGAAATCTAATATATCTTTTACTTTATTACCCGTGTGAATAAATTATTTTAATCCTTTTTCAGCTTTTCTCCCTACTTCTTGATTTTTATTTTATTAACTAATTGTGTGAAATCTAATATATAATTTATTTTTTAGCCTAAAGTCAGTTAAATATTTTAGGCCTCATATCAAAATTATCCATTCATTTCGTAGTCTGTGAAAGATAGAGACAGTTGGCTCTCGCCCTTAATTCCAGCCACATGCTCTGCCTCCCACTGTTCGAAGATTTTTTTATTATATATATAAGAAATTTTTTTTGGAGTTGTTATGACCGACAAGATCATAAAAGAGTATATATTTATAAGTGCATCGGATTATTGAAAATGTGAATTAATTACATAAACAATCCCTTATTCCTTTAGAATGGCAAGGCAACAGAGAGAGACCGTCGAAACAAACTGACCCTTTATTAAGTAGCTTGTTTGAAATGACAAAAAAAATGTATGGGATTGACGAATGATAGGTGTATTGTCGCACACGAGGGAAGTCCGTGCATGACGGCTTATATGTGTGTGTATATGAGTATATAGGGTTAATTGAAAATGGACATTAAATACAGAAATCTCCACTTTATGTTTTAAAATGACGATTGTTAAGGCACAATAAAATTGGATAACCACACTCTAATTTTAGGGGGTTTTTTCTCCTTCCAAACCGATAGCCGCACTCTTTACCGCACACCTCTCCTCCACCTGCTCCTTCGCCATTCTGAAAGTTGAATTGCCCAGATCGCCGACTTTTAGCCCCACAACCACCCTGATGCCGTCGTGGCACTTTTGCCGCAGCCACCGGCGCTCTCCCATGTTCTCGATCACAGCCATTTGCGACGATTCCAAACTCAGTTCGCCGGCTTTATACTCGCATAGCCACCCTGACGCCGCCTCCCCTTTACTGCAGCCCGACGTCCGCTCCCAGCCCGACCCCTTCTTGGCCGGCCAAACTGAGATCGATCCTTTTAGGGATTTTTGAAGGTAATTGTTTTGTCTCTCTTCGATCAATTTACAAATTAAGCCTTTTAAAAAACTTTTGACTGTGTATCCAATCTGACAATCAGAACATACAACGGCAAGGAAATTATAGATTATAACTCCATAATCAAATTCGTCTGAACTTGGCCCTACAACCTCATATCAGCTCTGCAATCTCTGTTTGAAGGTGGAGGATTTCTATGTGCTCAACTCGCCTTCTCCGTCCATTCTACACTCCCTCGCCGGCGCTCGCTCCAAAAACAAAAAAATGGATTTGCGGATAACATTTGATTTGCGGATATAATTTTAATAAAAACTGCATTGCGGATAGCAAAAATTTGCGAATAGACAAAACTGTAGTAGTGGGTAAAATCCCCTTAAAAATTATAAAATCTTCCCAATAACTTTGGTTGTCCTTCTACATAACTTCCCCTTAGAGTGAATTTTGGATGATAAGTGATAAACGTGTAGGTAAAATATTTTCTAATTCTAAGTTTACTTTTTATAATAATTCAACTTTGCAAAGGATGAGATGGTCAAAAATTAAATTAAAAAAATCAAGTTAATATAAAATGCAAAATGAAATTTTCAATGACTTTTTTTTACTTTTCCATCCAAAATTCTAATGAAGGGATGTTTTATTAAAGGGAGTAAATTTATAGGCAAGATTTTTGTAATTTTGAAATAGAGAGAAAGAGGGGATATAGGAGGTAAATGAAGGGGGTGGCGGAAATTAAAAGGGAATACATGATACGAATATTGTGGCGGGGGAGTAGAGGTGAAGAGAGGCGCGCGTTCAACTAATGCAGAGAACTTGTAGTGACCGTATAGGATAAATCAACAAAGTGAGCAGCTGGGGAGAATCATATCACTCGTCGCATTCTGAGCCATGGTCAAGTGGTGTAGCGGCCATTCCTCCATCGCTTGTAATTAAGAGGCTAGGGATGTCTTGTTCCATTGACATTGGTATAGGAGATTGAGATATTTGTGAGGATGCTTTTTGAAACAAGTATATTTAGCTACTCTAATAAATTCTAGTTGTTGAAGGTTACATCGTTGCAAATTAATAAATAAATAAATAATAGTTAGGATAGTGTGGGACTAGTCATTTGGCTTAAGATTTTATTTAAATATTTTGTGTATACTCTATTTTACTTTTGTTTGTTCCCTACCCACATGCTAGTCATAAAGGAAACATTTTTTATATACAATATACAAAAATATGTGTGAAGGTTGATAATATTGAATGATATGTCATATGTCTAGTAGAAATGAGATTTCATTTTTTTTCCCACACTATGCTTGAACTGAGATTCTCTGAATATAGAATTTTATTTTTCCATTGCATCATCCATTAAGCTATATATTAGGAATAAGACATACCTATTAGATAAAGAAGGGCTTCTACATAAAATTATATGCCTTTGTCCTCACCAAGAATAGATGATGGAAGGACCACACTTACACGATAGACGTGCAAATAAGAAAATGTTCATTATTTCCACTTTCAGTAGGTCTTCATGGCATATAGCTAGATTTTAAGCATGATTTGATAGCTCTTTTATTAAGAGTTAATCTTCTTTGGATATTAAATTGATTTAAATTATTAATTAAGTCACAATGTATTATGAGTTTATTATTAGCTTAGAGGTGATCCAAATGTTGAATCAGTAACTATAGAGGGGTTGAATAAAGTTTCACACTCACTTTCAAAGTAAACAAGCGAAGCAAGATCAAGCCAAGTAATTAAAATAAAATATATAAAAGAGAATGATCAACATGAGTTATCCAAAATATGTTTTAACAATGAATCAATATAATTGGTTCCTGACAATATGTTGAGTGAAGTGTTATATTGTTTAAATAAGCAGCCTTTACCATTAAAAATTGATATGCACTTGATACCACCTTACACTTTATACTATAACAAACTTGAAAAGTAGGCTTACCCCGATATTACACACCCTATGTCAAATAAATTTACTCATCACACATTGATAATGCAATACACATTCTAGAAATCCAATCTTGCCCTCTTTCACATGGATGAATCCTAATGGTATCCTTAGATACAGATTAAAATTTTATTATTGTACCAATATAATGAATTAGGCAAACCTAAATATAACTCCCAAACCCTACATGTATCTTAGCTTGGAAAGGATAGCTCAAAAAATTTTCCAATGAATATAACATTCAAAATAATGGCATATATGACATCCAAATGTAAACATTGTATTAAATCCCAAAGGGAACAAATGATCACCTAATGTGACAAAGAGTTCGATGTGGTTGTGAATAAGCACGTTGATATTATCTGCTTGAATTGATGCACCTGACACCATGCCATACAATATTAGTCAGTTGATTGGTCTCATAGCTTAATGGTAATGAAAGAAAATAGAAAGATGGCTTCCCTATACCTTTCTATGCATGCGGTATGTCATAAAGATGTGAAGCAAAAGATTGTTTGATGTAAAAACCTAACTAATCCACAACATATCATCAACAAATTCATCAAGATATTCATTACATAATATCCTCCCAGGGTGAATTCAAAACACACAAACATGCCAATACGTTATAATTATTGGAATATCTAGATATCCATCTCTCAAGAGTTACTAAAATCACGCGGATTGTCAATTGGTAGTATGAACTTATAACACCTTTCTATTTAGATTATGATGTTGCATATAAGAATGGTGCAGATATTTATTATATTTTCAGATCTTGTAATGGCCACATGAAGCTCAAATTTTGGTAAATCTTGCTTCAATGACGCCTTACATTTCTAAATTATGTTAGTTGGCACTGCATTATAATATGCATTGAGCTTGACATATGCAATGTTACCATTTAACTAATTTGAAAATTCTCAATAAGAAAATCCTGGATGACAATCGCAATTGTAAATTGCAAAAGCAAAGGTAAGGATATCATTAAAAGTATTATTGCTTATCAATTCAAGATTTATCAACCTTTAGAGAGGAATATAATGAAAGATGTGACAGTCAAATACTCATTAACAATAAGACTAGATTACATATGATCAGGGTATCATGTTACCACATGAGATATGCAATGTTTATTGCCAATATCTTGGAAATAATTCATACATTAGAAATTTTTGATAGCTTAATGTCCCTCGTGATTTGATGTTGGTTGACCATAATTTCTGATTTCTCCTACTTTGTTGTTCTTTTACATTGCCATGCTAAGTTGGTCTTGTTAACCCAAAAATCGGCGATCCCTCCCAAGGTCTCTAGCTCGCAAGTCGCGGCCCACTCAGGGGTACCCCCCGAGGGTCGCGATCTGCCTCAGCCTTCCTTTTTGGGCCAAGCAGGCTCCCTTCGCCTATTCGCTTAGGCGTGCGGTTAGGACGGTTTCCCCGTCTAACCGCATCGGTCGCATAGCTACTGCGTGCCATGCGGGACAACGGGCTGCTCCCATAGCTCACCCTCGCAGACACGCAGTTAGGCCTGCTAACCGTGCAACTTTCTTCCTTACAGGAGGCAATATGAGGTAACGAGGACGATCTATGCGATCTACTCCTTCAGACCGCCAGGTCGCCCAATCGGCGTCAACTAGACCAACGCAACCGTCGCGGGCTCGGCAAGCTCATTCTCCGGCTTGCCATCATTTTCCCCCATGAAGGTGGCCTGCTCCTCAGGCCGCCTCCTCTGTTCGCCCAAGGGGCGTGGCCTCCTGCCGCTGCCCGCCGACGCCGCCTCCAGCGTCGCAGGGGCGGCGGCCTCTGCCGCTGCCGCCCAGGCCCCCGCCTGGCGGCCTCCTTGGCCAGGCCGCCCGGCTGGGCGGCTCCCTAGGCCAGGCCGCCCGCCTGGAGGCCTCCTGAGGCAGGGCCGCCCTCCTGGGCGGTTGTGAGGCAGGCCGCCAGCCTTTGGCGGCCTCATGAGGCCAGGCCGCCGCCTGGGCTGCCTACCTTGCCAGGCCGCCGCCTGGGCGGCCTCCAGGTGTCAGGCGCCCCCAGCGGCGGCCTCCATTTCAGGGGCAGCTGCCCTCTTAACCCGCTCAGTGTGCGTTTGCCCTCTTCTAACTGCCAACCGATGTCTGCTCCAGCGAAGCCTGCAGTCTACATGCGGACTCAAAACACCAGTCGCGGAGTCCGTCAGGTGGTCAACCAGCTATTCCGCCAGCCGGGCGGATGATTGTCTCAGTCAGACGGAGTTCCGCTCAGGTCGTCGACCAGCTCTTCCAGCAGTCAGCGGACTGATTTCTCAGTCTGCGGAGTCCGCTCAGGTCGTCAACAGCTCTCCAGCTCAGCGGAGCGGACTGATTTTTCTCAGTCCGCCGAGGTCCACTCAAGTCAATTT
>CM077078.1:35453227-35698826 GCA_039513925.1 Platanthera zijinensis
TGCATAAGTCCGGTAATTTAGGCGATAGGTTAGCATAAAACAAGCTTTATAAATTAAATATTCTAGTTAGATATTTAGGTTATAACGTCATGCCCATTTCCTTTAACAAATCAGCCCACTTCCAAGACCCATTACTCCTTAAAAAAAAGATACATTTCTACTTTATTAAGTATGTCTGCCAATATCCATATTACCCTAATCCCTCCTCCTATAACCCCCCCCCCCCTCATTCCTCCTAAAGCCGGATGGAAATGAATTGATCGAAACCCTATTTCGTTTTTCGTTCGGTTCTCCCCAGCGCCAGCCCTATTCCTCCCACGATTTCTCTCCTGTTCGACGGAAGCCCCTGATCAGTGCTGACGGGTTTTCACCACCTGAAGCCGCTCCCTCCTGTGAATTTCATCCCTGGCGGAAAGGTCCCTGAGCCACTGCACCTCTTCTCCAGTCGTCGTTCCCAACCCGACTCCCAGCAATCACGGCTCTGCATCGGCGGTCGTCTGTCATCTCTTTGGCGTCCCTCTTCCCCGACGGAAGACCTCTTGAGGCCTATATCTCCGGCATTTCTTCTTCCCGACGGGGTCCCTGCTGGAAGCCGCACCTCCTGTACACATCGGCCGCCGACTATTGTTTGTCCCGAACCATTTCTTGCTCGGCCGACTCCCATCGAGCTTGTCCACAGCCAGTCTCCCTTTCCCGGCAACCTCGAGGCAAACCGATCCCTAGCTGCTCCTTCACCTCCCAGGAGACCTTGTCGGTATACCTCTCCAGACTCCATCCTTCAGTTACATTTTATGCCTAAGATTAAAATGAATAGTTATTATTATGAGCTTACCCTAATTTTCTTTATCTCCTAATTACCGTTTAATTTCATATCTGAAATTTCCGCCTCCTAATTACTATGTCTGTGGAATTGTGATTGGTAACGTTCTTATGCTTGTGTGGTAGCCTTGCGTTCGCGAGCGACGCTTAGGTCGTTTTTATCAATTTAAAATAGCCCGCGAAAACCTTTGCGCCACATTTATTTTAAAAGATCGCATTTTATTTTCTTTCAAAAACTACCCCCACCTTGGTTTACATCAAAACTGCATGTTGAAGATTATATAGGATTCGAACTCAAAAAGAATGTAGGTTGATGCTAAACTTTTTCCTATTTTAGTGGTTGGAAGGGCTTAAAGGTTAGCAAAAAAGAAATTTAACCTCGTCTCCGGGAGTTGAATTAAAATCACCAGCAACCAGGACAGAAGGCGCGCAACAATAATTTTTGCCAATGATTTCCTTGAATCGAGAAAGCCGTGATAGAAGATACTTCGCCTGAGCAAGCTTCACATCTATCCATTCGGGATCCCTGTAAATGTACTTTTAACATAGTTTTGCCTCAGAAAATCTTAAAGAATCACTTCAAAAACAAAGAGAAGGATTAACAAGTACAAGGCATGTAAAATAGACCAGATATTTAAATGCAAAATTAGAAGACATAACGAATAAGCACTTCTAATACCCTATCCCTTCTGTCATGGATCATCCCACGGGGCGGTGTTCTATTGCTTGAGTTGCGAAATCCAAGAGAATGAAGTTAAGGGAGATGCTAAAGTAAACATATGGAGAAGAAAGGGATGAGAGACAATAATGAATAGGAGAGGAAATTTCATTGAAAACTTCATGGCATCTATACGCTAGTTAAATGAGTACAATAAGCACATTCGTAGGCGGTTATAAGCATGGTTATGAGTGATAATTTGGAATTCGCTATAATTTTTATGCAAATTTCACAATAGCAATTAATATTTTTAAAAATATAAAACGATTTACTAATATAGAATCTTAGGCAAGATTCAAAGCGGGATTACATTATCTGTTGATGACCACTTTGCTCACCATGGCCAAAATCATCGACATTCGACCATTATTCACATGCACCAAAATCTTTGAACACAGGTTCATGACATCACCATCAGATTTTATCTCCAACTATATTAGGCACTGTTCGTTTGAATTATCCTTTATCATTCATTGCTGCCAGAGGAATATATTAAATGCTCTGTTCATTTTAATAAAATTGGATCATCATAAATTCATAATTAGGGAGGGAAATTCGTCTAGGTTACAAATTGCTTGTGATGTAGAATTAAACTGAACTGAACAAAATTTGAAAGACTGAACTGGCTAAGAGCACGAGGATCCGTGTGGTCGCGACCGCCACCCATTTGGCGGGACCACAACCGCACGGCGGAAATCCACGCGCCCAATGAATTCTGCAGAAATACCGTTGTAATCCACCACGCGGAGGCCTCCGCGGTCGTGGTGGCCTCCGCACGGATTTGCTCCGCGGAGCCAAACTGAGAGGGATAAAATGAAAAAAACAGTAAAAATGTTAATTGAGTTTGGTTCTAAAATAAAACTACGGTTTATCAGTTTAACTGGTTTAAAATAGTTGTGCTCGCTTTAATTTAATTTAAAATAGTTATGTTTAGTTTAATTTGGCTAACAAGATTCAAGCCCAGTTTGATTTAAAATGGCTCTAAATGATTCATTTGATTTAAAATGGTTTTACTTGGCTTGGTTTGATTTAAAAGGATTTTTATCTTGACTCAGTTTGCTTTAAAACTATTCCATTCGTTTTTTTTTATATTTAAAATTGGCTTTATTCGGTTTAGTTTGATTTAAAATCGGTTCTATTCAGTTCATTGTATTTAAAATCGGTTCTATTCAGTTCATTGTATTTAAAATCGGTTCTATTCAGTTCATTGTATTTAAAATCGGTTCTATTCGGTTTAGTTTGATTTAAAATTGTTTATACTATTTCGCACACTGTCACCGTCAATTTAAACTTTGTAAATCCTACTTTTATAAAAACAATTTTACAAGTATTCACTAACTAAAGAACACACACTACTTTAGTGCATGATTGTTCGTAGAAACAAGAATAGACAAAATATAAGATGAATTGACTGAGTTACCAGTAAATATGAGTATTTGCCACAACAAGTACATGCTTAGACGGATCTTTCAGCTTGAAAGCTGCTAGTAAACCAACACAATCACGTTTTAACCTCATACACGGATCATCTCGATTCCGGCAATCACTATCGCTATTCTTGTTTGATAGATCTGTAAAGGAATACAAATCAAATGGCATATAAACAATGAAATAAACTATCGTCTTAATTTTGTTTTAATTTTATACACATGAAATGCCAAAAATTAACTAAAATGGGTGTAGGTCTTAGAGACTGACACTACAAATAATAAAAAAGTATTATGAAAAGCGCCAACTTAGTTTTCATTACCTTGCTATTGGGCAGGTTTAACAACTGTCAACATTAGATATAGAAATCCATCATAAGAAATTAAACTACAAAAGAGGCATAGTGGCAGTATTGAGTGATTAGGTCAAGGTTAACTACAACCATGCAATTTAATATATGATTGAAATGAACATGTGATTTGAATTTTCCTATGGAATACAGGAATATATGCTAGCAAAAAAACCCCAAATTTAAGGTTTTATATAATATTAGCTTAAGAAACAAAAACCAAGGACAAATTATATTTAGGTACTTATGTTTTGAAATTTCCTATGCCTTGAAATGGACATGTGATTTGGAGTTTTGATTTTTGCAAAAGCTTGGCTTAATTCCAAAAAAGTCCAAATGTGAGTTCTAAAATTCCGCAATGCATTAGTAACATTAATAATCATCATACTCTTGAGTTGAGAACATACATTGATTCTGCCACCGTATCATTTGTACCTGTTGATCTTACCACATATGTATTGCTTGATCTTCTTACAATAATTTTAGATTCAGTGAAGTTTTTTTTTGAGGTGGAATTTGAGCGACTGCCCTCTAAATTTTGGAGAGATGATGACACAAGATGAATCTATAGGTGGAGGATGCTCGATGCCCTACCCCTAAATGCAATGCAAGCGAGCATGCGTTGAATGCAATGAATCTACAATAAACCCTAAAATGAGATTGCAAGGGCAAACTGACAAACAAAAAGCAATCCAACGAACAAGAGGCTTATGGCACAAACTCTAATGCAATGCATATGCAAATGTTCCAATTGCGCAATTTCTTCCTACATGCAATTAATTAAACAACGATAAATTTAAAACTCACAAATTTAATCACATTTAAGCACACACATTCAACTTAAGCAAGGGACAATTGCAAATTGATTAGGAGTGCATCCTAATTTAAAGCACACGACGGATAGGAAATACACCCCTTTGGAAAGAGAAAAAATTGATTTAAGTAAAATATTACTAGCAATACAAGATATCTGACAATGAGAAAAATGAAAGTTGGAAGTAAAAGCTCACAAGTAATTGATGTTGGTAGTGGTGGTGGCTGCCCGAGAGTATAGACGCTGCCATTTGGGACTGAATTAGGGAAGGAGATTGGAGTTTGTGTGCGGGTGGGTGGGTGGGTGGGGAGGTTGCGGCCTTGCGGGCCTGGTGTAGGCTTTGGAAGAGGGAAGGAGGGTTGGACAGGCTTGGGATGGGGTTGGGAAGAATGAAAAGGGTAGGGGGAGGGCTGGTCGGGTCTTATAGGTTCAATGGGGGCTGAAGGAGGATCAGAGAGGTGGCAACAGGGCGGAGTTCATCGAATTGAGGGGTCAGAGAGGATGGGATAGTGGCAGCGGACTCGGAATAGGGTGTCAGTAGCTGGATGTGGTACCGACGTGGTCGTTGAAGGCTGAAGGAGTCGTGGCTGGCAGTATCAGGATGTAGAAGCGAGCGCTGCGTGCGAGCGGGCTGGCACATGATCAGATGAAATAGATGGACTGCGTAAGGGGAAAACGAAAGGTGGATGAGTGGTGGTAGATCCAAGAGTTGGCACCTGGAGGAGAGGTGTGTTATGGGTCTTAGAATGTTGCCGGAGGAGAGGCCGGAGGTGGAGATGACAGTGGCAGAGATAATACAGAGCCTTGACCGCGACTGTCAAAGTAGGGCATGCTCGAGAGAGACCTTCCAAAATCTCTTTTAGGGTTAGGGAAAATAGACTTCTTCATTTATGCCAATACAAGACCCATTGAGTTCTTTAAATAGGACTTACAATCGACACAAAAAAATGCCAAAGGAAATAACGACAGACTTGAACATGCGACTAAAAAGGAACACCTCAATAAGACACGACATAAATAATGGCGCCCAATAAGGACGCGACTCTTTAAGACAAAATAAAAGCATATAAAAAATAAATAATAATAAGTAATGACCTAATAAGAGCCATCTCTCGACCTTCAAATTGAGCTGTCTTTAAGCTCGAACTTTGCGTGGATTTATAAGTCTTCTGACATCTTGATCTCTCGCTAGAACTATGCCTGATAGCACATAGCGGTGGAGGGGATGTCAGCGATTTGCAACAACGTCATCGAAAAAATGGGCGGTGAAAGGAATGTTTTTGGTGTGGCTGCTGGAACGGTGTTCAACAGCAGCGACAAGACGACTGAAGGAGCAACGATCGGTAAAAGGAACGCATCTGGCGGCGAGGTGGCCGGAGGTACCCGCGTAGTAGGGGCAGGCAAAGGAAGTTGTGGAACGACGGATGCAGTGACTGGAGAAGACGGCCCAAGGTGGGGCGACACCACTACAAGAGGTGATGGCGGAGGGGCAGTCATCACAAAGAGCGGTGGTTCGTCGTTGACTGGCGAAGAAGGCGCCTGCAAGAGGAGAGACAGCGGTGGTGACGAAGGAGGAAACTTTGGCGAAAAGGTGGCTATCAAATCATCGAGCATGTGCAAAAGTGCAAACATGTCGTCTAGACAATGAGCGCCGGTGCCCTGATGACGTGCATCAAAATCCCGAAGGCGGGCGTCCCAAGAGCAATCATTTCCTCTATCGAACGAAGGAAAACTATCTCTGTGACACTAAGCTTGATGTGCTCCATACTTAATTGTTCACTTAATTAATTCAATTAAGAATTAATTAAAATAATTTACAAAATAAATTTAGAAAAAATTAATTCGTATATATCCTTCGCCGCTTAATAGGGAATGGCATCGATGTTTAATTAGGAGCGACGGTAGCGCTTATTCAGGAAAAATGGGCCTCAAACAGAAGGTAAGGGAACTGGCATGTGCGGTAATACCCCAGTTGTGTCAGGGCTTTCTACGAAATGACGCGTGGAGAGCCGAGAAAGGCTCAGATGCACATGATCCCGCACAGGAGGTGAGTAATAAGCGGTGCGTGCAGATTGATGGGGTAGAGCAGGAGTGGCAGTAGGGAACGGATCCCGCACCGGAGGCGTGCTCGGCTCTATTGTCGATAGGATGGGCGCAGGTTCTGGACGGAGGCTGCCTGAGTGTTCTTGTAGAGAGTTCTCGTAGGGAAGATTGCAGAGAGTTCTTGTAGTAGAGGCTGCGACTGAGAGTTCTCGTGAGAGTTTTCGCAGGAGGCTATGGATGGAGAAGTTCTCACAGGTGAGATTGCAGGAGTAGAGTTCAGGTGGATGCAATGGCGAATCACGGGCGCGGGAGTCGAGTTTGTTGGTGGAAGAAGTGGGCAAGATCGCACGGGAGATATGAGAATGTTCGGAAAACAACAGGTACTTGCGCAAGGAGCTCTCGTGTAAGATAGGGAGGTTCATGTGAGACAGGGAGAAATTATGCGAGAGCAGTAATCGATAGAGAGCAAAGAAGATTCAATACAAGCCGGGAATGGAGAGAAAAATGTGCCAAAATAATCCATTTAGCATGGAGAGAAAATCACAAGCTGACTACTACAAAAATTCAACAAATGAAGCAAGGCAAAACACTAACTCAGAGTTTCACCCAATTCACAAACAAGTTCAACTGAAGTCGTTTTCGAGCACTAAACAAGATAGTGCAAATCTTAGTAAACAATGTGGGTACCAACAAATATACAATCCCCTCCATAATTGAGCTTTGCTTGCCAAAACTTTAACAACTACCTAAACCATCACTGGCTTTCATGCCCTATAAATAGGTCTCTCTGAGTAATATAAGAAGCTTGGATTATGGTAAGAGATGAAATCTCTTTATGTGTGCGTGTAATTCCACTTAGTCTATATATTGTGACTGAGTAAATAGTAGAGAAGAGTGCCGCAAGCAATTCTATGTTTTAGTACCCATAAAAACACAAGCCCAACATAAGTCCACATCAAAAACTAAAGGCAATAAAGCTAAAGTTGGGATCAAGAGAATAAATAGTCCACCTGTAATTGTTAGATTCTAACAGCTTGTTTCGTATTTGCTCACTAAAAATGTAACAACTCCCTAAACTATCACTAGTTTCCTTACCTATAAAAAGGAAGTGCCTGTGAGTAATATAAGTTGAATAATTTGAATATACGTATTTTAGGCGTCTTTATTATATTATTGTTTTCTTTTTTTAGTTCAAGCGTTTTGCCACGCGGTGTGTATCCTATAAATATGTATCCTCTACCCGGCTTAGGGTATCAAAATAAGATTTATTCCTCTTCTCTACTTGGTATCAAAGCTGACCCGGCTTCCTCCCGTACGCCCTCCCGCGATCGGTTCCGCACCGCATCCAGCGGGCTTCTCTGCAGCGAGCGCCTCCGCGCTATCCGCCGCCCCCTCCAACGCCTCCTTCCAGCGCCGCACCACCTCCTAGAGCTTCCACCCGAGCTGCCGCCCCCTCCAGCGCCTCCTTCTAGCGCCGTCCACCCGTTCCGCCGCCGCCTTCCAGCACCGCCTCCTTTCTTTTTCGGCGGAGTACCTTGTCATCGGTTCTTCTCCTCCTGGTCCTTCCGGGCAACCCGTTGTCTCCGGCCGTTTTGTCCTCCATGGGAGCTGCCGGAGATACCATGGTCACATCCTGCGGTGTCCTTTCCAGCCACACCATCTAAGGGACACTCGTAGGATGTGTTTTCTTCCGATTTGAGACCATCGTTTTTTTCCTTCAGACAGTCTTCGATGGGAGATTCCTCCACAATTTCCTTGACTCCTATCAGCGGAGACACTCCATCTGGAGCTCCCCATGTTCCCTCTGTTGATCCTCCTCGGAGCCACGACCAATCTAGCTCTTTGAAGATCACTACTGTTGCCTTGGATGACACAAATTATCTGGAATGGTCCAGAGCAGCACAACATGCTATTCGACGTCACCAAATTTAAAGACTTATTGATGGTACCACAGTTGAGCCGCCACGTGCCGACCCCTCATTGAGAAAATAGGATGCGGACAATTCCTTGGTTGTCTCATGGTTACTTCACTCTATGTCCCCTCAGGTGTACCGCAACTACATGCTCCTGGACTCTGCTTATGAAATTTGGATAAGGGTCCGGGACACCTACTCTCAGGCAAGCAATTCGACCCAGATTTATGAGCACACCCGACGTGTTTTGGAGCTAAAGTAGGGCACCCTGACCGTCTCTGCCTATTACTCTGAGTTCGAACGCCTGTATCAGGAACTGAATTATTTCAACACCTTTACCGCTGCTTGCACTGCCGATGAGCAGGCTCTTCAGAAGGATAAGGATTGCTTCCGAGTTCACGTCTTTCTTATGGGACTCAATTGGGAATTCGATGTCGTTCGCTTACACGTCCTCCACCGCGAGCCTCTTCCCTCTCTTTGGGAGGCCTTCGGTATGCTCCTCAGTGATGAAAATCGTCGCCGCTCTCTTGGTGCCTCTACGGATTATTCTGCTCTTGCTTGGGATATCTCGAGGCCCTCCTCCGGTCTACAGCCACTGTGGGAAGAAAGGACATACTAAGGACGTCTACTTTCGCCTGCACCCTCATCTTGCTCCCTCTGGTCGGGGTTCTGGTGCTCGTGGGAGAGGTGGTCACCGTGGTGGTGGTTGTTCGGCCGGTGACCGTACGCAATATTCTGCTCACTCGACTGAGGTTTATGAGGACAGCTCTGGGGGCCTTTCTGCTATGAAATTAGAGGCCTACCGCTGTCTGTTGCGCTCCCAACCTGACCATACATCGATTTCTCCCACTGCTGCGTTTGCTACTTCAAGTATCTCCAGTGCTCACGCCATGTCTTCATCCCCTTTTGAGTGGATTATAGACTCGGGTGCGACAGACCACATGACTGGCTCTGCCTCAGGTTTTACCTCTTATACTCCTCTCTCTGGTCGTGATAAGGTTATTGCCGCTAATGGTTCCCTGTCGTCTATTATTGGCAGAGGAACCGTTGCCCGTTCCCCCGACCTATCACTCTCTTCGGTTTTGCATGTCCCTTCATTTCCTCGCAATCTTCTCTCCATAAGCCACTTGACTACTTTAAAATGCTCCATAACCTTTTACCCCGATGTTTGTGTATTTCGGGATCTGGATACGAAGAGGACGCTTACCAGTGGTAGGAATGTTGGCGGACTGTACTTGCTGACCCAGCCGTTATCTTCCAGTGCTCTTTCCACCATCAGGGCTCCTACCTCCCATGACATCCAGCGCTGGCATTTGCGCCTTGGTCACCCTTCTCCTTTATATCTCACCAAACTTTTTTCTGCTTTCAGCTGTTAAATTAAATCGTTTAAGTGTGACACATGCGATCGTTCAAAACATGTGCGTCATAGTATTAGTCATGTTTCTCTTCTTAGTTCCATTCCGTTTGATGTTATTCATTCTGATGTTTGGGGTCCCTCCCCTGTGTTATCTTTATTTGGCTATAAATGATTTGTTATCTTTATTGATTGTCATTCTCTTACTATGTGGTTATATTTATTAAAAAAATGTGTTGTTCTTCCCTGCTTTCAGTCCTTTCATAAGATGGTTGTGAACCAGTTCAACGTCACAATTCGTGTGCTTCGTAGTGATAATGATGGGAGTATGATGATCGGGGAGTGTTTCGTACCTATCTTTCCGACCATGACATTATTCACAAAACCACATGTGTCCACACCTCTTCTCAAAATGGTGTTACCGAACAAAAATATAGGCACTTACTGGAAGTGGCTTGGTGTCTGTTAATTGCAATGCACCTTCCCAAGTCCTATTGGGGTGATGCAGTTCTGACTGCTACTCATCTCATTAATCGTCTTCTGTCTCGCTCTATTTCATATGATACGCCTCTCAGCCGTTTAGCAAGGAACCACATTGTTCACACCTCTCATGTCGCTCCTCGCATCTTTGGCTCGGTCTGCTTTGTTCAGGTTCATACCCCACATCACGATAAGTCGGATGCTCGCTCCCTCCGTTGTATCTTCGTTGGCTACTCTCCTACAACCAAAGGGTATCAGTGTTATCATCCTCCTACTCGTCGCTATTACTGCACTGTTGATGTTACTTTTCGTGAGGAATCCTACTTCAGTTCCAGTCATGGGGAGACGAGTGGTAACAGTGACGGGACCATTAACTCTCCTCTCCCGATTGTGGATTCTCTTCATATTCCCACTCCTCCGGCTCCTAGACCACCGAATGTTGCTCCTTCTCATATTCCCGCTCCTCCGGCTTCTTGCCCACCATCCTCTACTTCCGTCCCTACCACCTCTATTCCTCCGATTCTATATACCTACTCTCGCAGACCTCACACAGCTGAGCAAGTACAGACTGTGGCGGTTCCACCGATGCCGGTGCCTGTCTCCGATCCAGATTCAGACGATTACCTTCATGTTCCCCTTGCTCGTCTTAAAGGTAAAATGGATGGCACCAGATACCCCATTGCTAACTACATCTCCTACTCTCACCTCTTTCAGGCTCACAAAGGTTTTATCTCTTCCCTTTCCTCTATTATGATTCCTAAGACCTGGCAGGAGGCTGTTCAGATACCTGAGTGGAAACAGGCTATGAAAGAAGAGATGTGTGCATTGGAAAAAAATAGGACATGGCAGCTTGCTCATCTTCTCCCGGGAAAGCAAACTGTTGGATCACATTGGATCTTCTCTGTTAAGCAGAATCAGGATGGGGTGGTGGAGCAGTATAGAACACGCTTGGTTGCTCAGGGGTATACTCAGACACAAGGAATTGACTACCAAGAAAATTTTGCTCCGGTTGCAAAGATGAATTCTATTCGAGTGATTCTCTCTTGTGTCGCGTGTCGTGGATGAGAATTACAACAGCTTGGTGTTAAGAATGCATTCTTGCATGGTGATTTGGAAGAAGAAGTCTACATGACAGTCCCTCCTGACTTCACTAAAGAAGGGTCAAGTGGAAAGTTCCGTTGTCTGCAAAAATCCCTATATGACCTGAAGCAATCCCCTAGAGCTTGGTTTGGTCGGTTTAACAAGACCATGCTCCAACTAGGATATACTCAAGGACAGTCCGATCACATGCTCTTGATCAAAAAAAGAGGAGCTCAAGTTTCGATTCTTATTGTTTACGTAGATGACATTATCATTACAAAGAATGATCTAGAGGAGATAGATCACTTAAAAAAACAATTAAGCAAAGAATTTGCGGTCAAGGATCTGGGAAAGTTGAAATATTTCTTGAGAATTTAAGTAGTAAGGTTTCATCGAAGGATCTTTATCTCTCAGAGAAAGTATACTCTTGATCTTCTGGAAGAAACTGGGATGCTTGGTTGTGCTCCCGCGGATACTCCTATTGAGGCTAATCACAAGGTCGATGTTGACACTAGTGGAGGGAAGGTGGATGTTTCAAGATACCAAAGATTGGTGGGGAGACTCATATATTTATCTCATACTCGTCCTGATATCACATACATCGTAGGGGTTCTAAGCCGATACATGCATGCTCCCACTATTCACCATCAGCAGGCAGCGTATCGGGTACTGAGATACCTCAAGAAGTCTCCAGGACGTGATTTACTATTTTCTGCGAACAAACCTTTGGATATTAAAGTTTTTGCAGATGCCGATTGGGCCGGCAGTCAAGACGACCAACTATTGCTCATTTGTGGGCGAAAACCTTGTATCGTGGAAAAGCAAGAAACATAATATTGTGGCTCGCTCAAGTGCGGAAACAAAATATAGGGCTATGACGCAAGGAGCATGTGAGGGTTTGTGGTTGAAGACAATTTTCCAAGATATGAGTCTTCAGGTGAACAAGCCAATCACTATCTACTGCGACAACAAGGCCGTCATCAGTATTGCTCATAATCCTGTTCAGCATGATAGGACGAAGCATATGGAGGTGGATCGACATTTCATCAAAGATCACTTGGACAAGGGAAACATATGCACTCCATTCGTGAATTCACATGACCAACTTGCTGACGTATTTACTAAGGGGTTAAGCCATGACAACTTCACGAACAATACAAGCAAGCTGGGAATGATCGATATATATTCCCAACTTGAGGGGGAGAGTTGAATAATTTGAATATACATATTTTAGGTGTCTTTATTATATTATTGTTTTCCTTTTTTAGTTCACGCATTTTGTCAAGCGGTGTGTATCCTATAAATATGTATCCTCTACCTGGCTTAGGGTATCAAAATAAGATTTATTCCTCTTCTCTACTATATAAGGATGTTAAATTTTGCTAGGACCCTAACAAATATTCAAGAGACCAAAATCTACATACATATGTGTGTGGTTCACTTAGCCTCTATGTTTTGAATGAACAGAAGAGGAAAGTACCTCAATTATTCATAATTCTATGTTTCAATATCAAAATTGCTCTTCACCTTCGACATGTGTCTTCCCAAGTATAGGGAACATAGTAGTTTCAAATCAGATTGGGACCAAGCTCAAGTTGCTTGCTTTGGCACATAATTCTAAGAAAAAGAGGTCATATGAAGAAGGCATAATCATTGTCACCTTCAAACTAATAAATCTAGAAACTCTAAGCAAGTTATGATTACAAGGCAGGAAACAAACATGTATACTAACTTCAAAACACAGATTAGCTTCCTTCAAATATAAAGGGAGACGATGATGGAAGTCAGTAGTAAATACAGAAACACTTCTTACCAAAAATCAAAGGTTTGACGACTTCAAACCAATAAGGAGCAAACTCGACAAAGAATAGTCAATGACATGACAAGTAGGAAGGCTCAAAAATGAAGGAAGGAAGTTCGGGTAAAGAATGAGTCAGACTTCACCAACATTTTGCTTTAGCAATCAACACTTCTACTAACACGTCCCTTTGGTATCATCTATGAAGCACGGATATTTCCCCGAACACAGCGTACTCGTACCGGATACGTATCCGGTACCAATAGGTACCCGATACTCGAAGGATACACCTATGTGGGCACACTTGGACTTAGCACATCATTATGCATATTGTGATAAGAGACTGTTTTTCTACAACAACAATAACAACAACAACACTCAAGCCTTTATCCCACTATAATGGGGTTGACTATATGGATCCTTTGTCACCATTGTGCCCTATCTTTTGTCATAATCTCACTAATGCCTAAGTACATCATGTTTTTCCTTATAGTTTCCTTCCAAGTCCTGAGTCTGGATTGCGGTAGAAAGGAGGTGGGGATACAAGAGATAAACCCCAGAATGAGGGAGAAGATGAGAAGAACTAGAGAGAGAACCTAGAGAGAGAAAATACAACTTGATTAATATCTTGCATGCCATACAAAGACCCTTTAAATAGAACCCATGATAGCATAATTTTAAATACAATATATACGATAAAATATTAAAATACTACGACTCCACACATACGACACGGCTCATAATAATAATAATATAATATAACCAATGGAGGCAGGGGCAGACCCATGTTTGGACACACCCGGGCACTTGCTCGGGTGTGTTTTCGCGAAGTTTACCGAGGGCTATGTTGTATCGGCGGGAATCGGTGAATATTTCCAAAAATTTAGGGTTATTGGCGCGATATTTCAGCACAATCTTCTCTGCAAGGGAACGATTTAGGGTAGCAAATCACGGAATCAGCGGCTTTCCTGTTACGAGCCTGCGATGAGGCGTTCTTCTGCGACCACAACCAGCGACCCCAACGGCGATCCTCCAAGCCCTAGCGAGTTTCTCCGTTTCCGCTTTCTTCTTCTGTGACGGGAGGCGGCGGGACTGCGTGCGTTCTTCTTCCCAGTACCGTTAGTGTGCATTGTGCAGCATCTGAGGAAGGCATAATTCATGAATCCTCTTCTTTGAACTGTTGGAGAGGTACGAATATAAATCATCTTCCGATTTTGTCAAATGATCTCAGAATAGACAATCGGCAAACTAATTGCACTGTGATTCAGCCATTCAGGGATTGTTGTTTGTTGATTGTTGAAGAGCAGCAGAGGTACGAATGTAAATAATCTTCCGATTTTTATATTGTTGAGATTGTTGTTTGCTGATTGTGGATTGTCGATTGTTGTATTGTTATAAATTGTAATGATATTAGAAATACTTATTAATGTATTAAAATATCTTTTTTGTCAATTTAATTTCTCTAATTTTTTATTAGTGTCCGGGTCATGCAAAAATCCTGGGCCTGCTACTGAATGGAGGACCAAGAACACTCCATTCGTCCTTCAAAACGAGTTTGTCCTCAAGCTCGTGCACCATGCGGGTGACCGGATCATCTGGAACCTTGACCTCCCTCCAGAACAACGCGCGGTAACGCGTAGCGGTGGCGGTGGTGTCAGCGAGGAGCGGCAGCGCCACAAAAAATGGGTGGCAGATGAAATGGTTTCATTGGGGCCGCTGGAGGGGCTGTGAGCAGCAACTACACAGAGGTCGGAGGGCCGACATGCGGGGGTAGAAATGGATCCATCGGGGTCGGTGGAGCAGGTGCCGACAGAAGAGGTAGTGAGGTGGCGGGTGGGAGCGGCATGGAAGGGGGCGACAGAGCAAGAGCCGACAGAGGCGGTGATGAGTCGGCCGAAGAAGCCGGTGAAGGAAATGATGATGAAAGTGGTGGAATGGAGACAACTGTAACAAGCAGAGACGGCTCAGAAAGAGGCGGCACAACCCTTAGATGACGAGGAGATGACACCGACAAGGCATGGGCCGAGAGAGCAAGTGGTGGCGATTGCATACTCAAAATCAAGGGAATTGGCGGCAACGACAACGGAGTTGTCGTCCTCGACCCATTGTGGATGTCGGCAATGAGTTGGGTCGAGGCGGCCCGGAGGGAGTCCCGAAGGTAGTCCGGGAGCACGGCGATCTGAACAGAGCTTAATTGCACGTGCACCATAATTAGGTGATCTTGTAAGAGTTAATTAATTAAGAGGTTGATTAATCAATTAAGAATGGGTAGGGTGCATGGGATGGTAGCGTGCAAAAGGGGAAAAAATTGGGTGGACTTAAAAAAATAAAAATAATAACAGAATGGGTAAATGGCAGGTTGTTGATGTGAAAAGGAAGATAGGATGGGGAAATGACAGGTGGCTGGCGATGAGCTCAAAGAAGATCGTGCGGCTCTATAACGCAGAGGGAGGGGCATGCGAGATCGGGCGGAGCAGAGCTGGCCAGCGCGAGGACGAAGCAGGTGGCTCGTGGGGGCTGCCGCTTGGGAAAAGATGAAGACCGCGCCAGGCGCCGGTGGGTTGCGACACTAGATAGTCGAGCAGATGAGGGAGATGAGTCCGGGGTGATGATGAAGCGTTGATGGCTGCGTGCAATGCCGCCCTATTTTTTTGGCGTGAAGGGGCTCCCTCGTCATATGGTCCGAATGCGGCGTCTTGGCAAGGACCGTTGCACCTCCAAAAGGACTTGAGTGTAGTTTTAAATAGGCAAAAGTCCTCACATAGTAGACGTCATAGGGAAGTATGTTGTAAAAATTGTGATCGACTTAGGTTTGAAAGTTGAAATATAGGTACGCTAACAGGAAAAGTGATGGAAGTAGTGGATACAATGATTAGGAGAAGGATAAATATATTATGCCTGCAAGAGAGATGGGTGGGTGAGAAAGCTAAATTTTTAAATAATTCAGGTTTTAAATTATGGTACACATGAAAAAAAATAAAACAAGCAGTGGAGTAGGTATTATTGTGGATACTACTTGGAAGGATGAAGTTGTTGGGATAAGTAGAAAATGTGATAGAATCTTAACTTTTAAATTGGTCATAGGAAATAAAACTATTAATGTGATCAGTGTTTATGAGTCATAAGTAGGAATAAGTGAAACTATTAAAGTGTAATTTTATGAAGACTTAGATGATTTAGTAAGAGAAATCACACAAAGAGAGAAGATTTTCATAGGAGAAGACTTAAATGGACATATAGAGAAGGAAAATGTAGATTACACAGCCGTTCATAGAGGATATGAATATGGAGAAAAAAATGAAGGGCGAACCATTTTAGACTTTGTCGTAGCACATGAGCTAATTGTATCAAATACGCTTTTCAAAAAGAGGAAAAAACATTTAATTACATTTAAAAGCAGATCAAATAAATCACAAATTGATTATTTTATGACTCACAAAATGAATAAAATGATTTGTAAGGATTCCAAAGTCATATCAGGAGAAAGTTTGATAACATAACATAGGTTAGTGGTGTTAGATGTACAAATTAAATATAATAAATTTAAAACAAGAACAAAAATATTGCAAAAAATTCGGTGGTGGAACTTGAAGATGGAAAAGGAGGATGTTTTCAAGAAGACAGTTATGGAACGACTAGTTAATGACCCTTATGTTGATCCAAATCTCTCATAGGAAATTATGCCATCACATTTAAGGATAAGTGGAAAGAACGTACTTGGAGTATCAAAAGGTCTTGCGCCCCTAAATAAAGAATCTTGGTGGTGGAAAGAGGAAGCGCAAGGCAAAGTGAGGACAAAGCGGGCAAGCTATAAATCATTTTTTGCTTGTAGGCATGTGTTACGGGTCAGCAAATGTTGTCGAGGCGAGAGGGGTGGATGATGATGATGGAGGTGATGGATACCGTGGAGCCGAAACCGCGGCTGCCTAAGCGGGGTTGCTCGTTAGAGGAGAGAGTCACCAATGATCTCACATTCAAAAGGGATGAGAACTAGAAATATTTCTTGCTTGATTCATACACACATCTCATGCCTTTATATAGGCTACAACTCATAAGAAGACAAAACACTCATGATGACAGCTAATAATAGACCCGGGGCTCCTACATAATAATAACAACTAGACACCTAGATAATAAATATAATTATAATAATACGCGACACGTAACATCTCATCCGTCCTTAAAATCAAGCTTGCCCTCAAGCTTGAACTCCACATGGTGACCAGAGCATCTGACAACTTGATCTCCCGCTAGAACAATGCGTGAGATCGTGTAGCGGCGACGACGGTGAGTAGCGGCGACGACGGTGAGTAGCGGCGGCGCCGTTGGAAAGACGAGCAGCATAAGTGATGACTTCGGCAAGGTCGGTGGAACGACGATCATCCAAAGAGCCAGCATAATCAACATCAAAATATGCAATCAAAGATAAGGGAGACGAAGAGGGCTTGTATACAAGCCCTTGTCAAGGAGCAGTCTTCAAGTATCGAAGAATACGTTCGACAGCCTGAAGATGAGAGATATGTGGCTCATGTATGAATCAACTGACAACTCCAACAACAAATGATATATCAGGTCTAGTAACAGTGAGGTATATCAGCTTTCCTACAAGACGACAATAATACTCTGGATTCGGAAGCAGAACATCGGAGTCTGAGGCATGAGCACAAAGCTTGTGATTGATATCCATAGGAGTGTCAGTAGGCTTACATCCAGAATAGCCCGCATCATGAAGTAAGTCAAGACAGTACTTTCTCTGAGATAACACAAGCCCATCATGTCTCCGAGCCACTTCGAGACCAAGAAAATATCAAAGGCTTCCCAAATCCTTAGTTTGAAACACAGTTGTTAGATGCTGTTTGATCATCTGTATGCCTGAAAGATCATCTCCTATAATCAGAATATCATCCACATAAACTAGAAGAATAACTGTGCCCGTTGGACGATGACGAGTGAAGAGAGAGAAGTCGGCCGAACTCCGAGTGAACCCAACAACACTAACGGTCTTACTAAATTTGTCAAACCATGCCCGAGGAGACTGTTTGAAACCATAAAGAGACTTCTTCACACAACAGACAAGGGAATCCCCCGTGGTCTCAAACCCGGGAGGTTGCTGCATATAAACGGTCTCCTGTAAGTCGCCATTAAGAAAACATTTTTGACATCCAGTTGGTGCAAGGGCCAGTGGCGGTGAACAGCAAGGGAGATCAACACGCGAACAGTATTGAGTTTAGCGACTGGAGAAAAGGTCTCATCATAGTCCAGACCTTGTTGTTGGGTGAAGCCGCGATCTACAAGATGAGCTTTCAAACGTTGAACCGTCCCATCCGAACCCTGTTTGACGGCAAACACCCACTTACATCCCACACAAGATTGCCCAGGAGGAAGCGGGACCAAATCCCAAGTGTGGTTTGCCCAAAGAGCAGACATTTCCTAGTCCATAGCCACCCGCCACCCAGGATGTTGGAGAGCCTCCTGCACAGAATAAGGGGTGGAAATAGAGGATAAAGAAAGAGCACTCTTCCGAAGTTCCGGAGAGAGGCGGTGAAAAGAGATAGTTTTCCATCGGGTGGGCAGTGGAACCTGATGCCGGATCCGCAGGCTGCAAAACATCATTAGAGGAGGGCATCTCCCGTAGGATAGTAGACGAAGAAGGGCGTCGAGATTACATACAAATGACAGGTGGTTTAGGTGGGATTGGTGTGGGAAGTTGAGGTTGTGTAGGCGGGATTGGTGTGGGAAGGGTAGGTAGTTTAGGTGGGATTGGTGTGGGAAGGAGCTGAGGAAGGCTTGAGTTAATAGGTATAGCCGGCCGCGGAAGAGGTGGCGGAAGTGGAGAATCAACTGGTTGAGAGTAATAGGGTTGATCTTCAAGAAAGGTGACATCAGCAGAAGTAACGACATTGCGATCAGTGGGAGAAAAACAAACATAACCCTTCTGAGTCCGCGAGTAGCCTACAAACATATATTTATGGGCACGTGGAGCCAGTTTGTCAGTGGATGGATGAAGATGGTGAACAAAACACACGCAGCTAAACACACGAGGTGTAATGGAGAAAGGAGGTTTGGAGGAAAAAAGAAGATTGAAGGGAACCGCAAAATTGAGAATGGAGGAAGGCATGCGATTAATAAGAGTGCAGGCGGTAGAAACCGCAAAATTCCAATATTGTTTGGGAACATTCATTTGAATCATAAGAGAGCGGGTGACCTCAAGCAGGTGTCGGTTCTTGCGTTCAGCGATGCCATTTTGTTGGGGGGTATAGGTACAAGAGGTTTGATGGATGATTCAAAACTCAGCACAGAGGTGTGCAAAGGCATGACTAGTGTATTCTCGGGCATTATCGGTGCGGAGGGTTTTAATGGTTGTAGAAAACTGGTTGCGAGTTTCAACGAAAAAAGTACGAAATACACCGGGTAATTCAGAGCAGTTACGAAGGAGATACAGGAAGGTCACCCGCGAGTAGTAATCTACAAATGTGACAAAGTAACGATATCCAAAAAACACTCGCAATTTTGTAGGGTCCCCAAATATCGGAGTGTACTAGATCAAAGGGAGCAGGACTCTGAGTAGGATATGGTGAGAATGTAGACCGATGATGTTTCTCATAGATACATGACGCACACGTGAAATCTTGGAGGGACACGTTGGGGAGAGATTTTCTGAGTATGTTTAGAGGGGCGTGACCATGACGTCGATGCCAATCAACAGAGCTAATAGAGGACAACACTGTTGGGGGAGAGAGATCAAGGATATAGAGACCATTCGACAGATGCCCTTTTCCGATGATAGTCTGCGTCTTGCGATCCTCCACAACACACAAGTTGGAAGAAAAAGTTACATCACAACCAAGGTCAGTAGTGAGACGACCAACAGAGAGAAGGTTGAAAGGAGAGCCCGAAACATGAAGGGCAGAACGAAGAGTAATGTAGGGAGTGATATGAATATCTGTCGCGCCAGAAACGAGAAGAGTGTCCCTACTAGCAACAGTAATGAACTTGGGATGCAAGGAGTCCAAGTATTGTGGTGGTGTCCGCGAGGTAATGTGGTGAGAGGTCCCGGAATCCAAAATCCAGGATGAGCTATGAACAAGGCAAGAGGTACCACCACCGAAAATAGACACCACAGAGCCCGGAGGACAGTTGATCATCTTGCAAGGGACAGACAGCAGCGGCCATGGTGACAGCACACCAGCGGCAAGAAAGGTCACGACCATCGCGGTAAGAAATAGTCTTCAGCGGGCAGGAACAGGCCGCGACGGTTAAGAAACCGGAGCAGGCAGTGCGGGTAGGAGAATACTGTCACCAGGTCACAGCGACCGCACGGCTAGGAGCAGCACGCAATACGAATAGCGGTAGAAACTCGAAGGCGCGGACAGACTGCGCGAACAGCCAAGACGGGAAGAACAAACACCCGGGCGGTTAGAGGCAGACCGCAACCAGAGCAGTAGACACGGTCTAGCGCGGGAGGAGCAAAGTCGCAGCGGGAAGACCGAGGCCGCAACGGGAGAAGCTGGGAGCAGAGAAGGCCTAGCCGCAGCGGTCAGAAGACAGAAGACAACCCACAACCCGAAGCGATTAGAGAAGAGAGGCCACCTTGAGAGAGACGAGGTCGGCAGAGGAAGAAGTCGCACGGTCTCGGCGGACACACCAGCGACAAGGAAAGTCGCGACCAGGATGCGACTAAGGGAAGAGGAGAGACCGCTAGCAACAAGATAGGTCGCAACGGCTAGTCGGAGAAGAGGTTAGAGAGGAAGTCAGCACGGTCAAGGTGAATTTTTACCAGCGGCAAAGAGAGATGCCACGACCTAGATGCGGACTGAAGCGAGTAAGAGAAAAAGAGGAAGAAATCGCAGCGAGCAAGAAGTGCTACATACGGCTAGAGGGGAGAGACCGCGGCGACTTGAGAGAGGTCGCGACAAGCGGGAAGAGAGGCCGCGCGGATATCAAGGGAGAGAGGCCGTGCGGATATCAAGGGAGAGAGGCCGCGCAGATATCAAGGGAGAGAGGCCGCGCGGATAGGAAGGGAGACCGGATAGTCAGAACAAGAAGCAAGAGAGGGTGGACCCCTCGTGTGAGAAAAGTTTATAAAAGGGATGGTAGGAGGAGGAGGAGACGTGGAAGCCACGAGGGAAACAGAGAAAAGGAGATAGCGGCTAGAAAAAGGACAGGCCGCTCGAAACTGCGGCTAAGCAGGAGAAGGAAGGGTCGCGCGGTCAGCCGGGAGAACATCCGGTTTGCAAACGGATAGGCCGGCTAACCGAGCTCGGGCGGTTAGAAAAAAATAGACCGCGAGTTGCCGCGAACAGAAGACCGAATACCCAAGGAGGAGACCGGTTCCTCTGATACCATGTAGAAAACAAAGGGCAACCTTGCATATACTTCTTCATGTGTAAAATACAACAGAGAATACAAATATATAGGAGAGAAGAGAGAGGGATCTAGCTATACAATCAATGTGGGACTAAACACTAAAACCTATATGTGCCAAGTTAATGGGCCAATACATCATTTTTCCCTAATATTCTTTAACAATCTCCAATAATGAAGAAGAACAAAAAAAGACTGATGAGTGGACTTAAATTTAATTTTCTCTTTTGGTTAAACATATAAGATGCTAAATTTTGTAATATTTACGAATGATTAATGTATGAAAATTTCATGTTATGTTGCATTGATTTGTGCACTTGTACTTCAAGTTATGATTTATGATTTATGTTTCGATGTTTTGAGAACTATTTATTGCACTTGTGATATATATATATATATATCTTTATCTATTATAAAGATGTAGTTTGTATTGCATCTAGGCCGTTCAAGATAGCCAAAAGATCCAAACATTCAATCTCAATCGTTCGTTATTTTAGGATTAAACAATGAAAAAATATATATCTCCTTACCCTACAGCCATGGAAGGCTAAGGAAGAGAGAAAGGGAGGGAGGGAGAAAAATAAAGAGAGGAGAGAGAGGGTGTGAGGGCAGCGGGGAGAGAGGGGGAGAGAGAGGGGGGGAGGGAGAGAGGGAAAGATAGGAGAGAGGTAGGAGAGAGCGGCTGGAGAAGTGGATGATGAGAGAGATAGAGAGAAAGATTGAGAAAGAGGGGAAGAGAGAGAGAGAGAAAGAAAGGGAAAGAAGAAAGATAGAGAGAAAGAAGCCACAGCGGCGGCATTTAAGAAGGAAGGAGGCTATATATTATTATAATATATATAGATAGATATATATTATGTATATTATATAAAAGCTATTTTTAATGTAATATACAATATGATGTTGGTGCAGCCTGTAGCGACGCATCCAGCACGGGCGAAGCCCGTGCGGAAGCAGACGAAGCCCGCCTGTTTGCGACCGAAGGCCGTCCGAGAGCATCGAGCACGGGCGTAGCCCGTGCGAAGATGCTCGTATATATATATATATATATATATATATATATATATATATATATATATATATATATATATATATATATTTGTTATAACGTATCATGTCGTACCCGTAGCCTCGATTTTAAATTGTCATACCTCCGTACCAGACACATATCGTACCCGGTACCCGTACACGAACCGGTGCTTCCTAGCGCATCATAGATTATGTCATCCATCCATATCAACTTTTTGAAAATTAATACTTTAAGTTCATATAGGAATATTTATGTGAGTTGGGAAAAACATCATAGAACATCTAATTCTAGTTAAATTAGAATATAAAAAGTTGTCTTTTTGATATGGTTAATTCTAATGTATGGGTCCATGAATTTCTCAAACATTAAAACTTTCACTACATTGTCACCTTTATTTGATGATTATTAACACATGATTTGGGTATTTCTAATAAGAAAAATCCATGTTATTTTTTCATTTGTCAAAATATTTTTAAGGAAAATTAAACTCAAAGCTTGTCACAAAATATTTCATTGATAATGCAAGAAAATGTGTAAGTGGTGACTTCGGAAATTTCTTTTCTTCAAATGATATTTTACATCAAACTTTTTTCTCCATACTACACAATAAAATGACATTGTGAAAAAGAAAACCAAGCATTTCTTGAGACCACTTGAAATTGAATGTTTAAGATGGATGTACAAAACAATGCTGGAGTTCCGTTGTTCTTACTGCCAGTTAGCTCATAAATTGCATGTGTACAAAGTTATTAGTAATGTTTCTCTCTTCAATCTAGTATTTCCAGATCATGATTTATATCAAACAGCATGGTACACATTTTATTTCCATTCCCCACCTTTCCCTGTAAGTACATGCTTTTATATTGTCCCTCAACTTCATTGTTATCCCCTTAATATCCAAGAAGCCCTACATGATCCAAGTTGGAAAGGCACATGCACATATATCACCCATCATGAAAAAAGAGTTGAATGGAAATGCTTAATTGCTTTATTCTTCCACAAAGGGGAATATATAGGGAATACAATGATACATAACAACATGACACGCGGTGTGGGACTAAACCCACATACGGACAATAATAGTAATGTCCGAAATAGACGACTTGTACAATAACTCTCAAGTTTCCCCCTCAAGTCGGATGAAAGATGTCGGTCATTCCAAGTCTCTTGATGTTATCCATGAACGAGTCACTTCCCAAGCTCTTAGTGAACACATCTGCTAGTTGATCTTTAGAGTGGACGAACAGTGTGACTACTGTCTTTTGATCCAAGTGATCCTTGATGAAATGTCGATCCACCTCCACGTGTTTCGTCCTGTCATGTTGGACTGGATTGTGAGCTATGTTGATGGCTGTCTTGTTGTCGCAAAATAAGGAGAAGGGGGACGTGACGGGAAATCCCAAGTCATGTAGAACGGTACGCAGCCATAGACCCTCACACATGCCTTGAGACATTGCACGGTATTCTGCCTCAGCGCTCGATCTGGCCATTACATTTTGTTTCTTACGGCGCCATGTTACCAGGTTTCCTCCGACAAAGGAACAATGACCTGTTGTAGATTTCCGATCGTCACGACATCTTGCCTAATCAACATCAGTGAAGACGTCAATCCTCAGGTGGTCGTTCTTGGAGAACAGAAGACCATGGCCTGGAGCTTTATTCAAATACCGTAACACACGGTATGCTGCCTCTTGATGTCTGACCTTGAGAGCATACATATATCTACTCAGGATGCCAATTGCATAAGTAATATCTGGACGGGTATGAGACAAATATATTAGTTTCTCAACTAATCTCTGGTAGCGAGTGGTATCGGCAGAGTCACTGTCACCGTCTTCACAGATTCCATGATTTTCTTCCATCGGAGAGTTTGCAAAAACACAACCAAGCATACCTGTCTCCTGCAACAAATCTAGGACATACTTCCGCTGTGATATAGAGATAACCCCATCCGATCTAGTCACCTCAATTCCTAGAAAGTATCGTAACCTTCCCAAATCTTTCACCTCAAACTCAGCAGCGAAGAGAGACTTGAGATTTGCAATCTCTTCCAAATCATTACCAGTGATTACCATGTCATCTACATAGACAATAAAAACCACAACACCCTAAACACGTCTCCGAATAAACATAGTGTGATCAGACTGCGCCTGTTTGTACCCAAATTTGAGCATAGACGTGAGGAATCTGCCAAACCAAGCTCGGGGGGACTGTTTCAGGCCATATAAGGACCGTCTTAGCCGACAGACAAGACCTTCAGCTCCTTTTTTTAACAAACCCGGAAGGGAATTTCATGTATACCTCTTCATCGAGCTCACCATGGAGAAACACGTTCTTAACGTCCAGTTGATGAAGGTCCCGGTCCATGCAGGCCGCGCAGGACAACAAAACCCGAATAGAGTCCATCTTAGCCACGGGGGCGAAGGTCTCCTGGTAGTCAACTTCCTGAGTCTGAGTATACCCCTGAGCAACCAGTTGTGCCTTGTACCGTTCGAACTTCCCTTCTGGATTCTGTTTGACCGAAAAAACCCATCGCGAGCCAATAACCCTCTTGCCAGGAGGGAGGGGGGGGCAAGAAATCCCACATATGGTTTTTGTCCAATGCTGACATCTCCTCCTCCATAGCCCGAGTCCAGGACGGAATGCCCAATGCTTCCTGCCATGTCCTGGGAATAACAACCGTCGAGAGAGAAACAACAAAGGCCTGGTGGGTCGGGGTAAGATGATGGTAAGCCACATGGTTAGAAATAGGATGTTTAGTACATGCAGCCTTACCTTTCAACAGGAGCAAGTGGGATATGCAAATCTGCATCATCAGAATCTGAGGCAGAAGTGGGCACTGTTAGAGGCGGAGCCTTAATAGCCTGTATACGGGAGGAGCGGCGGTGATATACGTGAGGGAAAGGAGATATCAGAGTATCAGGCAGAGGAACAGGAATAGGAGGGCCATGTTCCTGAGACACAGGTGGTGGTAGAGAAGGAAGAAGAGGGAGAGGGACATCCCTATCGCCAGTATTCTCCCCCGGACGAGGAGCATGAGTCGATGGCAAGAAAAAGGATTCCCCTTCCCAAAAGGTAACATCCATAGTGCAATAGATACGCCTAGAGGGAGGGTGGTAACATCGATACCCTTTCGTAGTGGAAGAGTATCCGAGGAACACGCACCGGAGGGCCCGAGGGTCCAATTTGTCACGATGGGGAAAATGGATGTGGACAAAACATACACATCCAAAGACACGAGGAGGAAGGTGAGAAGTATAGACCATAGTCATAGTAGACAGCTGGGCTAGAAGAGTAGCATAGCTAAGCATACGTGAGGGAATCCGATTGATAAGGTGTGCAACGATAAGAACTGCATCGCCCCAATAGGACTTAGGAAGATGCATAACACTCAGAAGACAACGGGCGACATCCAACAGGTGCCGATTTTTTCGTTCAGCAACGCCATTTTGGGTGGAGGTGTGAACACACGTGGTCTGGTGTATGATACCATGACTAGCGAGGTACGAGACAAAAACTCTCCGATCGTCATACTCCCCTCCTAAGACACGAACCACCCCCTGAAATTGGGTTTGAACCATTTTGTGAAAAAGCTGAAAACAGGAGAAGACTTCACTTTTCTTTTTGAGCAAATACACCCAAGTTATACAAGAAAAGCAGTCAATAAATGTGGCAAACCAACGAAAACCAAAGGTAGATAAAACAGGAGACGGTCCCCAAAACATCAGAATGAACAATATCAAATGGAGTGCTACAAGGAGAAGCTAGATGCGTTGAACTATGTCTCACATGTTTAGACTCATCACAGACATCGCAGACAAAAGTTTGTAAAAAAAGGGAAAAAATAGGGAACAATTTCTGAAGATAGAGAGAAGAAGGATGTCCAAGCCGCATGTGCCAACGACGAACATCATCAGCTGTAACAGGAGTACATGAGAGAGCATGAGAGGTAGGTTGATCTAGGTAATACAGTCCGCCGCGGTTCCTACTACTGCCAATGTTCCGCTTCGTACCCAGTTCCTAAAAAACACAGGAGTCAGAAAAAAAGGTTATAGAGCAATTAAGAGAGCAAGTATGTCACTGATAGAAAGAAGATTGCGAGGAAAAGAGGGGACATGAAGAACAGATGACAGAGAGATAGAGGGAGAACACGAAATCTGGCATTTCCCAGCAATGGGAGACAACAAACCATTAGCAGAAATAACTTTATCCTTACCAGACAAAGGGGTGTAAGAGAGGAAACCTGAAGGAAGAGCCGGTCATGCGGTGGGTAGCACCAGAATCAAGCACCCACTCAGATGGGGAGGCAGTAGCAGCATGAGCACGCGACATAGCAATGGTGGCAATGAAGGCGGAAGCACCTGGAGGCTGATCAGACTGAGAGTGCAGAAGACGGCGGAATGCATCCAACTCAGGAGAAGTAAGTTGTCGGGGAACAACAGTGATGGTCTCGTCGTAGACGTCTGTAGAGTAAGCAACATCATGAGGTCTGGCACCACCCGGGCGATGACCCCCTCATCCCGGCCCTCGTCCACGACCATGACCACGAGGGGCAAGATGAGGGTGGAGCTTGTAACACACCTCCCAAGTATGACCTCTGCGGCCACAATAATCACACATAGGAGCAGACGAGCTAGGGCTGAGAACTTGGCCACGACCAACGCTAGTGAGAGCAGAGCGATCAGGAGGGGCACTAGCAGTAAGGGACCTCCGACAGTCTTCATCACCCAGGATCATGTTGAAGGCCTCCCGAAGGGACGGAAGTGGAGTCGGTGAAGAATATGCGTCCGTACCATGTCAAACTCCATGTTTAGTCCCATCAAGAAAACATGGAGACGAAAGCGATTCCTCCCATTATTGGAGTTGAACAACATCCGCAGTACATGCTGGAGTGAAGTGGGAGAAGTAGTCCAATTCCTGGTATAGCCGCTCGAACTAAAAAAAAAAAGGATGACGTCGTCATAGACCCTTGCTGAAGTTTCAAAATGCGGCGAGTAAGTTCATAAACCTGCGTAGAGCTGCCAATCTGGGAATATGTCTCTCGAGCACGGGTTCCAGATATCAAAAGCAGAATCCATCAACATGTAACTTAAGTAAACCTTCAGAGACATAGAGTGAAGAAGTCCAGGACACAACCAGAGATTTTTCTGAGTTCCATCGTTTCCAAGAGGGATCAGTTAGTTGGGGCTCCTTAACAGTCCCATCGATGTAGCCGTATATCCGTTGGTTGCGGATGACATGCAGCGCCACTCGGGACCATTCAAGATAGTTTGTGTCATCTAATGGGACAGCGGTGATCTTCAGGGAACCAGAGTGACCATGAGACCGCTGAGAGTCGCTCATCTGAGACAGAAGCACACATGGTGACGACACCGAAAAGTCCCCTTTGTCGGGGGAAGGAGCAACCATGAAGGAAAAGGACACAAGAAACAGGATCCAAACTTCAGAGGGGGCAGCCGGAGATGCGGCCGGACGAGACTGCAGACTGCACAAAAGAGCAGAGCACCGGAGCGGAGAGCGGAAGGAGGGCCGCAAGAAAGGCTAGGCGACCGGCATCAAGGAGGGACGACGACGAGCTGCATCACGAAGGGACGTCGGGCTGCATCAGGAAGAGAAGACGGCGGCGGGCTGCATCACGGAGGGGCGGCGGCGTCACCCCTCTCAACAGCCGGCGGGGACATGGAGGCTGCCCGACATCTGGATCGGTGCTGAGCGGGGCGGAGTCGAGCAGAGAGGTCCGACCCGGGGTGAGCGGGGTAGGGCGAAGCCGGGGTGGAGCAGTTGTGTAGCGCGCACGGGATGAGAAAAGGGCGCACGGGATGGGGTTACGGAATCAGACGGGAATTAGGTTTTTGTTTTGTTTTCGCTCTGATACCAAATTGAATGGAAATGCTTAATTGCTTTATTCTTCCACAAAAAGGAATATATAGGGAATACAATGATACATAACAACATGACACGCGGTGTGAGACTAAATCCACATACGAACAATAATAATAATGTCTGGAATAGACGACTTGTAAAATAACTCTCAAGTAAAAGTGCAAGCTCTTCAACGTAATTATACCTTGAAGTTGATTTGTCTATCATCTGGCTGCAAAACATTAAAGCTCTATTGTTTTTTTTATTGTAAAGCATAACCCGTATGGAACAATTGAGCATGCTAAGACCCCTCTAGTTGCCAAGCGATTCACTCATAAGTATGAAATTAGTTTCCCATGTGGCTAAATGGCATTTTCAGCTCATTATATCTCTAGTTTCTATTAATGTTTGATTTCTGCAGTAGTTAGACTCTAACGGTGCTTCTTCCACCATAATTTGAGGAAAATGGACTTCATACAAACACCACCTAGGTTTTAGCAAAAGTTGGAGATTTTGGTTTGCTCATTGTAAAAGTCCCTTCATGGACTAAAGCAACTTCCTTGAGCTTTGTTTCAGAAATTTGTTAACGTGGTTTACCCATTGGGCTATTCTCAAATGCAAACAAATCATTTCATCTTCATGAAAGAAAGTTCAAAAGGAATTGTTATTCATCTTGCTTATGAACATATTATGGTCATTGATTGTAATTCACAAGGTATAGTTTCTATAAAAACAAAACCTCCCACAGACACTTAGGACAATATTTTGGACCTCTCGGCCACTTAAGAATTGATGTAGCCCACAATAAGAATGGGATAACTCTATCATGGCTACTTCACGTAAAGACAGTTGAATTTCACCAATATTCTTCTTAGCCATCAACACTTCTACTAACTCCTTCCTTTGGCATCAGATCAAGTCATCCATCCATATAACTCTTTGACAATTAATTCATAGCTTTAAGCTCGCATATGAAATTTCAAGGGTCATATGAGTTGGGTAAACATCATAGAATATCTTATCCTAGTCAAATCAATATACAAAAAAGTGATCTTTTTTATATTGTTTCTTCTAATACACGAGGTCCATGAATTTTTCTAGCATTAATGAAAAAAAAGATCTGAGTTATTTTTCCATGTCAACTTAAAAAAAAAAAGATAAACTCAATTTCTCAAGAAACATTTCATTCTGATAATGCAAAAAGTATTATAACATGAAAATTCTTTCTCAAAATGATATTTTACATCAAACTTTATGTCAATAGTCAATACTACACAATAAAATGACATTGTTAAAAGAAAAAGAACTAGCATTTCTTGAGATCATTTGAAGTTTAAATGTTTAAGGATGTTTCAAACAGTGCCAGACTTCCATTGTTCTTAATAGTTATTATCTCATAACTTGCATGTCTACTAAAACATTTCTCACTTCAATCAAAATTTTCCAAAAATGATTTGTTTCACATCCCTGCTTGAGTAATTGATTGTTGTTGTTCAAACTTATGGATGCAACCATAAACTTAGGTTCTTGGTAACGAAGTTCATTTTTTGGTTATTCATGTTAATTCAAAGGTTATTATCAAAACTCTTCCAAAACGAAATGATTTTCATCTCTTCGAATTAACCTTTTTAAATCAACATTTTAAAGATGTTTATCTCTTCGAATTAACATGCTTAAAATTGTAGAAATCGAGAATAAAATGGGCCAATAATTTATTATTCTCATAAAATCATCTTCTAGACATATATTGTACAATGAGTCTCCTTTTATAGAAAGAGGGATAAAGAGCTAAATACAAACTAAAGATGTGAGAATAAAGGAGGAGCTAGAGAAGAGAGGCCTTATGGGCCAAAATACATGAGTTTTTTTTTGTTTATTCCTTGTAACACTCCCCCCACAAGTTGGAGCGTACAAGCCGTACGCGCCAAACTTGGAGAGGAATTGCTGATATAATGGACGAGACAAGGCTTTAGTGAGAATTTATAAGAGATTTTATTGGCAACCTGCACATGTCACAGAACCAGTCTCCAAAGTTGAACCTTTTCCTGGACAAAATGACAATCAACTTCAATATGTTTTGTACGTTCATGAAACACGGGGTTCTCGGCGATATGAATAGCAGCTTGACTATCACAAAGGAGAACACTTGGTGATGGAAGTTTGATACCTAAATCAGTGAGGAGACATTCTATCCATGTAAGTTCTGAGACATCGACAACCATGGAGCGATACTCCGCTTCAATTGAAGACTGAACAACCACAGTCTGCTTCTTGCTTTGCCAAGTAACCAAGTTTATTGCCAAAATATGTGCAGTGCCCGCTCGTGGATCCATGACCATCCAGGGACCCAACGTAATCAACATCACAATATGCAATGAGAGATAGAAAAATAGAGGGCTTGTTTACTAGCCCTTGTCTCCAGAGTATTCTTAAAATATTGAAGAATACACTCAACGGCCTGGAGATGAGAGACTCGATGAGTATGCATGAAGCGACTGACCACACCGACTACAAAGGAAATGTCAGGTCGTGTGACAGTAAGATAGATTAGTTTGCCAACACGACAACGATAATACTCCGCATTAGGGAGAAGTTGATTAGAGTCTAAGCCATGAATGCGGAGCTGATGATTTGCATCCATAGGTGATCCACATGCTTACATCTAGAGTAGCCTGCATCATGAAGAAGATCGAGACAATACTTCATCTAAGATAAGACAACCATAAAGTCGTCAGGCTATCTCAATTCCCAAGAAGTAGCAGAGTCATCCCAAATCCTTAGTTTGAAAGTGAGAGACAAGATGTTGCTTGATTTGGGTGATGCCAGGAAGATTACTAGTAACAAGGATGCCATAAATTTAGACTAGAAGATTCACTGTGCTAGATGAACGTGCTGTCGAATAAAAAAGGAGAAATCTGCCAAGCTTTGGATGAAGAAAAACTCATAAAACACCTGACTAAACTTCTCAAACCATGTCTGTGGAGACTATTTGAGACCATAGAGAGATTTCTTCAGATGACAGACAAGGGACTCCCCCGTGGTTGTATAACAAGGAGGTTGCTGCATATACAAAGTCTACACAAGATCGTTGTGAAGGAAGACATTTTTAATGTCAAACTAATGGAGCGGCCAATGACAATGAACAATACAACAAGACGAGCCTTGAGGCGATCAACAGTCCCATTCGGATGATGCTTCACAATGAATAGCCACTTGCAGATCATGGTATGATGATTAGGCGAAAGAGGAACTAGGTCCCAAGCGTGGTTGGTCCAAAGTGCAGCCATTTTCTCATCCATTGCAGCCCGCCACCTCGAATGTTGAAGGGCTTCCTGCACAGAAGAGGGAGTGGAAATAGACGGAAGAGAGGTCGCAACATATGTGCAAATCAAAGGAGAGACAATGCATGAAAACATAATTGGAAAGCGGATGTGCGGTGAAGGGCGTCTTAGAATCAACAATCTGCAGAGTATCAATATTAAATGGGGGCTGTCATAGGGCACCTAATTGAGGATAACGACGAGAGTAGACACAAAGAGGAGTCGAGCTAGTCGTTGGTGTCAAAAGTAAAGGTGATAAAGGAGAATTGGCAGGAACAAGAGGGTGTGGGAGATCATGAAGTGGTATTGATGTGGCGACGGATTGATGGAACGACTGATCTTCTAGGAAAGTGACATTAACAGACGTGATCATCTTTCGAGTGAAGGGAGAGTAACAAACACAGTCCAACAGTGTGTGTGAATACCCAACGAACATGTAGAGTGTGTCCCGATGGGCCATCATTTCAACGAGAGGACCAGGTGATGAACGTAGCAGACGCAGTCAAAGACCCGGTCAAGGGGAAGGGAATTCGTTTAGGAAATAGGAGAGAAGGGGGTCGCAAATTAGAGGACGAACGAGGGCATGCGATTGATGAGATAACAAGCAGTGGAGATAGCGAAATTCCAATAAGTAGTGGAAACATGCATCTGGAATAAGAGAGACTGAGCAACTTCGAGAAGATGACAAGTTCTTCCAATCAACAACACCATCTAGTTGTGGAGTGTACGCACAGGATGTTTGGTGGATTGTGCCCAACGAGGTGCAGAATTCCTAGAAAGCATACTCAGTGTATTCACGCGCATTATCAGTGCGAAGAATTTTGATAACATGGGTAAATTGCGTGTGGGTTTCAGCAGTAAAGGAGTGGAAACTGGACAAAAACTTAGAGCGATCATATATCATATATAACCAAGTCATACATGAATAATCACCAACAAATATAACAAAATAACGATGACCAAATATACTAACGGTTTTGTAGGGACTCCAAATATCAAAATGTACAAAATCAAAAGGAGCAGCACTCCGAGCACAATGAGGATGAAAACAGAGCGATGTTTCTTATAAATTCACGATTCAAATTAAAAGGGGAAAAAGATACATCGGGTACGCCTTTTGGAAAGCAGAGCCAAGGGAAGGAAGATCCTAAGTGTAGAGCACATTGCACACTCATCTTATACCAATGATATTCCTCGTCTGCCGATCCTACACAACAAAAGAAGAGGAAGAGAAGGTAATTAGGCAATCATGAGTTAGGCGTCTGAAAAAAAAGCAAATTGAATTGAGAGCCAGGGACATGAAGAACAGAGAGAAGAGGTAGAGCAGTGAGCAACATATCGCCATTCGTTGATAATGGGAGTGGTGTCGTCATTCTCCACTGCAATGAACTTTGGACATGGAGAATACAAGTACCGAGAGAGCTGATGAGGAGAGACGTGATTGGTGGCCCAGGAATCCACATCTGGAATAAGAGAGACTGAGCAACTTCGAGAAGATGACAGTTCTTCCAATCAACAACACCATCTAGTTGTGGAGTGTACGCACAGGAGGTTTGGTGGATTGTGCCCAACGAGGTGCAGAATTCCTAGAAAGCATACTCAGTGTATTCACGCGCATTATCAGTGCGAAGAATTTTGATAACATGGGTAAATTGCGTGTGGGTTTCAGCAGTAAAGGAGTGGAAACTGGACAAAAACTTAGAGCGATCATATATCATATATAACCAAGTCATACATGAATAATCACCAACAAATATAACAAAATAACGATGACCAAATATACTAACGGTTTTGTAGGGACTCCAAATATCAAAATGTACAAAATCAAAAGGAGCAGCACTCCGAGCACAATGAGGATGAAAACAGAGCGATGTTTCTTATAAATTCACGATTCACAATTAAAAGGGGAAAAAGATACATCGGGTACGCCTTTTGGAAAGCAGAGCCAAGGGGAAGGAAGATCCTAAGTGTAGAGCACATTGCACACTCATCTTATACCAATGATATTCCTCGTCTGCCGATCCTACACAACAAAAGAAGAGGAAGAGAAGGTAATTAGGCAATCATGAGTTAGGCGTCTGAAAAAAAGCAAATTGAATTGAGAGCCAGGGACATGAAGAACAGAGAGGAAGAGGTAGAGCAGTGAGCAACATATCGCCATTCGTTGATAATGGGAGTGGTGTCGTCATTCTCCACTGCAATGAACTTTGGACATGGAGAATACAAGTACCGAGAGAGCTGTTGAGGAGAGACGTGATTGGTGGCCCAGGAATCCACATCCAAGAGGAGCCAAGGGGAACAGTGACAGTTCTTCTGCTCAGCAACACCATTTTGTTGTAGGAGTGTACGCACAAGAAGTTTGGTGGGTGATGCCCAATGAGGTGCAGAATTCCTAGAAAGCATGCCCAGTGTGTATTCACACGCATTATCAGTGCGAATAATTTTAAGAGCATTGGTAAATTGCGTGTGGGTTTCAATAGTAAACGAGTGAAAATGGACAAAAACTTAGAGCGATCGCGTATCATATATAACCAAGTCATGCGGAATAATCATCCAATAAATGTAACAAAGTAGCGATAACCAAATATACTAGCGGTTTTGTATAGGAATCTAAATATCAAAATGTACTAAATAAAAGGAGCAGCGCTCCGAGTACAATGAGGAAAAAGTAGAGCCATGGGGAACAGTAGAAATACAGGCATGGGAGGAGGATACCACGGGGCCAGAGTTGTAAGCAATCAGCTCGCACAGGTGTCGGAGTTCATCCCGCAGAATGTCGATTTTAGTGCGGGAACAAGGGTAGTTAGACCATCGGCGAACACAAAAAACATTGGAGGGAGGGTGTGCTGTAACTAAAGACAGACTGCTGCGCTGGCTAAAAGAAAGAGCAAGTGTTCTCATGACTAGTTGGCAACAGTGGGAGCAGGGCGAGACCGCAAGGGACCAGGTGGCTGCAACTATCGCAACAAGCAGGGGCAGTGCGGATAGGCGGTTGTAACTAGCTCAACAAGCAGGGGCTCAACAAAAGGGAGCTCAACACAGGAGCTCGACAGAAGAGGAGCTCGACACAGGAGCAAAAGACCCCACACGGTCCGGCAAGATGCTGCCAGAACGATCTCTTTGCGGGATTCAGCAGGGGCGGAGGAATGAAGGAGGTCACTGCGGGTAGAAGGTGCAATTGCCGAACAACACCAGTTATAGAACACAATCCCAGAGGTCCCAAGACAGTGCAAATACGGAGCCTACAAACTAGAAGGGTGCACGAGCAGATGTAGATCTCGTGAGCAGACGTAGATCACACGATCAGGAGCATCGTGGATAGGGCGCTAGCATACGCGCGGGTGGTGCGCGAGCAGATGTCGAGCACGAGGAAGGAGAGATTGCATGAAAAATGACAAGATTATGCGAACAGACGCGGAGAGAACCGTGCGAGCAGGGGTGAGGCCGCGCGAGCAGAGGTAGAGTCCGCGCGAACAGGAGGTGTATTGGGTCCTCGTTGGCAGCAGGCGAAGGCAATAAAAGCAGTAATGGAGGGGGGGGGGGGTTAGGTGTGACACCAAGAGTCGAGAGCAGAGGTGCGAGCTCTAAGAGGGAGGATAACAGTTCACGCGAACAGGGAAGTCGTGAGACCGCGCGAGGCAGACAAAGAGGAGTGCGGGCTAAGGCCAGTGACGGAGGCAAGAGCTCAACCAAAAAAAGAAATTATAGGATTCAACTACCTCTGACACCGTGTAGAAATAGAGAATAAAATGAGCCAATATTTTATTATTTTAATAACATCATCTTCTAGACATTATTGTACAATGAGTCTCCTTTTATAGAATGATGGAGAGAGAGCTAAATACAAACAAAAGATGTAGGACTAAAAGAGGAGTTAAAGAAGAGAGGCCTTATGGGCCTAAATACATGATTTTTTTTATTTATTTCTTGTAACAAAATCAACATTTTTAATTAGCGTCAAGTATATTTCATTATATAAAGAATCCATATGTTACTATAACTAGTTGATAGTTTGGTATATCAACACGTATACTAGCATGGATAAAACGCCTTATGGTTTAAATGGGGTCGTAGTACATACTTCATGAAGTGTTGAGCCTTGTTGTCTAAGGAGTCAACGATTCTTAGCACGATAGAAAGACATGAGGTTGCAGTTGTTGGACATTCTTCTTTTACAAAGTGTTAAGACTAATGCTTCACAACCTCGACAATCACTTTCTTCATTATAGAATATGAATATCTTGAATGATCTTCGCCTCACTCTGTGAAAAGGTAAGTGCTCATATATAACTCATCATGTTACTCATATTATTTTCATTCCCCACCTCACTGCAATTATAGGCTTTTACAATATCCATAAACCTCATTTTTATCTCGCCAGTGCTCACGAAGCCCCGCATGATTCTTGCTGGAGAAACATACATGCATATATATAACTCATCATGCAAAAATGCATCCTCTTTATTATGGAGGTGGGCATTAGCGCCGACCACCACCAGAATTAGGTGTGCAAGTTGAGTTGAGCGGGCTCGTAAGCTCGATGAGCCATCTTGTAAAAAGATCGACTCCAACTCGATTATGTGGAGTTAGAGCTCACATATTGTTGTTCATCAGCTCGCAAGCCGGCTCGTGAGTTTTTTGTGTGTTTAAAACAAAATAAGGCCCGTGAGCTGAAAAACACATAAGCAACTCAAGCTTGACTCGAGCTCAATAAGTTGGCCTTGAGCTCAAACCAAGCAAAATGAGCTCGTCGAGCTCGAGCTTGGAAATATTACCAAGCTTGACTCGTTTGCATCCCTAACCAGAATAATGCTGATGCAGGCACATGGCATGCCTATTCTAGGCTGGTGCATCACAGATCAGGACAAAACCATCGGGAACTGAAACCCAACAGGGCATCAATCTTTTAATTCTCGCAGTTCAGTATTGCATTAATTACTAGTTTGCCCTCAGGGCCAATTTAAGGGAATGCATGTATAAACATTAATATCATTTCGATCAACTGAAAAAGAGTCCAAGGCTCACCAAGGTGCACCTTGGATTTCTCTCCTCCTTTTCTTCCTCGAAACCCAAGGAAATACCCAAGGGTAAGACTCTTCGACATAATGATACCTTGAAGCTCGTTCTAAATGAGTGAGAGAAAATTATTTCATATATTTATGTACAATCAATCATCTTCATAACTAGCTATTGGGATTTGCCTCCAAAGTCATTCAACAACTTCATAAGCAAGATGGGTACTGATGCAGAATGGAGACGCGGACCCGCAACGGAGGACAAGTTTTGGGCCCGTTCGGGTCTAATTGGCTACTTATCCATATATGGTGTGCCAATATTGATGATCCGACTAAACGGATGCGTCCGACCCGTCGTTTCGACACGATTTCATATATTACTTTGTTATTTTTGCATTTATTTTGATGTAAACGGGTTACCCCACCTCCGGTCAATCATAGTCGTCGATTGTGGGATGCCTCAGTTCTATTTTTATTATAAATAGAGTGTTAGGGGGTTGTTGGAGGCTATTGCAGATTTTGGAGATTGTGAATCCCGGAATCCCGCGCATGGTGTCAACTTCGTGGAACCCTAGGTGACGACTCCTAGGCTCTTATATTCCTCCCCAAGGTAATATATAACCCTAGCCTCCTTTTCCCCACCTCTAACCCCTCTACCGCCCCTCCATAAATCTCCAAACAGCAATTGTTCCCCCTCCCTGTTGCTGTCCAACAACAGCCCTATTTTTCCCTTCTCCCACAGCCGCCGACCCCTCCCATATCCTTATTTGTTGTCGTCTCCCCACCCTCGACAGCCACTGCTACCCCCTTCTCCCAGCCCATAGGTAGCCAAACCTGCTGCCTACAATCGCCTGGCTTTTGCATCCACTGCCCCCCATTCGTGGAACCACCTCCAAACAGCCCTCCACCACTAGATATGTACAGTTCTGGGCAGTCTAGCCCTGATCCAGCCATCCCCATCTACCCGTCCCACCTCTTATAGCCCGGATCCACTCCAAATCGCCGGATCCACCCCTCCTGTCGCCCGAATCCTCCTCCATATAGCCGGATCTACTCATTTCCGGCACAATTCCGCTTCCCACCGCCAAATTCAGTCGTCTACGTTGTCACCCCGCCTCCGGTTCCACATTGGATCACCGTCAAAGTGCTTTCATCTCCGAAATCTCTATTTCCTTCGACAACCCTCATACTTTTGTGAGTTTTCTTGTCGTAAGAACGTTTAATTTTCAGCATTTAAGTAGTGTTGAGATCTGGTATTTGTTTGGATAAATAGCGTCGTAGAATTTTGCTCTATATTATTTTGTGATTTGCAGGAACTATTCGTAGCGCACTTTCGCTTTGGCCCTCCACGCGGAGGAAGGCCTAAACCTGCTTGCCTAATGAATTATTTTGTTTTTTTTGCTATAATCATGTGCGTGTATATGGAGCTTAAATTTAGCAGGGCAAGAAAGACGGATGACTACATTATTAAGTTGGGTGATCAAGATATTTCTGGTAGTGAGTGTTTTAAATATCTTGGATCAATAGTTCAAAATGATGGAGGTATTGATAAAGATGTGACACATAGAATCCAAGCGGGTTGGTTGAAGTGGAGAGGCGCGTCAGAGATCTTATGTGATCGTAAAGTACCATTAAAACTTAAGGGCAAGTTTTACCGTACTGCAATTAGACCAGCGATGCTCTATGGTTCTGAGTGTTGGGCAGTGAATTGTGTACATGAGCAAAAAATGGGAGTTGCGGAGATGAGAATGCTTAGGTGGATGAGTGGACACACGAGACTAGATAAAATTCGGAATGAATGTATCAGGGATAAGACAGGAGTAGCACCAATTGCAGAGAAGATGCGAGAAGCTTGACTAAGATGGTTTGGACATGTACAAAGGAGACCATTAGAAGCACCTGTTAGGCGATGTGAGAGTCTAGTCACTAGGCATGTTAAATGAGGGAGGGCTAGACCAATAAAATATTGGAATGAAACTATAAGGAAAGACATGATTTACTTAGGCATTAGCAAGATTGTGACAAAAGATATGGCACAATGGCGACAAAGGATCCATATAGCTGACCCCACTATAGTGGGATGAAGGCTTGAGTGTTTGTTGTTGTAATCATGTGCGTGTGATTTAATTATTTATTATCTGATTTTTGTGATTTCTCCGTTGGGCTTTGCATGACATGTAGGGTTAGGACATCATTCATCCGCCATTTACAGATTCATCCTGCGTCAGGTACAACAATATATATTATATACTCTCCACATTAAAGGCAATGTTAGAGAATATCTTGATAGAATATTATATTTATTTCTGAATTTATGTATAGCCTCTCAAATACTTATACCTCATTTACATATACTCAGACCTTCACGGGATATTTAAGAAGATAAAATCATTATTTCCTACAATTCACAAATAAGAAGCAAAAGAATAGTTCCCATCATCATCAATAGCCATATAAAAATTATTTGGGTCCGACCTTATGAATCCTTATTCTTATTTGTTCATGTTGAGTGTTGCATTATGTGCTAAAAATATTCACAAATATTGGAACAATTTCATCCAGTTACCTTCAGTCTCTACCCTTTCTCTTACATAATCCTTTGGCCTAACACATTCTCAACTTGTTAAATTGATGCAAACTCAAATCTTCATTGTATATGAAAATTTCTTTGTATACGCCAAAATATTTTATCTATTTTCTAGTATCTTATCTTTGATAAATGCCACACCCACACTTCATTCAGTTCATTTAATATAATGATTCACTTATTTTATTTTTGAATGCAACCATTTTCGCATTCTTATTTCTATCACACACAACTTAGGTATAATGACTATTTTGCTGTACAAAACTAATATCGATACAATATCATCAACTTAATTGCAGTTATAAGAAATTTACTTTTAGGTTTCTATGACGTACTGCTAACACATAGCGTAAGACTAGGGTACTGCATTTTAACCACCAATCTCTAACTCTGAACATCACATCAACATTTATATCCTCATTCTTTTGAAAAATGATCCATGTTACTTAATGTTAGCACACCTAAGTATTAATTTATCATCAAATAAAAAATTGATAATCTCTAAAATTACACATTAAAATTCCATATCATGCACTGGTCTTTTGTTCTATTAACTCAAAGTCCACTAACTTTTAAGTAACACTTCATTGTTCTAATTATCTAACAATTATAACTATGCCAATAATACACAAGACATCCGAATTTGGAAATTTCTGGTATCTTCATAGTTAACTCAATAATATATGGACTCAATGTTGATACTTCATGTACATTGACTATACAAGACATCCGAATTTGGAAATTTCTGGTATCTTCATAGTTAACTCAATAATATATGGACTCAATGTTGATACTTCATGTACATTGACTATACATAGGTTGGCAAGAGCTTCTTGCAGATAAACACTGAATTGAATTAGTCTCGGAGCTACCTTTAGATAGGGGGTTAAGAAGGCCGCTTGTAAATAAATAAAAATCAAATGAAGATACCCTATATATTTCCATTAATTAGCTTGACAAAAAAAATTGTTGACATAGTAGATTTTTCCCAGCATGACACCTAATGATTCTTTTAAGTTGTCTCTGAAATTTCTCAATAACTCTTATCATATCTTCCTTGTCTAGCTCATATGTTTGATACTGTAAAATTAACTCCACCTTCAGCATCTGTTTTGTTTCATAAGTACTGACACAAATATTGTTCCCCAGTAATTCTCTATCCTCTTAGTTCTTAAAATTATATTTGTTGGAAAAGCCTATGTAAAGAGGCCCATGACGAAGCCCATTTGTTTATTTTTCTTCTCTCCTCTTTAGTCCCACATCATGTATAGGGATCTCTTCTCTCTTTCTCCCTCCTATAAATGTGTATTCATACCTTGTATTTGATTATTGAGAAAGTATATACAAGTTTCACAGTGGTCGCTGCGACTTCTCTAGTCGTTGCGGCTTCTCCTCTCTGCTGCGGGCTCCGCATCTTGATCGCGGCCTCCTTGCCGCTGGTGTGTTGTCACTGTGACCGTGCGGTCTTCTCGCGCGGTTTACCGTGCGGCCTCTTTCCTCTCGCCGTGTTCTGCTCGCACGGTCTCCTCTCTGATCTCTGTTGTTTTGTTTGCGCGGTTTGCTCGTCGTGGTTTGCTCCTCTGCTCGCTGTTCTGGTCGCCCGGTCTGCTTGCGCGGTATCCTATCTGATCGCTGATTGTCTACCCGTGCGATCAGTTGTCCGCGCGATCTCTCTCTTCTATTTGTTGTCCGCGTGATCTCTCTTCTACCCGCGCGATCTGCTGTCCAGGCAATCTCTCTCTTCTATTCGCTGGTCTACCCGCCGCCGGTCTAGCCACCCGACTGCCTTGCCATGGGATCTTCTCTTAATTTTACCAGACAGGCGGCTTCCTCTTCTGCAGACCGCCCGACCATTGTTCCTGAACTCCGGGATGAATTGCGGATCACCACTATTTCTTTAGCCGGGAAAAAAAACAGTGGGTGCACTTTGTTCGCCGAGTTCTTCAGTCCAAAGGTTTTTTACATCATTTGATTGAAGTTGTTCCCGATGCTCCTACTGAATACTGGTTGCGCGACGATGGTCGAGTTCAGACTTGGCTCCTCAACTCCCTTGATAGCGAACATTATCGCATGTCCATGTATCACGAAACGGCTAAGGCGATGTGGGATGAGCTTCATTCTCTCTATTCCGGCAGAGATAGTCTCCAGCACCTATATAACATCATAACAGATCTTCAGACTCTTGACGTTGACGGGGCCGCCGACCTCACCTCCTAAGCATGGATTCAACATAAGTCCCCTACAATGGATCTTGCTGCCCAGCGTGCCCAAAAAGAAGCTGTCGGTGTTGCCATGATGATAGCTCGTGTCCCACCTCATCTTCAGAGCATTCAGGCTCAGATCCTCTCCTCTGCTGCTACTCCGTCACTGTCTAATGTGTGCTCCATGTTGCTCAAGGTCTCACCATCTCCTGACAGTTCTGGACCTCCGTCACCAGCCTTTCTTCAGCAGACTTATGCACCCTTACTGCCTCTCCCTCCTCCTGCTCGTGGGGGGCGTTCAGGTTCTCGGGGCAGAGGTCGGGGTCGCCGGCCACAACCTAAGTGTTCCTTCTATGGTAAGGACGACCACCTTGAGGCCACTTGCTACCGCAAGCATGGGCTTCCACCTTGTCCGCTTTCCTATGTTGCTGCCAACGACTCCTCTGTCACTCGTACTGACCTTGAAGAGGTCCGGCTTCAGATCCAACAACTCCATGGTCTGCTCAGCCGCCCACCTACCTCCGTTCCCTCCGCTGCCTCCATCTCAAATGAAGGTATCGCTTGTCTCTTCACTAGTCCGTGCTAGATAATGGATTCAGGTGCCACTCATCACATAACCTCACTGCGGCCACATCAGTACTTGGATTCTCGTCATCCTAAGTGTATCACAGTGGCCAATGGGGACACTATTCCGGTCTCCGGCTCTGTTGATATACCTCTCACTTCTCTCTATCCCGACGCTCGACTTTTCATGTTCCGGGCTCCCCGTTTAATTTACTTTCTGTTAGTCGTCTCACTGCCGATTTGAATTGCTCCGTAACATTTACATCTTCTTTTCTGATACAGGATCGACAGACGCAGAATATCATCGGTAAGGGACGACTGTAGAACGGGCTCTACCTTCTTGATGACTCTCATACTATCCTCTCCTCCGTCTCCTCCGTCGATTGACATTGGCGTCTTGGGCATGACCCTCTACCGGTCCTCCAGAAGGCTCTACCTGATATATGTATCTCTTCCTCCTTTTCGGAAAACAACCTCGTTCATCTTTTCCATCTCATTGTACTCGGAGTCTGCTCCTTTTGTTTTAGTACACTCCGATGTTTAGGGTCCGTACAAAGTCACTAGCCTTTCTGGGTATCGCTATTTTTTAACTTTTATTAATGATTATTCTGGGATGACGTGGCTATATTTACTTCGTGATCGCTCCGAGCTTCCCCGTGTCTTTCGGGCATTCATCCTTGAGACCCACACGCAATTATCCATGAACATCAAAACTCTTCGCACCGATAATGCTCGCGAATACACTAGCCACGAATTTGCGAATCTCTGCTCTGAATTTGGGATCATTCACCAAATATCGTGTGCCTATACCCCCTAACAAAACGGAGTCACAGAACGTAAAAATCGATATTTGCTTAATGTTGCTCGCTCTCTTATACTTCACACGCAGGTCCCCAAAGTTTATTGGAACTTTGTGTTTTCAACGACATGCTATCTAATTAACCGTCTCCCCTTCCTCATACTCCACAATGCCACTCCGTTCAGCCTCCTGTTCCCCTCTACTCTGGCACTCTCCCACACCCCGCATCTTTGGTTGTACTTGTTACGTTCACATTCTTGGTCCATCCACAGACAAGTTGGATCCCCGGGCGGCCAAACACATCTTTGTTGGCTATTCACAAACTCAGAAAGGCTACGTGTGCTACTCTCCTGCTACCCGCAAGGTGACTGTTTCTGTTGATGTTACCTTTCAGGAGGATCTTCCTTTCTTCTCCGCTCCAGATCCAACTCCTCTACCACCACCCGTCCTACGACCTGTCATTCCTGTTACCACTCCACCACCACCAATTTCCTGACCGGGCTCCCTCTCTTCCCAAGCCGCCACTTATCCATGTCTACACTCGTCTCTATCCTCGCTCCGTTGCCCCAATCCAGTCGGCTTCAATTTCTGACGCTCTGCGTCCTGCTGATCCGGCATCAGAATCAACCACTCATCCCATGACAAACTATGTATCCTTACATCGCCTATCCCCACAACTTCAAACATTTGTCACTTCATTATACTCGATTTATGTACCTAACTCTGTGCAGGAGGCTCTCCAACATCCTGGCTGGCGGGCAGCTATGGAAGAAGAAATGACAGCTCTCTGGGCTAACCAGACATGGAACCTGGTACCTCTACCTACCGGCCAGACACCTGTTGGGTGTAAATGGGTCTGTCATCAAACATGCTCCTGATGGGACAATTGACCGTCTGAAAGGCCGACTGGTGGCTCGTGGCTTCACCCAACAGCAAGGTCTCGATTATGAGGAAACATTCTCTCCAGTAGCCAAGCTCAACACCGTTCATGTCCTCCTATCCGTGGATGTGCATCGCCACTGACCCTTACATCAACAGGATATCAAGAATGCGTTTCTGAATGGCGAACTCAAGGAAACAGTCTACATACAGCAACCTCCCGGGTTTGAGACCATGGGGGGAGTCCCGAGTGTGTCATCTTAAGAAGTCCATCTATGGTCTCAAACAATCCCCTCGGGCATGGTTTGACAGGTTCAGTAAGGCAGTTCAGGAAGTTGGCTTTACTCGGAGCTCAGCAGACTTCTCTCTGTTCACTCGACATCGGGCAATAGGAACGGTTCTTCTGTTAGTATATGTTGATGACATCTTAATCACTGGAGACGGTTCAAAGGGAATCCAAGCAGTCAAACAACATCTTAGCTCCATCTTTCAAACAAAAGATCTGGGGCACCTTCGACACTTCTTTGGTCTTGAGGTCGCGAGAAGTCTGGATGGACTTGTCCTCTCCCAATAGAAGTACTGCCTCGATGTCCTTCAAGATGCTGACTACTCTAGATGCAAGCCGACTATTACTCCAATGGATGCAAATCATAAGCTGTGTGCACATGCTTCTGATATAGATCTCCCTCTTCATAATCCTGAATATTATCGACGATTTGTTGAAAAATTGATCTACCTAACGGTCACAAGACCGGATATATTCTTTGTTGTTGGGGTTGTCAGTCGGTTTATGCATGCTCCTTGAATATCTCACCTTCAAGCCGTTGAACGCATCCTAAGCTATCTTAAAACTGCTCCGGGTCAAGAGCTGGTATACAAAACCTCATCCTCTACTCCAACGTTGGTTGCGTATTCAGATGCAGATTATGCTGGTTCCTTGGATGATCGGCGGTCAACTAGTGGTTTTTGTACCCCTATTTTGGAGGTCATCTTGTTACCTGGCGGAGTAAGAAACAAATCGTGGTTGCTCGATCCTCAGCTGAAACAAAATACTGATCGATGACATCAGTTGTCTCTGAGCTCACATGGCTTGAAAGTCTCCTCGCTGATCTAGGAGTAAAACTTCCCTCACCAGCCATCCTATTATGTGGTAGCCAAACGACTATACACATAGCAAAGAATCCGGTCTTCCATGAAAGGACGAAACATATTGAAGTGGACTGTAACTTCATCCGGGAGAAAGTTCAAATGAAGAAGATAGAATTGAAGCATGTTCCGGGTACTGAACAAGTTGCTGATATCCTCACAAAGGCCCTACCAAGTACCCTATTTTATCAGTTCCTGTCCAAGCTGGTGCCTATGACTTGTACGCTCCCGTTTGCGGGGGAGTGTTGGAAAAGCCTATGTAAAGAGGCCCATGATGGAGCCCATTTGTTTATTTTTCTTCTCTCCTCTTTAGTCCCACATCATGTTTAGGGATCACTTCTCTCTTTCTCCCTCCTATAAATGTGTATTCGTACCTTGTATTTGATTATTGAGAAAGTATATACAAGTTTCAGGTTTTCTCCACAATATTTAACAGCCTTATCAACCAAACTACTGCAATATTTCACTGACTGGCTACATATCAATAATAATCTCATTGAAACTTAAGTTTATGCTTCATACATCATCTTCAAAACTAATTATATTTCACTTTTTCTTTATCTACTTCACTTTTTTATCAATATATAACACATATTGTTATTATTATTATTATGTTCATTATGCTCTCCCAATGTCTTCCTTTCAGAAAATCTCATTTAATAATTTCTTAAATTGGCATTTATCTCTCTTTACTATCTTTGTTTTAACTCAAAATAATACTATCTTTTAACGCATCCAAATTGATCAAAGTTTCAAGATATCTTGTCTCTTGCTTTAACTATTCTCACTTAATGCAAACACCATATTAACAATGTCACTATTGAATAAGGCTTTCAATGGAAGAGGAAAGGCATGTATGATAGAAGTAATACCTTTATCTTCCGTGCTTTCTTTTCCCATTTCATCCAATGTTCTCTGATTTCCAATATCAGTTGAACCATTTTTGCGATCAAAATCCAGAAGATCATTATAATGTATTTCCTCATTTATGATAAGTTCTGCACTGCAATACCAGTTAGAATTGACATTATTGACAGCCACATAATTAAAATAATTCAAGTTGTCAAGATTCAATCCATATACTTTTAATCTGATGTTTATGCCATTCTATCGAAGCAAGAAAAAAATATGTAAAGCATAATAGTAAAATTAAATGAGCACCGAACCATAAAATTCAATTTATGCACTATTAACAAAATTGGTAGAAGCATCCATAGGTATAAGCTTCAAAGAAACTGTTCTTAAGGTTAAAATGGATTCATGTCAAGTCTGGCCTAAAGCAATCATAATAGAGAACTCCCATAAATCTGACCTAAGAAACTTCTCTAGAAGTATCGTCACTTCTTACAAATGTCAACTTCTTTTAGTGACCCCATCTGTCGATTGAAAGTTTTCACATATATTAGGAAATGGGAATATAAAATTATAATGGCAAGATGTCAACAAGGAGCAATTGCTAGTCTGGGTCCTACTTAGCTACTAATGAATAAAATACTTCTAGTTGGCTCAGAAGCAAGCAATAATAAAAAGAAAACACATGGAAGGCCAAGAGGGCGACATCATTGTCCTTCTCAGATCTTTCAATGCCTATTATTGATCCTCAACAGACCCTACAATAAACACCATTTTTCAACATAGGGCACAGGAATGGTAAACACAATGAAGGCGTCAATGCAAGGATCAACCGACTCAGATTGCCGGATTACACAGAGGCATTCAAACATATTACAAGACTAAAAGGTGGCGTAGCGGAGAATGAGTTTTTCCTTCAAGAATGTCCATGGTGAGTGAAAAATTGGTTTTAAGTGTCGAATGAAACAAATGGAGTGTGAATCTGTGTATATCATGACAATGACACCTTCTGATTGTCTGGTGTACGCTGTAGTTAATAACATCAAATATGTGGCATTCATTCTCCTCATTTCACCTCAGATTGAATTAATTTTCTATATGTTTTTATGTTATAGAAATGTATTTACACCAGTTTTTAGTATTTCTCAGTTAAAAAATTAAGGAGTAATTGGAAGCTAATTAGAACTAATAGAGGTGATTGGGACGTGAAGGGAGCATTGACAAAGGCTTAGGACTCATATATGAAAGCGCACGGTGAATCACACGACGGAGCGTCCAGATGCACGAGCATGAACTTGTGCAGACATTGGTACGTCCATGCACACGTTCGCGCGCCTCCTAGTTCAAAAGTAAATGCATGCCCGTGCGTTCATCCAAAGGCGCGCCCATGCACACCCAAGCATGCCAGTATGTTCTTTCCCGATTTCCCCCACCTTCTTGATCGTTACAACAATGGACATGCCCGTGCGTTTTCACGCAAGGTCATGCGTCCCAGGCAGTTATCTCCACTCCTCCAGCAATTTCAAGCAATTTTCTCCACTTTTCAATTAGTTTCATGTTGTTGCAGGAAACACACGCCCGTGTGTTTCCACACGTGTGTGCGTTTTATCATTTTTTATATATACTTAGAATTTTGAGACTGAAAGATGAACGAGACCTCTTCTAGTTTCTTCATGACTTTTTCTGAACTTTTCTCATTTTAGGCTTATTGTACAGTGTATTTGAAGACATTTTAGAGAGGAGAACCACATAAGATCGAAGGAACATTATATGGGAGTCCAAATTTGAGTTTCGATTACCGATTTTTTATTTATATTCTCTATTTTGTGAACTTATCATCTGATCTGATACATGCAATTTTCTTTCTTCATCTTAAACTTTTCCATGGGTTGACAAACAATGACAGAAAAGCTCTCTTGTTGGTGTAATTGTGTAGTAATATGAATTAGTACAAATATTGCTGAGTAAATGTGTTTAATCAATTTTTATGTACAACATAGAGAAATTTACCTTGCTTAAAATGTTTATATTGATTTACTATTACAAAATATTGACTTGTTAGGTGATGTAGTTCCTCGCGGTCGTCTAAGACGGTCGGGAGAAGTGGGTTTGCTATGCGATTTGTAATCAACTCATAGATGAACTATGTTTTTCTTGTTTTGTATTTGGTAGCAGGGCATGGCTCAAAGGTGAATGCTTTAGCTTGCTAATGTTTCTTGTATGAATGTCTTTGGTTTTAGACTGATTTTGTATGATTAGATTTCAATTCATGTGCATATTGTGTAATCATTGATGTCAGAGCATGAATCAAATGATTTACGGATCCAGTGAATAATGCCATAAATTGAATAATGCCATAAATTTAAATACCTACGGGCCACGTGGTAATAGTCTATGTGATAACTTATGTTGCATGGGTATGGGGACGGGATATGAGATACGATACAGATACAAAAAATATGATTTTCATAAAACCTAGGATACGATGTAACACCCCACTTCCCAATGATAGGGAATAAATAGGAAAAGAGTTACCAGTGTCGGCGAGAAGAATTGTCTGTGTCAAAGAGAAGAATTGTCGGTGTTGACGAGAAGCTTGTCGACGAGAAGACTTGCCATGTCGACGAGAAGACTTGCCATGTTGACGAGAAGACTTTCCATGTCGACGAGAAGGCTTACCATGTCGACGAGAATGGTTGGCTTGTCGACAAGAAGTCTAGTCGGCATTTGACAGTGCGTCTTTTTAGCTGTGGCGGTGAGAGGAGTAACCATGCCGACGAGAATGGTAAGTTGTGGCGACGAAAAGACTCATGTCGATGAGATCTCTAATCGACATCTAACAGAACGCCTTCAACGGTTACCTGCTGAAGCCGAGCAAACTAGCTTACAAAAACTGTTTTGCGCACAGGCGATCGTGACCATCAAATCCACGTGGGCTTTAGATCTGATGGATGAAACTTGTCACGAATCCTTCTAGGTCGGTTTACGATGGCCTTTAAGCTCATTCTTATCTTTAGTTTCTCTCTCCTAGGTTGAGAAAGAAGAGAGGCAAGGAGGAAGGAGAGCTAGATCTAGCCATTGAAGGAGTTTTGAAACTCCAAATCGCGAGTCAAGTTCAGATCCATGGAGAGGAACCCGCTGCAATCGTTTCCATCCGACTAAATCTTTGATTCATGGTGCCAAAGAGAACGTCAAGGGTAACGATTATTTCCCCGGTCTTAGGACGTGTTTGGTCCTTTCATACTTGGATTTGCTTGCATAAGAAAAGTCTCCTCCACTAAATAGTGGAGGGTAAGATTTCCTTTGGTTCGTTCGAACCCCGAGTCGATTATATTCGACCTCAACATATATTGCATGTAGAAATCCGGTAGACGTGCATATTTAGGCATTTTGTGTGACTTCTACTCGTGGTTGTTAGTCCGGATCGATGATGCTTGATGTGACATTGCATTTAGGTTAAGCCTAGTATGCGTGCCGGAGAATGACTCTGTGAAATGCGTCATTTCGTTATTAGGCTTGGGTTTAAAGGAGCTCTTGGATTACTAGCGAAAGCCCCATGACTGTGTTGTGGTTGAACGCAAACCTTCACCACAAATTCGTAGTGGACTTAACTTGAATCACCTACATCGGTAGTGTTTGCGATGTCTATGTCCTCTTGTATGGATTAGGTTTGTAACAAGATATTTTGGTAGCACATGTACGTGTTAAACACTTACGGGCCGAGGCGAAGCCGTACCCGCATCGTGCTAGTTGATTGCGATGACTTGAGCCTGGGTAAAGCTGGACTGAACCCGTTCCACGCAGATCGATGAGAGATCTTACCCTTTAGTATGTCGTATGATCATGGTTTAGCCCGCGGAAGGCTTGATAGCCTAGGCCTATATTATCTCATTCTTCCCAAATAAGTTTGCACAACTTAAGGCGGTGGTCGTGCTCAGGAAAGAGCACACTGAATGTATGCCTTGAGTGCATGAAACCAAGTGGTTGTGAGTACCCATGATTGTATTGTTGTGAAGTGATGTTATGATAGCCTCATGCGCGGTTGTTTATGCGGTTGAGGGGAACCTCCGGGTAAACCCAACCAACATCATTTGCATTCCTAGGTCCCTTTACTTTGATTCTTAATCTAGAAGATTGATTGTGCTTGAAACCTCACCTTGTGTAGAGTTGTTGCACTTTCTTTAATTTGCTACATATTGCATGTACGACTTGCTTGCCGGTGAGCGGTGCCCCGCTCCAGAGCCGGCTAGGATGGCCAGGGGGTGGGATTGTTACGTGATTTGTGGCCAGCTCATAATTGACAATCGTTTACCTCGTATTTGTGGATGGTGCAGGTTCGGGAGTTGGTGAGCCGAGAAGGAAATAACGGGCAAAAGCCAAGAGGATTGTGGCACTCCACTAGCCACCAATGCGGAAGGATGCCTCCAAAAAGAATGGAACGCTGCTTCGCTCTGCTGGATGCGTCATATCCCATCCCAAGTTAAGCTGGACATCGAAGACCAAAACTATTTACTGTTTTGCATTTATTACCGACTTGCGTGCCGATGTATGTAAAACATGTTTTAGAGTTTGATACATTGAATGAATGTTAAGACCTTAAGACCATAACTCTATTAATGGTGAACATTCATGTATTAATGCTTTTATATTAAGCTTCCGATGTGGTGTCTTTCATTCTGATTAGAGCATGATATCAATTTATCACCATTTAATGTCAAGCTTGTGTGTTCAATATGGCATAGGGTCCCGACCGGACTTATTGTTATCTTGTTTATACAGGTAGGGTGTTACAATTTGGTATCAGACTTTAGGATGTCGATCCATAGTGTTTAGGATTCAAGACCAAATTCTTTTTAAAGGGTGGAGAGAACGTGCAGTGCGCCACCTTAAAACGACTAAAAGTAAGATGAATGTCTACTTAGGAATGAAAAATATGATTATTTGTGATCTGAGCGTTCCAAGATTGATGTTTTGCTATGTTTTTTATCACTAAATTGTGTTGCGCGATTATAGATGACTATGAGTGGTGGGGGGAAGTCTCAAACCAGTAACATTGCTGAAAGTAGAGCGTTTGCTTGTGTGCCAGAAACCCCTCCTGCTGAAATAATAAGGTTGGTCGTAGAGACGATCCTCACAATGTTTAATGCACAACCAAGACGGCTTGTGCAACCCCCTACCTTCATGGTGGCCCCGAAGTCGGTTGTTGCAGTTGAGCCAGTAGTTGAGAGACGAGCGTCTGACCAACTGTTGAAGCACATTCTAAGCTTCAATCCTCCATCTTTCTTGGGGATGAAATCCCAAACAGAAGCTGAGGACTGATTATCAAGAATGAAGAGAATCTTGCTAACGACTGAGACAGATGAAGCTAAGAAGATCACCTTAGCTACCTTCCTTCTTAATGGGGAAGCGAGGCTCTGGTGGGAAGAAATTGAGGTGCACAAGTTCGGGGGCAAGCAGATCACTAAAATCCAGTGGGGAGACTTCTCAGAGTTGTTCCTACAAAGATATATTCCCTCTGCCCAGCGCATCGCATTGAAGAACTAGTTTCTGCGTCCGACTCAGGGTGATCATCTAGGTTCAGTTTTCAGCACCTTGAAAAGGAGTCAGTTGTACGCAAAGGTCTCTAAGTGTGAGTGGCTGCCTTCAGTGACGTTCCACGGTCATATGATTAGTGGAGAGGGTATCGCAGTGGATCTGTCAAAGAATGTGGTAATCTAATAGTGGCCTACGTTGAAAAATGTGGAAGAAGTCCAAAGCTTCTTGGGACTTGCTGATTGCTACAAGCGCTTCGTGCAGAACTTTTCGAGGATCGCACTTTATCTCACTATGTTGACTAGGAAGGAGCATAAGTTTGTTTGGTCGCTAAAGTGCGCACGAGTTTTTGAGGAGCTAAATGGCTGTCTGACCAGGACGCCCATTTTGGGCTCGCTATATGGTACAGAAGGCTATAAAATTTACAGTGATGTCTCAGGAAGCGGCTTGGGCAGTGTGTCGATTCAGTTTGGAAAGTTGATTGCATATGGCTCGTGCCAATTAAAAGTGCATGGGAGAAACTACCCGGTACACGACTTGGAGTTGGCGGCCGTGGTGTTCACTCTTAAGCTACTGACGACATTGTATGGCGTGAAGATCGACATCTTTACTGATCACAAAAGTCTGAAACACTTGCTGAGTCAAAGGAGTTGAATATGCGACAAAGGGGTTGGATTGAGTTGCTCGGGGACTACACCTTTGATATTCATTACACTCCTAGGAAGGTTAATGTTGTTGCAGATGCGTTGACCCGGTGTGCTCTCACGCAAGCAAATTGGATTCTGATGCACGATGAGCATCTAATTCGTGATTTGGAGTCCCATGAAATCCTGTGTCGATAGGAGAACAAGGGTTACGACATGCTTGAACTGGTCGGAGGTTCAATATGACCATGCGGATTGAGTCCGACGAGCTTTGGAGCTTGACGAAAACATGAAGTGTTATATGGAGGAGATTGCGGATGGGTCAAATGCCGAGTTCACCGTCGAATATGAACTCCTCTGTAAAGCTAACAAGTTGTGCGCCCCAACGCTGGCAAACTACAGGATGAGTTGATGTACGAGACTTGCTTTACCAAGTACTTAATTCACAGGGGTAACACAAAAATGTACATGGATATGAAGGAGTTCTTTTGGTGGCCGTGTTTGAAGAAAGATATTGTCATCTACGTGACCAAGTGTCTTACTTGCGCGTCGATGAAGGCCGAATGTCAAAGACCCGGTGGGTTTCTAAAGTCCTTGCCGATTTCGTAATGGAAGTTTAACGATATATCCATGGATTTCGTGCACGGGTTGCCGAGGTTGCAACATAAAAATGACGTCATCTGGGTGATCGTCGACCGTTTAACAAAAGAATCCCACTACATTCCGAAACGGAAGGATGATTCCTTGAAAAAGATGGCAAAACTGTATGTGGATAGTATAATGCGACTGCACAGTGTTCCTCATAGCACCGTGAGCAATCGAGAGGGGTGTTTCACATCAAACTAGATGTTAATCCACAAGTTATTGGGTACCAAGCTAACGTTTAAAAAGATCTTTCACTCGCAAACGGATGGACAGACCGAGAGGACCAATAGGACTATGGAGGATATGCTCTAAACATGTCCACTGAACTTTGAAAAGAAATGGGAGGACTACCTCTACATGATTAAATTCGCTTACAACAACAGCTATCAAACGAATATTCAAATGGAGCCCTTCGAGGTCCTATATAGTAGGAATTGTCGCATGTCCTTAAGCTTGGGTGTAAACGGGCGACACAAAGTTGGTGAAGCAAAAAGAGGTAGAAGAGGCTAATACATCAATCCGGGCAATACGAGAGAGACTGCTAATTGCCCAGGATAGGCAGACAAAGTACTACAATGCAAAACACTGGAACATCGAGTTCGTCGTTGGTGAATGAGTTTACTTGAAGATCAAACCTTTCAAAGGGGTATCGAGGATTTGACGCTTGAAAAAGCTAAGTCCAAGATACTTAGGACCGTTTGGGATCTTGGAGCGCATCGGGGAAGCTACTTACCGACTTGCTTTATCTACGGAGCTGAGTGGTCTACATGACGTGTTCCACATTTTTGTGTTGAGAAAGGCGGTGCAAGAGCCTACTCAAGTGCTTGCGGTTGACAAGGTGTCAGTCGATGGTGGGCTAGCGATGAAAGTCAAGTCGATTCACATCGAAGACACTGAAGTCCAACAGTTGCGGAGTAAATCGATCAAAATGATCATGATTCGCTGGAACAATTACGGAAGAGAGAAGCTGCCTTGGGAGCGAGAGCAAACCATGCTCGAGGAGTTCCCTGAGCTATTCAACTAACAGTGTCAGCGAGAAGACTTGCCACGGCGACGAGAAGACCTATCATATCGACGAGAAGGCTTACCATGTCGACGAGAATGGTTAGCTTGTCGACGAGAAGTCTAGTCGACATTTGACAGTACGACTTTTTAGCTGTGTCGACGAAAGGAGTAACCATGCCGACGAGAATGGTTAGCTGTGTCAACGAGATAGACTCATGTTGACGAGATCTCTAATCGACATCTGACAGAATGCCTTTAGCGGTTATCTGCTAACATCGAGCGAAATAGCTTACGGAAATTGTTTCGCACACAGGCGATCATGACCATTAAATCCGCGTCGGCTTTAGATCTGATGGATGAGACTTGTCCCTAGTCCTTCTAGGTCGGTTGACGATGGATTTTAAGCTCATTTTTATTTTTAATTTCTCTCCAAGTTTGAGAAAGAAGAGAGACAAGGAGGAAGAAGGAGAGCTAGATCTAGCCATTGAAGGGGTTTCGGAGCTACAAATTGCAAGCTGAGTCCGGATCCATAGAGAGGAACCCGCTGCGATCGTTACCATCTGACTCAATCTTTGATTCATGGTGCCAAAGAGAACGTCAAGGGTAACAATCCTTCTCTCCGGTCTTAGGACGTGTCTGGTCCTTTCATACTTGGATTTGCTTGTAAAGGAAAAATCTCTTCTACTAATTAGTGGAGGGTAGGATTTCCTTCGGTTTGTTCAAACCCCGGGTTGATTATGTCCGTCCCCGACATATATTACATGTAGAAATCTAGTAGACGTGCGGATTTAGGCATTTTGTCTGAAGCCTACCCATGGCCGTTAGCATGGATCGGTGATGCTTAATGTGACGTTGCATTTAGGTTAAGCCTAGTATGCGTGTCGGAAAATGACTCCATGAAATGCATCATTTTGTTACAAGGCTTGGGATGAAGGGAGCTCTTAGAGTACTTAGCGAAACCCCATGATTGTGTAGTGGTTGAACACAAACCTTCAGTATAAATTTGTAGTGGACTTGACTTGAACCTCCTACGTCAGTAGTGCTTGCAAAGTTTATGTCTTCTTGTTTGGATTAGGAGTGTGGATAGATATTTTGGTAGCACTTGTATGTGTTAAACAAACACTTACGGGCCGAGGTGAAGCCGTACCCGCAACGTGCTAGTTGATCGCAATGACTTGAACCCAAGCAAAGTTGAACCAAACCTGTTCCTTGCAAATTGGTGAGAGGGCTTACACTCCAGTACGCCGATTGATAATGGTTTAGGCTGCGGAAGGCTTCATAGCCTAGGCCGATATTAGCTCATTCTTCCCACCTAAGTTTGCATAACTTAAGGCGGTGGTAGTGCTCAAGAAAGAGTACACCGAATGTATTCCTTGAGTGCATGAAAACATATGATCGTGAGTACCCATGATTGTGTTGTTGTGAAGTAATGTTATGATAGCCTCATGCGCGGGCGGGTGCTTAAAAGGTTAAGGGGAACCTCCGGGTGAACCCAACCAACATCATTTACATTCCTAGGTTCCCTTTATTTTGATGCTCAACCTAGAAGATTGATTGTGCTTGAAACTTCACCTTGTGTAGAGTAGTTGCACTTTCTTTCTTTTGCTACATATTGCCCGCCCCGGAGCCGACTAGGATTGTCGGGGGGTGGGAACGTTACACAACTTGTGGTCAGCTCTTAGTTGACCATCTTTTACTCCGTATTTGTGGATGGTGCAGGTTCAGGTACTGGTGAGCTGAGCAGGGAATAATGGGCAAAAGCGCCAAGCTGAGCTGGCCCTCGAATGACAAAACTATTTATTGTTTTTCATATATTGTCAGCTTGCGTGCCGATGTATGTAAATCATGTTTTATAGTTTGAGACATTGAATGAATGTAAGGCCTTAAGGCCATAACTCTATTTGTTAACATTACTGAGTAGATGGACATTTCTTTATTAATGCTTTTATATTAAACTTCTGTTGTAGGGTCTTTCGTTCTTATTAGAGTCTGATTATCGGTTTATCGCCTTTTAATGCCTAGCTCGTGTATTTAATATGGTGTGTGGTCCCGATCAGACCTATTGTTATATTGTGTGTATAGGTAGGGTGTTGCAAACGAAATATGTTTTTTTAGAAATTTTAATTATTTAAGTATAAATAAAATTAATATAAAGACATGTGTAACATTCACGTCTTATTCATTTTTTCATCATTATATTATGCATATCATCATTATATTAAATGAAAACAAGGTATATTGTAACAAAAATGTATCGTATCCTAGACAAGAGCCGTGAATAAAAATATGCAATCAATCAAATCCCATCACTTATTATACTACATTTTTCTTTCTCCGTGTCATTCTCTTTCACATGTCTTTATCCATATCACCATCGCAAAACACATTTTTTGGGAAATTTTGAAACATACTCAGATGTATCTAGCAATATTCGAAAGTATCTGTCAGCATTAAAAAAATTTATTTAAAATTAAAGTAAAGAGTTTTTAAAAGTTTCGGGGATGGGTTTCTTGGAGTATCTGAGAGTTTCTCGACCCCGAAATATTTCAGATATGATACATAAGGTCATTGTGAGTATTCATGTTTCATAAGCGGTAGATCCATTCTAAATATTAAATGTTGTTAGTAATTTTAACAACGCATTCTAAATACGTTCGCTCCACAAGGTGCCATCTGCTAGTGAGTTATAATAGATTCATCATCAAGGTTTCGACATGCTTGGGAAAACTCATCGTCGATTATGCAAAACTCCTTATAAATTCACAGCACTTCACTCACAATTAATCTTAGTTAATATTCATTATGAAACAATCACCCTAACTCTAATTCTCATACATTTTTAATCTTAAATTCAATTGTCTATTTTAAGTATTTTATAGTAAATCTATAGTTCTTTTATTTTTATTGTTTTTTTTAAAAATAACTAACCCCAAATCAATCGTTTGTCTAATAAGTTTTATTCAAGTTAAACTATATCACAGTTAAAACAGAATACATGTAGAGAGTAGAGACGATACTTTTCTTATCACTTTTATTACTTATGCGACTTGTGCACTTGTTGATATACATCACGTGCGTTATACGAGTACATCAGTAGTTTAAAAAGAACTTCTCAGTATGAAAGATCCTCTCTAAAAGGCCGGTTTCATCGAGAACAAGGTCGATATAAAAAACGTGGTTTAAATTTGGCTGTGTAGACTGGAATAAACCAGTGGACCTTGCAGTACAATCAAAAGGTGGCTTGTTTAAGGTGGGTAGATCTGGCGCCACTTGCATCAAAAGTTAGGGTCAATAGAAGACAAATAACAAGGGTGATAATCTCCCATGGAATGATCTAGAGGTCAAACAAGCTATCTACACTATCCATAGAGTAGGAGGAGAAAGAGGTTTTTCTTCTTAAAGAACGACCAATGTGCATGTGATGAACACGAAACAGAGGGGGTTGGTGGTCGTTAGTCGAAGGAATGCAGGATGGTCGTTGGGACTATAACAGTCCGTCTCAACCTTCACAATTTACTTTATACTTTTCCTTTCTACTATGGATTTACAAAATCATTTATCAGTACTTACATAAAAATATTTGATCATCTCTTCTACAAGGGACTGAGCATTTCAGAATGTAAAAAGAAATAAACCATGCATCATAATATGAAATTTATAAAAGTTCTTACCTAGATTTAAAAACTCTCATCTTAATAAATAAATCTTTATATCTGTCTTCCTCACTGTTTTTTTATCCTAAAATATTAAATATAAAACGTTAGTTATAATTGATTAAGAAAATTCTTATTTCTTTAGCACTTACTTTGCTTACCTCTTGAAGTCCTTGTCACATGAAGGAAACATTATCAGTAAAAAACATGAGGTATTGCCAACAATGTATAAGCATTAACAAAGAAGAAATACATTTACATATATAATAGATTTACTTTAGGATTACATTCGTATTTTTATACTACTCACTACTTATTTTTCGCCTAGTTCTTTACTTTATTTATCGCATATTCATCTTTTCATTCTTTATCTTTTTTTTTATGTTTCCCCGTAACCTTTTTATAGCCTTTTCTTTCCATTGTGGTTTTCTTTAACTCAATTTTTTTCATAATTTCTATTCTTTCCTTCCTGGCATCATTTCTTTCTTTTTTGTTCTTTTCATCATTTCTTTCATTTTCAATTTTTGGCAATGTTAATAATAAATTTTATCATTCAATCATTACATGCCATTTGTTTAGCAAGCTCACATTTTTCATATTCAAGGCTACCATCTAGCCCGGTGTCCAATCAGGACCCTAAATCTAAAAACATTCATAATGAGAGAACATTCACACCCCACCTCCATGAGTTGCGTCAACCCATAACATAGCCAATTGCATCTTCCATATTGTTTTCTTTTTCATCATTTGTTCATATTTATACTTATTAATCATTATAGTCATTCATTTAAAATGCTCTTTCATTATTATTATACATATTCATACTATCATTGTAACTACAAACATTTAATTGCAACATTTATTCATTAATCGTACCAAAACTATGACTTGCATGCATATAGTTGTGAAATGTTATTCTTCAAGTCGTTTATCTTTTTTCTATGTACACCACGGTCGGGGTAGTTATGTCTTTTCCTTGCTTTTTAGGTTTCCCCTTACTCAAATATATGTATGAGTAAGGGACTAGCATTATTGTATTAATCTGAGACATCCTTTTCCTCTCCACTTGATATCAGAGTCAAAATCCCGTACTCACGACCGCAACTCTCCCTAGCCACATGATTAGAAATTGGATGTTGCGTGGAAGTAGCTTTACCCTTTTTAGCAATGCAAGAGGCATATGCAGATCTGCATCATCAGAATCTGAGTCCGAAGTCGGCACTGGTAGAGATGGCTTGGTGGTAACCTCATAATGTGGCGGAGCAAGAAACAGAATGTGGTGGTCAGGTCAAGTGCAGAGGCAGAATATCGTGTCATGACCCAAGGCATATGTGAGGGATTATGACTACATACTGTGTTACAGGATCTAGGTTTCCCTGTGACAGCCCCCTTCTCCTTATTCTGTGACAATAAGGCTGCAATTAATATTGCTCAATGCTCATAACCCCGCCCAACATGACAGAACAAAGCATGTCGAAGTGGATCGACACTTTATTAATGATCACTTGGATAAGAAAACAGTTGTTACTCCGTTTGTTCGCTTCAGGGATCAGCTGGTCGATGTGTTCACCAAAAGCTTGGGGTGTGATGTGTTTACCGACGATATCCAGAAGATTGGGATGACTGATATCTTCCGCCAGACTTGAGCGGGAGAGTTGTGAAATGTTATTCTTCAAGTCGTTTATCTTTTTTCTATGTACACCCGGTCGCGGTAGTTATGTCTTTTCCTTGTTTTTAGGTTTCCTCTTACTCAAATATATGTATGAGTAAGGGACTAGCATTATTGAATTAATCTGAGACATCCTTTTCCTCTCCACTCATATGTCTTCATCATTATTTAAGTATGCTAAGACTATCATGTGTAAGCATTTAGAAGATTTCTTTATCAGCATTATAAGCATATATTTAATCATGTCAGTACAACAATTGCAAGCATTTAAAACCATTATTTATCATCATTATATATCTATAAACATAATAATTCATAAAAGATGTAATTGTGCATACAAAAATAATATAAACTAAATAAAAAAGAACCCTTCATTGCTTTCTTTTTCTTTATTCTTCCTTGGATCCGTGTCTATTCCTCTTATTCTAGTTAAGTCCCCATGATAGTAAAGATTTAACCATGTTTTAAATATAGAGTTTTCCACATAAAAGTAAACTTAAACCCATCATAAGCTCCCTTATTATGGCAAAATTTGTTGTATGATGCTGCCTACAACCTCTACGTGCTTATATATATGTTCATATAAAATCATCACTTGACAACCTTCAAGTTGGATTCCCTGACAGAATAACATGAGCTCGATGCTTAAAACGACTAAACCAATGTGTATCAATAATGATTTATCATTAATATGAAGAAAATGGGGAAAAGCTACGATGAAGAAGCCATATATAAGCTAGTGTTAGATTTCTTTGCATAAAAATGTACATCTATGTTCTAAATCCTTCATGAAATTAGAGAGAAGAAATTTCAGAAAATTGAAATGTTTATACATATTTAAGGTTTTCAGATCTAACAACAGGAGGAACGAATTCACATGAAACTGAAAAAAGAATTGAGAGGAAGAAATTACTTGAAGATTGAGGGGAAAATCCTTTGAAATCGGGTAGATTTGGGGCGTCGGAGAGGAGTGGCGACGTGCAGCCATCGGCTGGAGTGAGGAACTCGCATGCGGCATGAAAGAAAATGAGGACTAGGTCTTTTCCTTCCTTATTGTGACCCGGCTTCAAGTTCCCGTGACACGCCATCAGCGGTCCAGCGAGTCACGCCTAAACCATTTGATCCATTCTTTCCTTAGCCGACTCAACCCAGCAATCCATAAGTAGCAAGTCCATTAATCCATCCAGTATATTCCTTTTATTAACAGCTCTATTGTTAAATTTTGAAGCGCATTTAAACACATTAAAACGTTTTTATTACTCATATTAAATTTTTTCGTCATCATGCTATTAACATAAAATAATGTTGTAGTTTTGACGTGCATGTTAAAATAATTATGTATTAATACTTGTCGCTGTGGTCGGCGTCACATGGACTATGGAAGAGAGGTGGCAATTGTAAAATTTTGGAGTAGCAAGGCGCGACTACCAAAGGCCGCAGGTGTTGAATGAGTGGCAAAGACGAAAATTGGCATGGAAAATGGAGTCAGCATGGAAAATGGAGTCGGTAGGGAAAATGGAGTCGGTAGGGAAAACGGAGTCGGTAGGGAAAATGGAGTCGTGCGGGGAATTGACATCAGGGAAGAAATCATACAGTTGTCTGGCTAAGTGATTGACAAGAGATAAAACGAGATCGAATAAATGATTGAAAAGAGATGGAAACAAGATTGAGTGATCGATTAGAACTGACGAAAGCGCAGTCTTCTGGATAAGCAATCAGGTGAATGTCAGCGATTGGGATGCGGTGTCCGGATGAGCGCTAGGGTTTGCACGATGGACCTGTAAGCATGGGTGGGCTGGGCTGACGACAACAAGGTTGGATCAATTGATAAAAGGAAAGGATAAAGATGGAGAGGATGCAATACAAACTCGAGAGACTAGCCTATAGTTCAAGCTCAAAAACTTGATTCTATTTCCTTATTACTTACATAAATAAAAGATTGAAATATAAAGAGCAAGCATCCTACGTCCTTTGAGTCATTCGCCTGTGTGCTTCCTTCATCGGGTTGGCATGCGTGCAAAAATGACAAACTAATGCAGGACAGACATCATACCTGTCTGTCACCTTGGCATCACCACCAGAGGGCCCACTCGGCATCACCACCAGGCGGCTGTCATCAGGGCTGCAGACGTACACCCCAACCAGCTCTCTGTCATGGAATCACCACCATGCGGCAGGTTGTTGAAGTCGGGGCCCTGATGAAAATTGCCTGGTGGTGATGCCGGGTGGGCCCCCTGGTGGTGATGTCAGGGTGGCAGGCAGGTGAGACGCATGTCCTACATCACAAATTCAATTAAAAATAACTCATTACACACATAACAGAGAAACAGCTGGTGAAAGTGGAACGAGCACAAAAAGGATAGTTTGTAGGGTAAAAGTACACAAGGGAATAAGTTGAAGAACCAAGATGCTACTAAGTAGCTTTATCTGTTCAAGGAATGCTAGATCTAGCAGTTTGATTTGGGGTCTACTAATCTGCAATGGTGAAGACCATTAGATGTATGTCTTAAGATAGATGCATATATACGAGTTTTCTAAATTCCTAATGGTTCCGGTCTCATAATTCACCCAAAGAAAAATTACCATATAATGAAAAGTGAAACTGTCCAAGTAGAAAATGGGGAACACGGAAAATAACATTTAAATTTCAACAACGACTATAAAAACAGAAGAAATGTAGGATCAGACAAAGCCATGTCAATAACAAAAAAAAATTCATGTTTACAGTTTTTTGCGCACTGGTAACTGTACTATACGGCATAGAATAAGAGCCAATGTACCTTTTATTCTTGTAAAAAATTCCACAACCATCACGTTTCTGTCCAGTTCTTTGAAGATAAATACTGGAATATCCATGTTTCTCCATGTTTCCTTTGTAGAAGTTATTGTACTCATCTAACTCCTAAATAACATTAGTATTAGGACATCATGCTAAGATATATGAATTCAGAACTTCTCCTGATTGTTATTCTAACTGCATGGTGCATTTAACTCGATCCCAGCCGCCCAAATTGAATTGCACAGCTAGAAAACATAACTACACAGTAGTTAAAATGGCAACATGAGAGAATCTGAACCCAAGATGCATAAAATGCCAAGCGTGATAAAAGGAATATTAAATTAAAATAAGATGCATAACAAAAAAGGTCATCATCAAAATAATTTTTTGAATTAATAGTTTCTCTAGCTCATACCAATATAATAAGATGCTGCAAATTAAGTATTAAATGATATATATGTGCATAAAAAAGATTAGCTCTTCGTGGAATCTACAGCAGAAGAAATATGTCCAAGTAGAAAGAGCGTATGCTTTTACTCTCTTTTTTACTTTTCCAAGAAACAACTTTGACTACTCTTTAGCAAGAGAGGCAAATGAAAAACCAATAACATGACCTACTAAATGCTTTAGTAAACAGCTTATATTTGGAGTTCAAATTTTTTTAGGAAATGGAACTTTTGGACTTTCAATTAGGCCATTAAGGCTTGATTATTTTCAAAAGGATTAGTATCTACATTCAGCACAAATAATCTCTAATGGCGCACACGCAGACTAAGTGCATAACCATTGCATCTTCTATTTAATGGTTAGTGCAAATTTTTGGACTTCGTCACTTGAGAGCTTGGCGTCCTGTTAAGTACAAGCTTTAATTTGGCTCAAGCTAACATAAGTTAAGAGAGATAGGTAAAGAGCTAAATCCTAAACATAATTCCTGTCGCTGATTGGTTAAAATCAAAGAGGACATAAGTGAGAGAGCTGAATGATTTAGCATTCTTGAGTATAGAGAGGATGTCCAACATACAAAATGATGAATCAGAGGCATCGCACATCGCCAACGATCTTCTAGAAAGGATGTCTCGACAGTCCCAAAAATGTAGTCTCCCTAGATTATGGTTGTACGCTGACGGAGTACAGGAGTTCTTTCCAATCCCTTTAAAAGTTCTCACAGAGCCAAGGACAACCAGGTAAATCCCTAAATCAGTACTTGTGTAATCTGTTGACTGTTCCTTGAGATCACTTTTCAGTCCATGACAGCCTTGGGTTCATTTATTGACCAAGTACAGTGAATGTCCCTGGCAATGTAATTTGGGAGGATGTAGTCTCCATCACCTACTTGAGTTGTGCAACATGAACTGTTGGATGTATTTTAGAATTGGAGGGAGTTGTAATGCATTATGTCAGCGCACCAACGTTTCAAATCTTCAAAGAGTTCTTGATAAGAGTGTTGCGCTATGAGTAATTTTCTACAATGTCGCAGCTTAACAAACACACAAATCCCTACCTCTGTCTTTCAGATCTTCCTTTTTTAACATGCACCTTAATTCTCTTTTAGCTAAGTGGAGAGAACTAGACCTCTAGAGTGTTATTGTAAAGCGCACATGCATAAGTGCCGGTCCCACAAGACCATTTTGTGGGCAAACATGCATAAATTTTTACATCATGGCGTCGTAAGCGTCGATATCCATCAGGGATAGAAGCAATGTCAGTGCCAACGTAGAAGAATGGCAGTTCTATGAGACCCACCACACTCCAACAAAGGTAGAATACGTTAGCTACAAATAATGGAACTAAGAGACGTCAAGGAGATGTTGATGGCATTCCAACTAGAAACAAGGGTTTTGGAATTCTAAATTCAGATTCTCTGGGCGACTCAATTGATCACCAGGAGAACTCTAATTGAAAGAAATTAAGAATACGAGAGAGAGAGAGAGAGAGAGAATAGAATTCAAGCAATTTAATTCAGTCAAAAAAATCATACGTCCATAGTACACCCGCTTGTTACTTGATATTATATAAATTCAATTGTGAATAAAATTATTCAGCCTATTAAAAAACTTAACCACGACAATTATATTGCCAAATTGGCATAATTGCTAATTAAATTTTGAACTATAACATCACTCACTTCTTTATGCAATCCTTGTCCTCAAGGACAAAATGGAGGAAACCTTTAATGTATCTTTATACTATAAGGGAACCCAAGATCAACTTGGTGTAACATTTAAACTTCCTAAAATACCCTTTCATTCTTTCTAATTATAGCCCCTTCGTTTGTGATAACCGCATTACCTGCAGTTTTTTTGTCTGTTGAATCGCACTCTCTTCCTCTCCACTCTATTGCGCCCTAGCATCTTCTTTCCACCGATCACAAGAGCGGTCACAACGATTTTGCCTCCAATCGCTCTTCCTTCTACCTTTCTGCTCCTTCGGCAGCAGTGATGGGAAACGTGGCGACATGGGTCGTGATTAATGATTGTTCTTCCTTCTGCTTTCATACTTCAACGTGCAAGAAAATCTACTTCCTCCTCTCCATTCCCACCGGTCAGGAGTTCTACAAGTATCATCCTCTCTTTCCACTGCATTTCCTTCACTTCTTCCGCTGGTTGCATTTCTAAGTTTCCCATTCCATTTTTGCCTCTATTTTACTTCAGTTATTTTAGTTATTTTCGGAATATGTAAGGTTACTTTATTTTTTTTATACGTTTTCCTATTGATAGCTTGAAGATTTGCAATTGTATTTATTTCCACAGGTATCATCCTCTCCTCCCACTGCATTTCCTCAGCTCCTTCCGCTGATTGCATTTCTTAGTTGCACATTTCGTTTTTTCCTTTATTTTGCGCAAGTTTTTTTAAAAAAAAATTATAAGGTTACTTTGTTTTTTTACAACTTTTCCTGTAGATAGCTTGAAGATTTGCAACTGATTTATTATATGTGAATGTGCAGATGGAATTTCTTCAATTTATTCAATGAATATCATAAAAAAGGCTCTGACGTTTGGTTGACACATGGTTCTTAGTGGAGTTTTCATTGGGTGCATCCGACAGAGTGGTGATACAAAGCTACATCTTCTGGGGGCATCTCGATATTGCTTCCTCTCCAACAAGGTTGTCAGGATCGAGATCCTAGATGAGATCGTTTCGAGGTAGGATCGGATCTGATAGTAGGGTTGGATCGAGGATCGCTTTACAAAATCAGGATCGATTTACAAAATCTGGATCGTAGGATCGTAAGATCCTATGATCTGGATCGCGATCCTGACAACCTTGCTCTCCAAGTGTATGCCATAGAGCTACATCTTGATATGTTCCAAAAAGCGGAGAGCAATATTCCATATGAAACATATCACAAATGTTCGAAATGTATTTTGCGTTGATGGTTTTGTTGTGGTAAGAATTTGATGTCTTTGTATATTATTAATTTATTATGTGTATATGTATATTACCTTGACTTGATATATCTCTTTAATAATATGCCTTCTAATATATTATTATTTGTCAAGATTCCCTTCAGACCTGCTTGGCTCCTACTTCAAGTTTTATTTTTGCTATGCATGATTCTATGCAATTAGTGTACTCTTTCTAACTAACATAGCTTCATTGTTTGACTCATATGTATCATCTAAGTTGCACAGTCTTGAATATCTCATTTGTGCTTAAACATGGGCACTAAGATATTCTTTCTTTATTCCGTTGATATTAATCTCATTAACAGAGATATGTTAAAGAAACTGGCCTCCAATTTGATTTTTATGCATATATGCTCAAATCTGCAAGTTGTCGTAAGGTTTATGATTTTACAATATGGACGCGGTCCAAACAAAATCACACAAACGTGATCGAATCGGCCAAAAATTATATGAAATAATCCGTAGAAACTTGAAATCTTTAAAACCATGTATTCTATGGAAAATCACCTCGGAATAAGCTCAGATTTCACCAAACCCGATAAAATTAAATCATTTGTGCAAATTAATAGCAACAATTCGGATAACAAAATAATGTAGATGGAAGAGTCCTCGATGTTTTCAACTCTTTGAATTCATCAATGATTTGACTTCGAACATAGTAAGAGAAACACAATCAATCCGAGCTTTATTTAAAATGTATTGAGCGATTTGTTTTACATAACTCCTTTTATTACTCATAAACTCCGATTAAATTACAATTAGAAAAACAATAGTCTCGAAAAAGTATCCAACTATATTTTTATGCTTTTTATAGAGTAATGGTTCAATCATTTCCCATTCTTTATTAACTTCATCGGCGCCATTGAACAGCGCGGATGGTATTGCCACCATTCGAATTTTGTTGTCTGTCGAATGATGCCGCCCGCCGAATGATGCCGCCCGCCGAATGAATGTTGCCGCCCGCCGAATGTTGCCGCCCGCCGAATGTTGCCGCCCGCCGAATGTTGCCGCCCGCCGAATGTTGCCGCCCGCCGAATGTTGCCGCCCGCCGAATGTTATCGCCCGCTGAATGCTGCCACCAGTTGAATGATGCTACCCGCCAAATGATGTCGCACACCGAATGTTGTCACCCACCGAAATTTGTCGTACTCCAAATGTTGTCGCACGCCGAATGTTGCCGCCTGCAAAATATTGCCACTTGTCGAATTTTTCGCCCGCACGGCCTCCCATGCACTGTCACTAGTATCAAATAAGTACTATCATCTATTGTAACGAGTCAAAAATTTTGTATAATAAATAAAGTTTGATTTATGTTTTTAATTTTTTTTAAATCCCGATGATGATAAAAGTTAAGGCAGTACGCATTTTACGCAAACGTTTTGGGTGATTTTCATTTCAATTTTGGTATACTTATTTTCATTTATTTATTTGAGTTGTTACCTTAAGGGTAAAAATCTTCTTGTTGGGCTACCTTGGGGTACATTTGGCCTTTTCTCTTGTTGGGCTGAAGTTGATTTTTTTCTTATGTGGGCTTGTTGTAACTACTTTTAAAATTTGCTGGCTGGACACTTGTGGCATTAGGTTGCTGGCTGGCTGTGTTGAGTGTGTGCTGGCTATCTTGGTTGTGTGCTGGCTGTTTTGAAGTTGAGCTGGCTGCTTGTTTTTAACTTATGGGTTCGGTTCAGCACACCTGGAGCGGTGCTTGGCTCGACTCTGCCGCTTAACCGCTTAGTCACTGCTATATCAAGTCGGGCTTTTCCGTCTCCCGCACTGCTTTCGTCGATCTCCTACTCCTGCGCGGTTTTCTGCTCCGTCGCCTTCTTCCCCCGGCTTCTCCAAATCGATCGGAAATCCTCTTTTTCTCCTTCTTCTTACCCCTTCTCGGGTTGTGCTTCTCGTGCCACGGGTTGGTGTCGACCCTGCCTTGCGCTTCCGTGCTCCGTTCCCGTGCCGCACCGAGCCTCCTGCGCCGACGACCTGCTGGACTGCTTAGGGTTGCTCGGGTTCTTGTTTTCCTGAGCTGATCTTGCTGTCTTTGCTCTACTTCTCTGCCTCTGAGCTTGGGTACCTGCTGTGTCTTGTTCTTTTTGCCGCTGCTGCCCTCCTTGTGCCTTCAGTTGGACTGTGTTGAGTTTTCTTTTGGGGCTGCTGCTTCTACGGAGTCCTAGGAAGGAGTTTGCTACTCTCCTGCGATCCATCAGAGATCGATTGCGTAATATTCCCCTTCCTCCTCCCGCTGTAAGCATTTTTTTCCTTTCCCTCTTCTAATTTCTATTTTGGTTAAATAAGGTTATACATTTCAGTAATTTAATTTGCGTTCGTTTTTAGTTTGCTGTTTTTGTGATCATTAAAGAGCCATTTTTGCGTTGTTTTCTCCGAATGTGATGATTAGTAGCTGGACAGCAAGTGAGAGGACAGGAAGTCCATTTTGGGGATTGATATAGCCCATTCAAGTAATGTTTTGGCCGTCCAGTACTAATGAAGAGCCGATTTTACTGATTTCAAAGCCTTTTTCTCTGATCTTTTGCGTATTATCGGTTTTGGAGCTTCATGGTTATTAATGAGTCTATCCTTATGTATTATACTGCGAGTAAAACGAGACGCAACCCGAACTATATGCATTTTATTTCAGTGGTTTCCAAGGCCAAGGCAAGCGAGGATGGCGTCTCGTGAAAATCAAGGTATGAATGCAGGAAAGGATAAGAGTAAAGGTAAAGCATTGGTGAGTATCTTATTTCTTGATTTAGTTATTCACTTACTTTTCTCTTATGCTGCATTTTTATGAAATAAATAAGTGTCTGTGCATATGAATTTCGCCTTCATGAAATATCGCTAAGAAATACATGTGGGCGAGGGAAAAACATAAAGCGATATAATTATATTTTTGAGGGGATTTATTTTGTTCAAACTCTTATTTACGCATCAAGATAAAAACTCCTTTAAAACATCTGCATGGGGAAATGTGATGGTTTCGAATCCAATGATGTGGAGGCATCCACTGACGGATTCACCACGTAGGGGTGAGCCTACGGAAATCCCTTAAGTGGGAAGCCCTTAAGTGGGTGGTATCCAATTCAAGTTTGCATCACCGGAGCATTTCCCATTTTATGTAACTTAAATTAAGGGGGATAGGATTACTTTAACTCTAAGAATTAATTATTTATTGATGTAATGTATGCATATTGCTAATACACTCATTGTTTGCATGTACAACATTTCATGAAATAATTGTCTCACATAGTCATATTTGTATGACTAATCCAGTTGATTTACATATTTTTAGGCAACAGGAGCAAGTCCCAGCGCACCGCAAAGGACTCCGCCGGAAGAACTGGCGAAGGTATGGTTGAAGATATTTATTGGCATTGGGGAGTGCCAGGAGAACCATCGTAATGCAAATCCAAACTGCGAATGCGATCATTGTATTTACTATTATTCCTAAGCTGGTGTCTCGTGATGTAAATAAATAAAGAAAGTAATAAAATATCTCTTTTCAGTACTACTGTGATGCAAATTTTTGAAAACCTCTAATTGTTTCTCTTATCATTTGGAGAAAACCTGCTTTAGGATTTTCACATCTATTGCCTTCATCAACAATGTTGTACGAAGCAGGATCTTAGTATTTGCAGTAGAATATAAAACGTGTGGGATACAATCAAGATATGTGTCCAAGCCTAGATTCCAACAGTTGATCATGAACTTAATGAACTTAGTGATAAAACGTGTGGACACAAGCTCACATGGATTCGATGCTGCAAAGTAGCAAGATTGTATTTGAGGTAATGATACGAGAAGAGGACTGACACATTCCTGGAAAAATTAATGAACTTAGTGATGATTAACGAACAGAGCTTAGGTGTAAGCTCGCATTACCCTCCTAACGAGTGTCATAGTGACATATGAGTTCTTCCTTAAGTATGGGCGATGAGAGATCATGAATGTTCTGGCGCGACCAATGCACCTAGTCGAGCGCATGATCTTCCATGTAGATTGAGGTCATTGGGAGCTTCTGGTTTGCAATATGTCATTAAAGGCTTAAGGCGCAATGGGGTTTTGGGGCCTAAACGTAAGGCACAAAGCGCAGGCGTGTGCCTGATGAAGGCAAAGCACAGGCACACACCTGATGAAGAAAAAGGACAGACGCATACTTGATGAAGGCAAGACGAAACCGCATCCATTTTAAATAATCTATCAAACATCAATTCTTCTTCTTCATCAGATTCTACATGTCAATCATTCGTTACTATCATCTATATCTTTTAAGAAATGTGATCAATACCACCACTTGCATCCTATTTAAGCCTTGACACTTGATTATATTTCGCAAACACTAAATCATTTAGACATTGCTGAGCTATTACATTGACTCTTTCTTTCGAAAAAAAATGTTTCAACCTTTCACAGGCGCCCCTTTTATGCTAAAAAGGCGAAAATGCTAAGAATATGTGCGTCTAGGCTATAACGTGTGCGTCTAGGCTATAGCGTGTGCGCCTAGGTTTGGTGCTTTTCTTTTCCATGCTAAGGCGCAGACCTATGATCCTAGTAAACATTGAGCGTGAGATGCGCCTTTAACAACATAGGATTGCATGAGTGGATTGGAGATCGAAGAATTGCTCGGTTTGGGTAATCCAACAGAGGGTCAATGTTAATGAATATTGATATCAATACGACAGAGGAGAGAGTCAGGTGAATGCTCACATTGGAATGTAGGAACTTCTCGTAGTCAACACTGAGGCAATAGAAGGGTTGAGGAGGGGGCGCTAGTGATGTGCAGTGACGGTTGAGATCATGAAGGAACGTGAGGCCTTCCAAAGTATCCAAGTGGTTGAAATTGTTGGATGTCAAAGCGGAGGCGTCCCGTTAGTGTGGATGTCAATGGAATAGATCGTATATTAAGTGACGGAAATGTGGGGGTGGGGTGGGGTGGGGACTATTGGAGAAGAACCACTAGAAATAAAAGCAACTGAAACATGTGTCTAGGTCCGCTAGCGACATGCACGTGCCTTGGAGCCGAGGGCACGTCGACATACAATGTAGGGAACAAATCACATTGCCAGGTGGGGCACATAGGGACTACTTGTCTAAGAGGTGGTTGACATTGAGTTTAGAGTAGGAGTTGCACTGGAATTCCCAACAACAGGGAACAGGTGTGTCCAGGAGGTGTGAACAGGATGAGAGAAGAAACATCACGGATGGCGATCGATGAATGAGGTTGTCGACCTGCGAGGAGTGGGCAGTCGAATATGGAGCAACAATAGTGGGAATCAAGGGGTCTGGAGATGCGCGTGGGTGCAGGATTGAGCGTCGTGTAGGCACCAGATTTGGAGGAAGGAAGCAGAAATCAGGAGCCCGACTAAACCGTAATGATTGTGATAGATCAACGGTCTCGACAGGTCCAACCAATTGGTACAAAACGGGAAATAAATACTTATACTAGAATATAAAATGTGTGGAATATTATAGCGAGGTGCGTTTGCACCTAGCAGGGATGGATCCCGCTTGAAGTCCCTCTCTAAAGAAAGATCCAAAAAAACGTAAGTTCCAAGATAGTCTCCAAGACTCTCCTCCGCTCCATAAAACTTAAGTTCCATTATATTTAGGTTACTATCATGATTCCTTTTAAGCATTGTAATTATCCCTTGAAAATGTTCATCGTTCTGGCAGGCTTTTCGTGTAACATATATCTTATGTCTTCATGAAAATATGAAAATCATATCTACAGAATAAGAGTGTCAATTAAACATAAAGAGTACAATGTGTGGTATAGGGATGAATTGGGCAATTCCCAAAAACATTATAAACACCTTTTCAGAGTAAGTGGTAGGGTTGTGTTAGGAACTCCATTGTAAGCGTGCTCAAGCTCAAGTTCGAGTAACTTCGGGATCGTGACCTCTACAGTATCATGTTTATTAATAAATCAATTACAAAACTTCTAAAACTGGCATTGATGAATTGGCTATGTGAATTAACAAATGAATTTTGGCATTCGGACAGAAGGAATTAAGGAATTGGCTTTCACACCAAAACTAACAGAATTTGGTTTACAGTAAAAGTGAACCCTCTTAATTCTTATCCCCTTCCCCACGATTGTGTAAATTGGCTCCAGATGGCGCAAGGTTCTCGACAACCCACGCGATCTCGATCTCCCCGGCTTCCTCTGGTATCGCTCTCCTTCTTCCTTCTCTTCTTCCTCCTCCCCTTCTAATTCTTCTTCCTCTGTTTAGGTCCCCCAGTATCGTTGTCTCCCAAGCCACCCCCGATCTGATCTTCAGGAAAGTAGCGATCTCAGATCCTCTTCTTTTCTTCTTACTCTTCATCATCATCTTCCCCCTCTTCTTCTTATTTTATTCTATTTGTGGTATGAAAGAGTTTTATATAGTGCATTCCTCTTCTAAGTACAGTTCAGGCACCAATTTTTTTTTTCATGATATGGTGTCATTTTTCTATATTTAATTGACTCATTGGTTTTTTTAGAAGAATGTGATTAAACTTTTTGATTCTTATGATCATTTGGACAACTATTTTATCTTAATTGAAATTTTTTGTACTTTGAAGTATAAAAATATTTGTTAGATATAAGAGTTTTGGTTACAATTTCGAGTTGATTTCTTAAAATAAATTCATGAAGTTTCAAGAAAGTGAAAGTTGACAGTGAAAAAGTCTGGGCAAATTATGTGAATGCATATGATTGTGATATTTATTTACTTTAAAAGAGCATTACAATAATAATTGTACAAAATTTAAATAATGCTGGCTCATCTGAAAGTTAAGCATTACAAGTATAAGGTTATTGTGAATTGGTCTGATTTGGATGTTCTATGAGGTACTGATAAGGCTACTGGTAGTGACTACCGCTGCTAAGATGATAAACGAGATCGATGCTGAAGAAAGCAACAATACATATTAACGTCCTATAGTGGATGGCGAAGAAAACACCAGAAGGAGGAAGAAGAGAGCTATTGGGGGTGTTAATGCAGTGAAAACAGCCTTAGATAATTTTGCAAATTCCATGCATAAAGTAGTCGACACCAAGTCTACTAGCTCGTCCTTACGCTCATCGAGTAATGTTGATGACATAGAGGGCGCAATTGCTCAAATGCTTGATTTGGACTAGCGTGAATTACTGATGGTCATGGATATGTTTAGTTATAATAGTATCAAACATGACATATTTGTGGCTCTACCGGATAACTTTAAGGATGCATGGCTATGGATGCAAGTTGATCATTAATTTGATTTTTTTATGTTTGGATGCAAGTGTGATCTTGAGGTCACGGGTTGGAGTCCTGGAAGCAGCCTCTTGCAAAAAATACATGGTAAGTTTGCCTACATTTCACCCTTATGGTGGAACCCTTCCCCGGACCCTCGCTGCGCAGGGATGCCTTTGTGCACTAGGCTACCCCTACCCTGTGATTTGAGTACTATTTTGTTATTTGTGTCAATTGTTTATGGACTATTTAAATGGATTTAAAGAACTACAATTTCTATCAATATTTGGTTCATTTTTAAAAATTATAAAATTTCAATTCCTACGAATGAATTCCATCATACAACCAAACAATATTTTTGATAAATTTCAATTCTGTTGACTGAATTTTATCCTGCAACAAAACAATAAAATTGGAATTCTACACAATGCCAAATCCTGCCTATATTTTTTTGTCAAAAAACCAATTCCGAAAAGCCAATTCCATGCATCCAAATGGACCCTAAGTTGTTTTGTTGTTTGGCATATAAAATAGTCATGGTAATACAATTGAGCGTGCCAGGCAAAAGGAAATGCCAATACAGGTTAACTCGCGCTGCCCACAATCTGACCGAACAAGAGAGGACTAATTTGGCACTACCAATGTATTTTATATTTTGGCATTTTCTTTTATTAAACAATCATATTTTGTCCACAAGATGGATTTCGGCACACATGATGGCCAATATGAATCCTGATCATATCATTAAGTCTATCCAACACTCAAGCAACTTTCTAATCTAGAAGACATCCTCATCGGTGCTCCAGAAGTATGCACTTTTATTACGACATATTGGTGTATGGTCGTTATCAGGATCATTTAGAGAATCTTGTGATGATTCATTCCATGCTCTGTAACATCACCTTTATGCCAGTTCCATGAAGTACACATTTGATCAGTGGATGATATGGCAAAATCTCAGTTGTTCTTCTTTGGTCTACTAAGTAATCTCAATGCGCCATCAAGGGATTTACGGAGCTTAGCGACGATTACAATTGGTTCATCCATCATAACGCAAATTAGCACAAATAGTTGCATTCCTGAGAAGTAGCCTTCCACACACTTCCAACAACACCTGCAATGGGGACAACTTTGCAGCTTGCAGCAGGCACTTGTGGTTTCCCTCATGCTAGCCATTTGAGAATTTTCACAATCATTCGCCTCAATGTAAGGCATCAATACAATCCTCATGTAGCATCACCGACCAATTGCTTATTTCAAATGAGCCTACTCCAACACTGTATGACTATAGTTGGCCTACATAAAGAATTTGATGGTCCACATTCTGGCCGTCTAGTATTGTCATTTGTATCTTTATGTCGGCACTTCAACGCATGCATTGACCATCGTAGTCTTTGGTATCTCCTTAATCAGAAGATTTTGACACCATTCCAACAATTTGGGAGGCTAAGTTGTTGGGGCATGGTTTTTTTTTTGTGAAGTAAATTAGGCAAGATAAATAAAATGGCCAATGCTTTGTCCTGCCAAGGTCGTTTGGTCAATTCTACAACATCATCATACATTCCCCGATTTCTTATTGAATTTCACTGCACACTACCAACATCAAAGGCTCTGAGACAAACGACAATCAAAGTAATACTAATCTTATTTACAATAACAACAATTATTACTTTTCTTTCCATATATCGAGATATCACATGTGATAGATTTGTGTTAATTTATAACACCCTAAATTTTATTGCAAAAAAAAAAAATCAGGGTCCGAACAAGAGCAAAATTGATCGAACACGCGTCGTAATGAGGAACGATTTTATAACAATTAATTATAGCGCGTTAAATCAATGAATTAATGGAAGACATTCAAATCAAGCTATTGGAATTTTTATTCGACGAGGTTTAGGGGTTCGCAGAATTTATGCTCGAAATATTAGTGTGTCAGAGAGGAAGGGCATTTCTTTTTTTGAAATTAAGTGAAATAGTCAATTTCCTTGCTAAAGGCTTGAGTGTTGTTGTAGTCAATTTACTGGCTAAATAAGCCAAGTCACGTTTTTCCGTCCTCCCTCACTTCACAGTTTTAATTGATAACCGTTGTTTCCAATTGAGCCTTGTGATATCTCATGTGTTTAAATCTCCTGCCTATTAAGGCTTATGACAACCCCTTTTGGTTTTGTCTTTAAAACTACAGCACTCACGCCCCGAATGAGAGAAGTCTAGGGTGTGCTCGATCTTTTCGTTCTAGCGACCGGCGTCGCGCCTCTTCACGCTCGTCGACGGCTCCAGTCGAGGAGATCCTTTCCAGAAAACCCCACACGACACTTCCTCGCTCTCGAGAGGGCTGGTCGACGCCCCTTTGGCATTTTCGTCTCGCAGGAAGCTCTCCCAGGTAGAGATCATCTCGATCCTTGCTAGTAATCGACTGAGCCTTTTCTCTATTGGGATTCTACACTTCTTCCCCATCCTCAATTTTAGAAGTCAAGGCTGACGATGTACTCCCCTTCCTCAGCTAGGAATCGAGTTTTTCACCCGAACCCCGTCAACCCTAGGTGGCGATGATCTTTCTAGACAAATCAACTTTGTCTAGCAACCCTACTCGGGTATCGTCGATCTCCTCTTGCAAATTTTTTATGTATCCTTATATTAGTATTGCTCAGAACTTCTAGACAACCCTAGTTTAAGTGGAGGATTTCAGTTTTTAGCCGTGTTTTCCTTGATTTCAGGAATAGTAAATCTCGATTTTTGTTTCACTGTTGATCCGTCAATCTTTGTAGTAGCCACAATGGGAAAAAGGTAAAAGCCCTTAGCACTTCCTTCTTTGAAGCGTTCTTGTCCCCCCATAGTCACTTAAAATGTTGAATATTGCCACCGAAACCCTAGAAGATTGATAATAAATTAAATAGGGTTTATGTTTTTGACAGATTTAGGGTTCGAGTTGGTGTAGATTGGAGAATAATTGTGCTTTACAAAATAATCTAAAATGGATCATGCCACGCACCGCGTCTACGAGCGCCGCAATACTGAGGTAATAAATTCATTTCTTTTCAGCTAGACATATCACCTATTGTAAATTTATTTATTTGTCGTGTCAAAACACATATGATATTTGTAGGCTTTTAATTCATGATAACAAAGATGATTTAGAACAGAACCCACATGAAATTGATTCAGCTGAAGCATATGAAATCGTGTTAAATGTTAATTAAGCTAACTAAGTTCGACATACAAATTAGTGCATGACAACATCCACAAACAAATAAGTTATTACAGAATATACATGAAAATCGAATCATCCATAGTACATGAATTTTGATCAAGACAAATAATTTATTGTATAACACTCGTGAAATCAAATCATCAGCATTACATGAAATCATATTCAAACAAATAACAATATAGAACACACGTGAGATCAGACCATCAGAAGCACATGAATTCATATTCAGACAAATATTTTACTACGGCACTCAAGAAAATTGAATCATCAGTAACACATGAATTCGTATTTAGATAAATAATTATTATAAAACAAACGTAAAATTATATCGTCAGTAGCAAATGAATATATACCAAATGTCAATTAGATTAGCATATTTTGGCATACAGATCAGTGCAAGAATAGCATTTTAACACAAACAAACCAACCGGAGATGTTATATGCAATTAGACTTAAAACAAAAGGTTAAGATATGTAATAAGCCTCATACTAGTGGCCTTAATTGGACGACATAAGGTATTAATCGTACCAACACCCAAAATGATCAGTTCAGAAAGGGGTGCATGAGAGGCATATTTCCTCATAATTGATGGATGCACACCATCATACTCATAGGGCATAGCAGATCTTATGAGCAAACTTTGGACTAAAATTTGCAGCTGTTACTTTTCTTTCCATATTGATATATCAAACTATGATAGATTTGTATCAATATGTTTACACTGTGAATATCTTCCTTTGGGATAGGAATCCGTTTCACTTGGCATAAACTTCAGAAATATATTTAGCGGGTTAAGTTAAGTCCATCATGTCTCCTGATGAGGATTGTTGTTTGATAAGTCATGATAAAGATGTCCCGACCATGAAAGAATTTGGCTGGATACTGGACCGTCCACGCTAACTCATTTATAACCAAATGTCATCCATTATTTCTTGTGGGGATGGGCCACCATACGAGATCGGTCCACCATATGAGATCCGTTCTTATTGTCCGTGAACAAACTTTGACCATGCATTGGTTCATGCACTACAAACACTTTTTAAAGTTTCTGATATGTTGTTAATCTTCACTATCTAGGCTCAAAAATCATTAATATCATGCATATACATTAATCAAATTCATCCCTATATTCAACATTGTTGTAAAATAACTTGTTTATTTAAGACATGAATACATGTGCATAAATCTATATTATGTTAAATGGCAAGCCCCCATAGTGGTGTCACGCTTAGTATGCATAGAACTATGAAGCACGGATACTTCCCCAAAGGCAGCGTACCCGTACCGGATACGTATCCGGTACCGGTACGTACCCGATACTCGACGAATACACCTATGTGGATACACTTGGACTTCACACATTATTTTGCAAATTGTGATAAGAGTTTGTTTTTCTAGACTAAACAAAAGTTGGCTCTATGATAGGAAGCGTTTGTACATTCAATTAAGTTGTGTATCTATACCGAGTACGTTTCTGGTAAATGTACGTTTCTATTACAAGTACGTGTATTAAACGTGTTGATACGCCACAAGTTATTAACAAAACGGCTAACTTGTTTCTAAACTAATCGGAGATTGAAGATGTTGATCTGTAACAATGAAGAAGAAAAAAAAAGACTGATGAGTAGACTTAAAATTTATCTTTTTTGGTTAAACATGCAATATGTTAACTTTTGTAATATTAATGAATGCTTAATGTTTGAAAAGTTCATGTTATGTTGCATTGATTTTTGGACTTGTACTTTAAGTTATGATTTATGTTTGATATTTTGATGTTTTGAGAACTACTTATTGCACTTGTAATATATATATATATATATATAATTTGTTATAACGTACCATGTCGTACCTGTATCATTGGTTTTTAAATTTTACCGTACTGCCGTACCGGGTACGTATCGTACTCGGTAAACGTACCCGTACCGGTGCTTCCTAGACATAGAACCACTATGGGGCTTCTGATTTAATCATAGTAAGTACAATATCTATAATATACATTTTTATATATTATTCTATTATTTTTATTAAAGACTAGGAAGCACTGGTATGGGTATGGGTGTCGAGTAAAATGTGTATTTGGTACGACTGTACACCAAAATTTACACACAAAAAAAGAACACTGGTCTCACGGTATGCACTACAATAAATATATATGTATATGCTTCAAATGCAATAAAATTCCACAAAAGAATAAAACATTAACCATAAATCATACATTACATCACTATCAAACTTCAGATTGCAAGATACAAATACAACACTAATGCATTATACAACTGCAACATCATTTACTTCTGAAATCATTATCAATGAAACCATAAGAAACAAATCAGTAAAATCAGCTGGTACTGAAATCAGCAGGTATTGAAATCAATCAACAGGTCTTTAATATTATCAATTTATCAGCAGGTACTGAAATCGGGAAGACGGAGGAGAAATCGGAAGCAGAAGACGAAAATATTACCAATTTATCAGCGGGTACTAAAATCGGGAGGAAGAAGAAGAGGCTTACGGATGAGAAAGGGATCTCATGCGGCTTCCTACGTGCTTAGAAACAGGAACAGGCTCTACTGCATTTTAGAAAAGAAGAGCAGACGGGATCTTCTGCTTCATGTAGCTTAGAGGAGAGGAGCAGACGGGATCTCTTGCGTTTAGAGGAGTGAATGGGACCGGTATGCCAACACACAAGGAAACCTAAATTACTAGGCACAGATATGAATAGTCGTGTACCGCAGCGTCCAGTACGTGCACCCGTACCGGAAATGTACCCGGTATGGGAACACGGCTTATTTTCACATATCGGTGCTTCCTAGATTAAAAATAATAATAAGGAAAACAAAAATAAAATTTAAATATAATAATAGTAAATTAAAATATAATGAAATACAATAAATAGTAATAATATTTAAAAAAATTAAAAATTATGGGAGAGAGAAAATAAATAAAAAACAAAAAAAAACATATAATATTAAGTAAAATAAATTTAAAAATATATAAAGAAAAACAATAATAATACAACAACACTAAAACCTTTATCCGACTATAGTGGGGTCGGCTATATGGATCCTTTGTTTCAATTGTGCCATATCTTTGATCATAATCTCACTAATGCCCAAGTACACCATGCCTTTCTTATAGTTTCATTCCAAGTCTTTATTGGTCTACCCATCCCCCGTTTAACATGCATAGTGACTAAACTCTCGCAACGCCTAACAGGTGCCTCTAATGGTCTCCTTTGTACGTGTACAAACCATCTTAGTCGAGCTTCTTGCAACTTCTCTACAATTGGTATCACTCCTGTCTTATCGTTGATACATTCATTCCTAATTTTATCTGGTTTTGTGTGTCCACACATCCACCTAAGCATTCTCATCTCCAACCCGCTCCCAAAATTAAAAGAATGCAACATAAAACGATAAATATTACGGGATTCATTCTTTGCCGGCTCATGCGCGATGTTGTTATGTGACACCCCAATGTGGATCCGCAACATCTCTGCCCTCGTTAACATCAAGCGTGCCCTGTAGTTGCAGTGTGAGTTGGACCAAGGGTTCCGGGATGGCGCTTCAATGAACGGCTTCAACTGGGAAACGTGGAAGATGTTGTGAATTCATGCTTCCTGCGAAAGCTGGAGGCGGTATGTCATGTAGTCGATGCGCTGTAAAATCCCATACGACCAATAAAATTTGGTCCCAAATTTGTCGTAGGGACTCCTGGAGACGGAGGACTGAAGGTAAGGGCGCGTTTCAGCCATACCCAATCCCTAGGTGCAAAAAAGAGCTCGTGGTGGGCCCGATTGTAGGCGGTCTCCATGCGAGTCTGGTCCTGGAGAAGACGCTTGTGGGTGAGAGTGAGAATTTGGTCATGGGTCTGTAATTCCTTTTCCACGACCGCCGACCGGTGAGCTCGCCGATCTGGCATCGTAGGTGAGTAAGCGAGGGGGGTTCCGACCATAAATGAGGCAGAAAGGAGTGGTTTGAAGGGCGGTGTGATACGATGTGTTGTAACAGTACTCCACTAAAGGGAGACAATGTGTTCAATCCTTAGGGAGATCCCCGGTGATCCGGACAAGGTCTTCATCCGATTTAGAAATATATTTGATTTCTAATTCCTATAAGGGTGTGTCGTATAGACGAGTTAAGTGTATATAAAAATATACGCGTCTTTTTGAACTGCGTTTTATACGTACATTTTCATGAGAAGTGTTCAACATGATTCATGTTGAACACTTTTTGATTTTAAGCAATTTAGACCACCGATTTGGCGCCTGAAAAAAGTCACGCCGAACATATGTACGGACGCCCGTGATCGACATGGCTTTTTTTGGGGGCCAAATCGGGGGCTTAAACGGCTTCAAATTAAAAAGTGTTCAGCATGAAAGTTGTAGATCTCGACAACATCTACAACTTTCATGTTGAACACTTTTTGATTTGAAGCAGTTTAGACCCTTGATTTGGGCCCCGAAAAAAGTCACGCCGAAAATCTGTACGAACGACTCGTTCCGTGCGTCTTTTTTCGGGCCCAAATTGGAGGCCTAAACAGCTTCAAATCAAAAAATGGTCATGAAAGTTGTAGATCTCAATGAGATCTACAACTTTCATGTTGATCACTTTTTCAAATGAGAAACATTTGAGGCTCAAAATTTAAAAATGAAAAAATTACAAAAAAACAAGATTGGCTTGCTAGTAGTAATTTCTGGGAAGAAAAAAATACAAAAAATGACTTAATCTGTTTTTTTTCTGGTTTGCTAGTAACGAAAGTGGGTTTGCTAATAACAGCACCCAAATAAAATTATTATATAATATTAAACATATTTTACAATGTATCATTTTGTATTTGTTAATAATATTTTATCTTAGATACTATTCGATTTCATTTGTAATATAAATGACTCATCTTTTATCTATTTCTATATTATTTTTTTATTTTTATAACATAATTATAGTTAGTATACATAAAAATAAAAAATTTATTTATAAGACATGGAAATCCAATATTTTAAAATATCTCTGACATGTCTACGACTTCCGACTTCCGACTTTTAAAAACACAATCCGATATGCAACCGACATCCGATATTTAGAGCATTGTATATAAGGCCTGGTGGTATGGGGCTGGTAGGTTGGGCTAAGTTGTGACTTGGCTGATTGCTGGGTCATTTTGGTTTTAATTACCTTAAATGGGGTTACTGAGTTATAATAAAGATATGAGAGGCGGTGGGTTGATCGTTTAAGTGGTTCAAGAGGCTTCTCTTCCCTTTTTTATTTGCGCGAGACCACATTTCCGGTCATTCTCAATTATTCTTGCTTTTCCATCATTAGCATCTTAGGAACTCAAGGAGGGATTGGGGAAACAGAATATCTAATTCATGAGGGCCTGGAAGGTGGAGGCGCATTGGTGACCCTGAAGTGCATCATGAGAAACTCAAAGTGGCAGTGGTGGGTGCGGAAAACCATATTTTCCACGTCGGATGGGGCCATGCAGACCTGGCGGTACCTCGAGCATTAGTCGAGCTTAGAGAAATAGTGGGATTATGCAACTCATCGAGTAATTCCTCCATAACTAAGATGAGGAATTTGTCCTTCATTATCTGCTCGTTCAAGGTGCGGTATCCCACACAGAATCTTTAAATGTTGTCTTTTTTATGGACCAAGAACACTGTGACAGATTAGGCCCTACTGTAGCATGGTAATGCACTGTCTTTCAATCTCGTCCTTTTTGCATGAGAGGATAGAAGTAGGGGTGTACCACCACAGGAGTCGTGTTCGGCAGGGGGAAAATGTGATGATCATGCCATTAAGATGGGGGAATGCATGTGGGAGCCGCCATGGTATTGTTGAACTCCTGCGAAAGAGCGTCGAGGTTGGTGTTCCCTGTGTTTGCCTGTACGAAGAATGATCGTCGTGAAGTGGCTACGGAGCAGCCCTGCCATTCCGTCAGGTGGGAGCAACTATGCTAAAGTCATCGTGAGGCGGTCAAAATCCCATAGCAGTGGCCCCAAGGTGTGCAACCAACGAAAGCCCAAGACAACCTTAAAGCCCCAAAGAGCGATCACCTAAAAATCCATGAGCGAATGGTGCTCCGCAACAATCAAAACGGCTCGGCAAACGCCCGAGAAATCCATCGCACTGTCGTTGGTCACGACGACTCTGAGGTAGCTCTGGGACGTCACGGAAAGCTAAAGACGGCTGGCGGTGTGCTTGTTGATGAAGTTGTGAGTGCTACCTGAGTCCATAAGGGTGACCAACGTCTAGCCCACCACCAGAATGCGCATATGAAACATCTCCTGGTGTGGGAACCCGCAATAACATGTATAAGGAGTCAGTTCCCTCGAATCATCCTACTACTCATCTTCAAAGGGGTTCTCAACCTTAAGCCAGAAGAGGCACTTATAAAGGTGGCCCCAACTGTAAGTGTTGTTGCAGTTATAACAGAGGCCCTAGGCTCGGAGGTCGGCCATCTCTTGGGTCGACAGCCGGCAGATCGCGGCCAGCAGATCGCCCTCTTTACCCTTGTCTGGTGTACTGCTAAACTAAGCTTAGGAAGTAGTGAAACCCCGGGAAGGATCGTCACCCCTACGACGTCTGAGGCATGGCTGGTGCATCAAAATACGCCTCTCGCAGACGCATACAAGGTTCATGGAGGTAATGAGGTTGGTCGGGTTCTAGAACTTCAAATCCATACGGATATGCTCATGGAGGCCCTCCATGAAGATAGGCATCTGAAGTGCTGGAGGAATCGATGGTGTCCGGGCGGGTAGCAATTGAAATTGCTCTAAGTAATCGTCAATGGAACCTATCTAACGGAGGGTTATGAGCTCGTCGATGGGGTTGCTGCAAAGAGGCGTCCTGAAGCAAAGGTTACAATGGACTTTAAAAACCTCCAAGGATAAGTGGGTTTCTCTGACTACAGTAGGGAAAAAAATAGTTGGGCCAAGCCCATGAGGTAAAAGGAGTCAACATTGATCTACTCCTTCCAAGGGGTGTGCTGGTTGGCAAAAAAAAATGCTCGTAGTGTGAGGTTAAGGGTTCATTGTATTTGTCAAAGAGGGGAAAGTCCATCTTTGTATAGTAGGAAATGTCGCTGTCTTCGAAGCGGGGCAGAGTGAACTCCGGTCGTTATGTGTGTGGGGGGAGGCTTGGTGGAAGGAGTTGGAAGCGGTGTGCGGTGGAGGAGGAGCTTCATCAAGGCGGTTGTTGATTGCTTCAAGGATAGCATTGTTGTGAGTCGTCGTCATTTTCTGAAAGGATTCCAAGAACTGCGCCAAAGTCAGACCTCCCTCGTCCATTCGTGGTGCGGATGAAAGGAGAGGGGATTGTCGGGGAAGGGGAGGGGGGTTGGAAGGACCGCGTCGTTGTTGTGGCCAGGCGGATCCACTCGTGCAGGCGCTCGATCGACAGCTGTTCGGTCAATCAGCGGAAGCAGACAAGGGATCGAGCGAGCAGAGGAACATGGGCGCGATAGGAGCAGAGGAAGCATCAGGGATGGCGCGGAGAAAGCGTCAGGGCTGGCCTGGAGGAAGCGACGGGGTTGGCACGAAATTGGGCCAATCTGCCCGATCGTCGGCGATAGGGCATGACTAAGGCCGACGAAGGGTCGTTGCTCTGATACTAAGTTGATAGGGATCCCCGCTTGAGACCTATTGTGCGGTCGGGAGACGTAGAAATCTTGGAGGAGGTTGGATTTCCCCTTCTTGGACCCACGAGAACCTATCTCGAGAATGGAGGGTAGTCGGGAGAGAGGGAGAAGCGGACGTCTCAAGCGCTGGGTGGAGCTTGCGGCTTGCTGGTGATTAGGGTAGAGGAACGGGATCGATAATAAGAGGAAGAGAGAGAGAGAAAAAAAAGATTATATCAATTTTTCATAAAATCAAAACATCCCTCCACCTCCACCATATAACCGGTGGAGTATTAAACACTCCTTTGTCTCCTAGTTTTCCCCAATATTCCCCCACTAGGCTTAACAAAATGAAGTACAAAATCAACTTGCTCCTGCAATTAAAAGACACAACATGAAACCGTAAAAAATGAGGGACTCATTCCTTGCAGATTTGTGCGCGAAGTTGGTATGAGACGCCCCAACATGGATCTAAAACACGAGGATACTATCATTATGATAATTCATGTCATCGAAAAAAAATGACACAACCGGATTCATTCACGAAAGGAAACCATGCACCACCACTAGTATAATAAATGAAGAGGGGAAGGCAATATAATATTGCTTGTGTCTGCATGGAATCTCTCATGCAGTCTGTCGGCTATAGTATCTGACCATCGCTCAAAGGGGAATGATAAAAAATCCAGTGTTCCATTAGATCAGAGGGATTGAAATTGAATAGCTCATATTCATTTGATAGCCCTCTTTTAGGGCCATCACCAATCAAGTCTTTCTTTTTCATATAGTGTAGATATAAATGATTGGGGGGGGGGGGGTAAAAAGTAGGTAAAATAGCATACCTGAACACAAAGAAAGTCAGCATTCAAATTTTTAAGATCTGTTAAAACAGCTAGAGAACGAGCTTTCCACCTGCAAAAGAAGATGAAAGATAAAAATTCAAAGTTATGTCACAATTTTCATAAAAAGTAGGGAAGTAAATAATCGATCTGAATAAACTTACTCATCAATGATCAGCTTAAAGAATATATTGTCTGATGCATCAAACAAATGCTACCACTTTGACAGTATACTGATGGTTAGCATGAATCTATGGGTTTAAGTCCCTCAACTTTAGCTTTGGTTTGGTCTCTGAACTTTTATTAATCTCATATTAATCTCAAAACTTTATATATAAATTTGAAATAGGTCCATAGACTAACTTCCGTTAAATTTTCAATGGTTTTAGATGACGTGACACGGCTGAGGCGATTATGTGGTGCAGACATGGACATTTAATTTAATTATTTTATTAAATAAAATGATAAAATGTTTTATTATCATCATTTTATCAAATAAAATGAAAAAATATTTTATTATCATTATTTTATGCCTAATTAGGACCCAAAAACTATACATGGCATTAACAAAAATATTAAATACTTTTAACAGCTTTTAACAAAATAATAATACTTGTAGAGAGAGATGTAAGTGAGAGAAAAACATCCCGAATTTTTATTAATTATCAAATATATGAGCACATACACTTATATAGAGAGGAAGAGTCTTTTATATCAACAATGTGGGACTAAATAGACTATACAAGGGCTTGTACATGGGCTTCTTTTAATGAGCTTTTTCATTATATCTTAACACTCCCCCGCAGGCTGGAGCGTACAAGTCGTAGCCACCAAGCTTGGATAAGAACTAATGATATAATGTCCGAGAGAGAGCTTTGGTAAATATATCAGCAACTTGTCTTGATGCAGAGACATGCTCTAACTCCAACTTCTTTGATTGAACTTTTTCCCAAATGAAGTGACAGTCAACTTCAATATGCTTTGTCCGCTCATGAAATACAGGATTCCTGGCGATATGTATGGCGTCTTGGCTGTCACAGAACAGGGTTGCCGGAGAAGAGAGTTTGAGGCTCAAATCACTGAATAGACACTCCAGCCAGGTGAGCTCAGATACAACCACATTCATGGCACGGTACTCAGCCTCAGCAGATGAGAGAGTCACAACCGACTGTTTCTTGCAACGCCAGGTAATAAGGTGTCCACCAAGGTAGGTGCAAAAACCAGTCGTGGAACGCCTATCATCAAGGGAACCTGTGTAGTCAGCATCAAAATATGCAACAAGAGACAGAGAGGAGGACGGTTTATAAAGGAGTCCTTGTCCTGGAGTAGTCTTCAAGTATCTGAGAATCCGTTCGACCGCTTGGAGATGGGACGTCCGAGGAGCATGCAAAAATCGGCTCACAACCCCAATAACAAATGAAATATCAGGTCGTGTAACCGTGAGATAGATTAGTTTCCCTACCAATCGATGATAGTACTCTGGATTGATAATAACAGGATAAGTTCCAGAGTCATGTGAAGACAATTTGTGATTTACATCCATCGAAGTGTCGGCGGGTTTGCATCCTGAGTAGCCTGCATCCTGCAAAAGATCAATACAGTACTTCTGTTGGGACAAAACAAGACCATCAAATCTCCTTGCAACCTCGAACCCAAGGAAGTATCGAAGATTGCCCAGGTCTTTTGTCTGAAATGTTGAGTTTAAATGTTTCTTGATGTTTCAGATCCCGGTAATGTCGTCACCCGTTATTAGAATATCATCAACATATACCAAAAGAATCACAGTGCATGTTGCTTGATGACGTGTAAAGAGAGAGAAATCAGCAGAGCTACATGTGAAACCCACCTCGCGAACTACTTTACTGAATTTGTCAAACCAAGCGCGAGGAGACTGTTTGAGACCATATATAGACTTCCGCATATGGCATACACGAGACTCCCCCGTGGTCTCAAACCCGAGCGGTTGGTGCATATACACAGTCTCTTGGAGATCGTCATTGAGAAAGACATTTTTGATGCCTAGCTGATGTAGAGGCCATTATCGATGCACATCAAGGGATATCAAGACTCGAACAGTGCCATCCGGAGAATGCTTGATAGCAAAGACCCATTTGCAGCTAACACAAGACTGGCCGGGAGGTAAAAGGACAAGGTCCCAAGTTTGGTTAGCCTAGAGAGCTGTCATTTCTTCGTCCATGGCAGCACGCCACCTCAGGTGTTGGAGAGCTTCCTGCAAGGAGTTAGGAATGGAGATGGTGGAGAGAGAGAGGGCAAATTGGAGAAGAGGCGGAGAAAGGCGATGCAATGAGACATAATTCGACATTGGATTAGCCGTAGAGGATGTTGTTTGATCGTCAATCTGCGGGATAGAATCAGTAGAAGGGAGCTGCTAGAGGGCATTTATCCAGGCTAAGCGATGCGTATAGACACGGAGAAGTGAAGGAGGAGGGGGTTGAGGGAATGTCGGCACTAGGAGTGGAATAGGAGGAGGTGCGGTGTGGGCAACGTTGTGACGAGAACAGACGGACACACAATAGTGGAAGGTGGAGGCAATACGAATGAGGTTGAGTAGAAGAGCTGATCTTAAAGAAAGGTGACATCAGTAGAGACGAACACCTTTTCATTTTCAGGAGAGTAGCAAACATATCCTTTCTGAGTGCGGGAGTAGCCAACAAACATACATTTCGTGGCCCGAGGGACAAGTTTGTCGTTCGGCGGGCCAAGAGAGTGGACATAGCAGGTACAACCAAAGACATGGGGCGTGAGAGAGAATGGACACTTGGTAGGAAAGAGGAGGTCAAACGGAGAAGCAAAGTCAAACACGGAGGAAGGCATGCGATTGATGAGATGACAAGCAGTAGAGATGGCAAAGTTCCAATATTTTGTGGGTACCTGCATTTGAAGCATGAGGGACCGAGTGACATCAAGAAGATGTCGATTTTTCCGCTCTGCCACACCGTTTTGTTGGGGGGTATAAGCACAGGATGTCTGATAAATCTCAAACTCGGTGCATAGATTTGAGAAGGTGCGAATAGTATATTCACGAGCATTATCGGTGCGGATTATCTTTTAAGGTAACAGAGAATTGCGTACGCATCTCGGTAATAAAAGTACGGAAAACAGATGTTAGTTCAGTACGATCACGAAGTAGATATAGCTATGTAAGATACAAATAATCATCGATAACGGTAACAAAGTACTAATAACTAAAAACACTGAGGACTTTATAGGGCCCCAGGAATCAGAATGTACCATAGAAAACGGAGAAGAACTCCGAGTACAAGTAAGTGAAAAAGAAACACGATGTTGTTTGCCAAAGATACATGATTCACAAGAAAACTCATGCAGAGAGACATCAGGAAGAGCATTCTTGAGAATCGGGAGGGGAACATGACCAAGACGACGATGCCAATTGACGGGGGGGGACTGCAGAGAGGATAGTAGGGGAGACATCCAAGAGATAAAGCCTATTTGACAGCCGTCCTTTACCAATGATATTTTGCGTTCGACGATCCTGCACAACAAAAGAGGAAGGAGAGAAGATTAGACAGAAATTAAGGTCCTGAGTAAGCCTACTTACAGAGAGTAGATTGAAGGGGGATCCCGGAACATGAAGGACTGAGGATAATAAGAGAGTAGGAGTGAGGCGCAGGTCAGCAGCTCCAGACACCGGAGTTGTGTCACCATTTGCCACCGTGATGAACTTGGGATATTCAGAGTGCATGTACTGAGGTGGCTTCTGGGAGGCAATGTAGTGAGTAGCACCTGAGTCGACAATCCAGTGAGAGCTATGAGAGAGGCAGGATATACCTTCGGTGGAGAAAGAAGCAACCGAACCAGAGGAGCGATTAACAATGCCTTGGAGCTGCTGAAGCTGTAGGCGAAGATTGTTGATATCTTGGTTTGTAGGGTTGTGGGGGGTGGTGCAGCAGTAGTTGTAGCAGTAAGATAAGGAGGCAGTTCATGCTTGCGGTAGCAGGTGGTTTCAAGATGACCATCTCGACCACAGTGGGTACACTTGAGATTAGAGCGTCCGGCACGGCCTCATCCTCGAGACGTAAAGCGACAGCCCCGAGTAGAAGAGTTACGAGCCAGAGGAGCCGGAGTAGGTAAGAGGGTCTGTTGGAGTAGAGCCGGAGAAAAACTGGCGAGGGCCTCTGATGGTGGTGTGACCTTGAGCACCATGGAGCAAACATCAGAAAAGGAGGGCATAACGAAAGAGGAAAGAATCTGAGCCCTGACACTGTGAAGATGATTGGGAACCCGGGCCATCATCATCGCGATCCCAGCAGCTTCTTTTTTTGCCCGCTAAATAGCAAGATCGGTGGAGGGGGGGTGATGTTGTATCCAGGCTTCTACAAGAGATTTAGCCTTCACGATAAAGGAAGTTAAGTCGCCCGTGGGGCCAGGGTCCAGAGATTGAAGGGCGGAGATAATATCAAACAAGTGTTGTAAGCTGTCTTTGCAAGAGTAGAGAGAATGCAGCTCATCCCACATTTTCTTGATCGTTTCATAATACATGGCCATTCGGTAGGGCTCGGTGTCCATGGAATTAAGCATCCATGATTGGACCCGGCCGTCATCACGGAGCCAGTCATCAGTGGGCTCAGCAAATTTCGCCCGAGTGAGATGGTGGAGAAGACCCTTGGTTTGTAGAACACGGCAGACCAAACGTACCCATTCAACAAAATTAGTCTTCCCGCTAAGAGAGATTGTGGTTATACGAAGCTCATCACGAACCTCAGACAGTGGGGCAGTACGTGTGGGAAGGGAGGGAGCTGCAGTGTCCATGGCTGCTAGGACAGGAGTCCGCGCAAGAGAAGGCCGTAGAGAAGAGGTCTCCACAGCTAGGGAAGGGAGGTCGCCGCGACTAGACAAAACCCCTGCAAGGTCAAATCACGCAACCAGAGGAGAGGTCGCAGCGGCAAACCCTGACAACCAACACAGGTCGCGCGGACACAGTCAGCGAACAGGGAGCAGCGGACAGAGGAGAAGATATCCGCAGCGGCGCACAGGTCGCGCGGACAAAGGAGAAGATATCCGCAGCGGCAAAGGCACAGGTTGGGCGGACAGAGGAGAAGATATCCGTAGCGGCAAAGGCACGGGTCGCAGCGGCAAGGAGAGGAGTCTGCAGCGAACAGCGAAGACAATCCGCGACGAGATGAGAAGACCGTCTGCGACGAATAGAAAGAAGCAAACAGGCCGCGGCGAGCAGGAACCCAGTCCGTAATGAATAAAGAAGGCAGTCCGCGGTGAACAGAAGAAGCAGGTCGCGGCGAGCAAGAACCTAGTCCGCAACAAACAGAGAAGACAGTCCGCGACGAACAGAGAGAACAGTCCGCGACAAGAAGAGAAGATGGTCCGCGGCGAATAGAAGCAGGTCGCGGCGAGCAGGAACCAAGTCCGCAACGAACAGAGAAGGCAGTACGCGGATAGATAGAGGAGACCGACGGTTAGAAAAAAAATTATCCGCTCGGAGCCGAAAAAACCAGACCGATGGCTCTGATACCATGTAGAGAATGATGTAAGTGAGAGAAAAACACCCAAAAATTTTTATTAATTATCTGAGGTATGTGCACACAGCTTATGATTTACATCCATAGGAGTATTGGTCGGCTTGCATCCAGAGTAGCCAGCGTCCTGGAGAAGGTCGAGACAGTACTTTCGTTGAGATAGGACAAGGTCATCAGGACGTCTTGGGATCTCAAGAGTCAAGACCGAGAAAGTATCAGAGGTTCCCCAGATCTTTTGTTTGAAAGACAGAGCTCGGATGTTGTTTGATCATTTTTATGCCTTTTGAGTCATCGCATGTGATTAAGATGTCATCGACATACACTAAAAGGAGAACAGTGTCTGTTTTGTGATGTCGAGTAAACAGAGAGAAATCAACCGACCTCTGAGTGAAACCAACTTCTCGCATAACCCTGCTGAACTTGTCGAACCATGCCCGAGGAGATTGTTTGAGACCATAAATTGACTTCTTGAGTGACAAACCCGTGACTCCCCAGTGAACTCAAACCCCGGAGGTGTTGCATGTAGATTGTTTCTTGCAGATCGTCATTTAACAAAGCATTCTTGATATCCAGTTGATGTAAGGGTCATTGGCGATGCACGACAATTGAGAGGACACAAACTGTGTTGAGCTTGGCTACTGGAGAGAATGTTTCCTCATAATCGAGATCATATTGTTGAGTAAATCCACGAGCCACCAGACGGGTCTTGAGACGGTCAATTGTCCCATCAGGAGTATGCTTGATGACAAAGACCCATTTACAGCCAACAGTCGTCTACCCAGGAGGGAGAGAAACCAGATCCCATGTCTGATTAGCCCAAAGGGCTGTCATTTCTTCGTCCATGGCTGCCCGCCAGCCTGGATGTTGGAGAACCTCCTGCACTGAGTTAGAAACAGAAATAGAGGATAATGAAATAGCAAAGGTGCGAAGTGGTAGGCCAGGCGATGTAAAGAGACATAATTCGCAATTGGGTGAGTTGTAGAAGGTGACGTCGGATCATTGGAACACTGACTGTCATTAGTAGAAGATAACGGGCCCGTGGCAGTAGAAGAGGACGGACGACGAGTGTACACATGGTTTATAGGTGCCTTAGGTGATTGGGGTGGTAGTGGCGTGTGGAGGAGAGATGGTAGTAGCGAAGGAACGGGAACAACTGGCCGCAAAGGAGGAGACGGTAACGGCAGTGGAGGATCAAGGGGTTGAGAATAATAGGGCTGGTCCTCAAGAAAGGTAATGTCGGCCGACGTAACAGTCTTTCGATCAGTGGGAGAGTAGCAAACGTAACCTTTCTGAGTGATAGAGTACCCAACGAACATATATTTTGTTGCACGTGGGGCAAGCTTGTTAGTTGAGGGGCCAAGGGTGTGAACATAGCAAACACAGTCAAAAACACGACTGACTGGAAATAAGGGTGTGGAGGGAAAAATAAGGAAACAGAAGTTTGAAAATGGAGAATAAAGGAGGGCAAGCAGTTAATAAAGTGGCAGGCCGTGGAGATTGTGAAATTTCAGCAGATGGTGGGAACATTCATTTGGGTCAAATAGTGAGAGCAACCTCCAGAAGATGATGATTCTTGCGTTCGGCGACACCATTTTGTTGAGGAGTATAGACACATGAGGTTTGATGAATGATGTCGAACTCAGTGCACAAGTCGGTAAATGCATGTCCTGTGTATTCACAAGCATTATCGGTACAGAGAGTTTTAATTGCTGTAGAGAATTGGTTGCAAGTCATAAGGATAAAGGTACGAAAGACACGAGCCAATTCAGATCGATCATGAAGAAGATACAGCCATGTGACACGAGAGTAATCGTCAATAAAGGTAACGAAGTAACGATAGTCAGAAACACTGGCAGTTTTGTAGGGTCCCCATATATCGGAATGAACTAAAATAAGAGGATCACTGCTCCGAGTACAATGTGGTGAAAAGGTAGAACGATGGTGTTTGTCGTAGATACATGACTCGTATGTGAATTCAGTGAAAGACAGATCTGGAATAGCTTTCTGAAGGATGCGCAGAGGGGCATGCCCAAGATGTCGATGTCAATTGATAGAGCTAATAGTGGAGAGAACGGGGGGTTGGAGGTCCAAGATGTAAAACCCATTAACCAATTTTCCTTCACTAATGACCGTCTGCGTTCGGCGATCCTGCACAACACAAGAGATAGAAAAGAAAGTCACATAACAATCATGATCTTGTATAAGACGGCTAATTGATAGGAGATTGAAGGGCGAGCCAGGAACATGAAGAACCGAGTGAAGAGTGAGAGTCGAGGTAAGAGTTACGTCAGCGGATCCAGCAACAGGAGTTACGTCAGCGGATCCAGCAACAGGAGTAGTGTCAAGAACAGCGGCAAAGGCAAGTCGCGCGACAAACCGCGCGGTTAGACCAGGAGGAGCTCTGGGACAATTCGCGCAACAAGGCAACGATGGCTAGAAGAGAAGCTCGCGCCAGAGAAGGCCGCGGTTTAGGACAGAGGAGATCGCAGCGGCAAGGAATCCGCAACAGAGAATTCAGCGACAAGAAGGTCGCCGCGAGAAGAAGAGAAGAAGTCGTCGCGACTAGAAGAGAGATCGGCAAAACTGGTCGCGGCTACAACAGAGGAGAGACGCGGCTAAGGATGGAAGACCGCGCGAGAAGGGTGGGTGGAGGGGGTTCCACGGGAGGAAAACTATAAAAGCGGAGTGGGGGTAGTTCCACGAGAGGAGAGGAGAAGCCGAGTAGACTGAAGGGGCGGATAATAAGGGAGTAATCGCAGAAGGGGGCGGTTAGAAAGAAGGGTGGATAACAAGGAGTAACCGCGGAAGCTGGGCGGTTAGAAATCGACTTGTCCGCCAGAAACCGAAGGAATGACCGGATGTTTTGATACCATGTAGAGAAGTACACGATCAGTAAAGGAAAACTAGTAAAACCTTGTATATCCTTGTTCAGTATTTAAATACAATGTATGAGTACATATATATAGGAAGAGAAAGGAGAGAAGAATCCCATTTGCAAGGTGTGGAACTAATACATAGAGAGAGGGAGAAAACTAAATGGGTCATTATGTGGGCCATTATATAGTCTTTTCTAACAAATACAATAAAAATTATGAAAGTAAAATAGAAGGCTAATCCCATGCTAGTCTTTGGTGTGTGTGCTTCCTCCAAACCCATCATGGCAGCAAGCCTTGGGTTCCTCTAAATCCGCTGTGTGCATGAAAATTTCACAATAAGTTTGGAAATTGAAGTAAAATAGTTTAGTGCCATCATCTTAAATGTAAAAGAGCTCCAGCATTACAAAGTAATGTTCTTGAAAAGAAAATAAGAATATTTTTGGTTAGGATATAATTGAACAGCTGTCATGCATGCCCATGGTTGGAAAACTGCTATTGAGAATCCAATTAAACTAACAAATAATGACAGTTCAAAAGATTGTTTATCTAGGACCAGCCCAAGTCACTACACCCAACATGCTTCTCACCCATCCAACGGTTGTTTAAATACCTACCGAGGATAAATCAAAAGAAATTTAACAAAATAATAACTGTAGAAGAACCACGAATATCTCATTAGGTGATTCATCTCATGTATAGACTAGTCTCACGTCTTAGATTGGAGTTAAAATATCACTCCTCTCTCCTATATATATGTGTCACTATTTCTACAATAATACAACAACACTCAAGCCGTTATCTCACTATAGTGGGGTCGGGTATATGAATCCTTTGTCGCCATTGTGCCCTATCTTTAGACATAATCTCACTAATGCCTAAGTACATCATGTTTTTCCTTATAGTTTCATTCCAAGTCTTTATTGGTCTATCCCTCCCCCCATTTAACATGCCTAGTGACTAAACTCTCACAACACCTAACAAGTGCCTCTAATGGTCTCATTTGTACGTGTCCAAACCATTTTAGTCGAGCGTCTCGTATCTTCTCTGTAATTGGTGCCACTCCCGTCTTATCCCTAATACATTCATTCCTAATTTTATCTAGTTTCGTGTGTCCACACATCCACCTAAGGATTCTCATCTCCGCAACTCCAATTTTTTCTCATGTACACAATCCGCTGCCCAATACTCAAAACCACAGAGCATCGTTGGTCTAATTGCAGTACGGTAAAACGTGTCTTTAAGTTTTAATGGTACTTTACGATCACATAAGATCCCTGACACGCCTCTCCACTTCAACTAACCAGTTTGGATTTTATGTATCACATCTTTATCAACACCTCCATCTTTTTGAACTATCGATTCAAGATATTTAAAGCACTCTGATGTAGTGGTATGACCGGCTAAAATGCAATGCACTAAAATGCAATCAAAATGAGAATATGGTCTAAATGACGTGCGCGTGCAGAAATGAGAACAGTCCAAAATAAAGATCCAATAGCAAGTAATAATTTTCTTTTAGCAACGCTATGAGCATGATTAGCACAATCAAAATCAAGACTTAACGTTAAGAAACAACTATGATTAACCAACAAAGTGAGGCGTGATTTCGGTTGAAGTGCGTCGGATGCGTCGCGCAAATCACACAACACATCAAGCACAATAGCATATAACGTTCCAAAACCACAACAATAGTTCAATACCAAGAATTCAAACAAGAGTACTAAAACACCAATACCTTGATTCGTTTATGCATACGGTGGTCAGCTTCGGGATGGAGAACCGTTGGCAGGGTGCTTCCGATATGATGGCGGCTGCACGGCGGGCTGCGGGCTAAGTTATCAAGGCGCGCGCCTAGGCGCGCCTGAGGCGCCGGGCGCACCGGGTGCACGGAGTAGCGCCCGATCAAGGGCGAGGCGGGCGAATTGGCCTGGGCGCACGCCTTGCGAGCCTTTCAGGCGCTAGTTAGGCGCGCCTAGACAAGATCCGGTCTAGGCCCGGTTTATTTTAATTCTCTGTTGTCTTTATAACGAAGCTTGGCCTCATTTTCCCGATTCACACGGGTTAGGGTGGAAATCGCCGCTCCAGTAGCTGCTCCGCGCCTGTCGCCGCTCCGCTTCCGTTCGCCGCTCCGCTTCCGTTCGCCGCTCCTCTTCCGCTCGCCGGCCGCCGCCACTTTTGGTAACTTCTCACTGCATTCCTTCTTCTTCTTGCATATTGACTGTCGTTTGAAGATTTTTTCCGGCTGCCATGTTTTCTGGATGCCATGTTTTCTGGTTGCTCTCTTTTGTTCTAGCATGGACACATAGTGAAAGCCCAGTTCAAGTAATTTTTTTGGCTGCTCTCTTCTGTTCTAGCTTCTAGCATAGTCATAGTGGAAGCCCATTTCACTGTAACAGTGAACTGTGCTTCCAGTTCACTGTTTTACAGTGAACTGGGCTGCTCCAGTTCACTGTTACAGTGAACTGGAGCCCAGTTCACTGTTGTACAGTGAACTGGGCAGCCCAGTTCACAGTTGTACAGTGAACTGGGCAGCCCAGTTCACAGTTGTACAGTGAACTGGGCAGCCCAGTTCACAGTTGTACAGTGAACTGGAGCCCAGTTCACTGTACAACTGGGCTAGCCCAGTTCACTGTACAACTGGGCTAGCCCAGTTCACTGTACAACTGGGCTAGCCCAGTTCACTGTAGTACAGTGAACTGGGCTGCCCAGTTCACTGTAGTACAGTGAACTGGGCTGCCCAGTTCACTGTAGTACAGTGAACTGGGCTGCTCCCGTTCACTGTTGTACAGTGAACTGGGCTGCTCCCGTTCACTGTTGTACAGTGAACTGGGCTGCTCCCGTTCACTGTTGTACAGTGAACTGGGCAGCCGAGTTCACTGTAAACAGTGAACTGAACGCTATAGTTTTCACTAATTATCTTGTTTTATGTAATAATTTTTTTTGTAAAATGTTTTAATAGCTGGAAATGGACGCGAGTGGATCTGGTTCATCCAGTGTCCAATCTAGGCTTGATCCTGGTTGGAAGTATGTGCGCCAGACATCTGTAACAAATAAAAATGATTTAATTTGCATTTTCTGTGAGAAAATCACAAAGGGTGGAATTTATCGTGCGAAACAACATCTAGTGGGGGGATTTAGAAATACCAAAGTCTGTCTCAAATGCCCACAGCATGTAAGGACAGTAATTGAAGACTATATGCAAAAGAAAATGGTTGTAAGCATGACAGAAAAACAAGCATTCCCGGACTTTGCATACGTAGATACCTTTGGAAGCGATGAGGATATGGATGACGTCGGTGCGAAGATTCATGGATGTGGTCCAAGTGGTGCGCCTAAAAAGTCTAGGACTAAAGGACCGATGGATGTTTTTTTTTGCATCTAATATTGAGAAAAAAATGAAAAAAAAGGCCAACATCAGCAAATGAAGCAAACTTCAATCAACGAAGCATGTAAGAAGGAACTTAGAGGGAGGGCTTGCAAGCATATAGCTCAATGGATGTATGATGTAGTAATTCCTTTTAATGCGGTTACCTACCGTAGTTTTGCAGTGATGATAGAATCCATTGGCCAGTTTGGGGTTGGATTGAAACCACCCAGTTATCATGAAGTTCGCGTGCCTTTGTTGAATAATGAAGTAACTGAAGTCCAGAAGATGATGAAGAACTATGAGAATGAGTGGAGGTTATTTTGATGTTCTATCATGGCAGACGGATGGACAGATAAGAAACAGAGAACACTTATAATTTTTTTGGTAAATTCACCAAAAGGTACATTATTCCTGGAATCTGTTGATGCATCTGATTACGCAAAGACTGGTGAGAGAATGTTTGAATTGCTTGATAGAATAGTGGAACGTGTTGGAGAGGCCAATGTTGTTCAAGTTGTTACTGATAGTGCAAGCAATAATGTACTAGCAGATAAATATATCGTTAATCATCCTTTTTTAATATTTATTTAATTTTAATGTCATATATTGAAATTAAATAAATGTGTTTATTATGAAATAAGAAAATTATTGGAAGCAAAACGACCACATTTATATTGGACATCGTATGACGCTCATTGCATCGACTTAATGCTGAAAGGTATTGGAAAGATGCCAAGCATTAGTAGAACAATTAAAAGAGCAATGAACGTCAACAGTTATATTTATGTTCGGCCTGGACTAGTCAACATGCTAAGGAGCTTCACAGGAAAAATGGAGCTTGTTAGACCTGTTGTTACTAGGTTTGCGACATCATTTTTTGCTCTTCAGCGCATTCATAAGCAGAGGACAAATCTAAGGAAGATGTTCACTTCACCTGAGTGGACATCAAGCAAGTGAGCAAAGGAAACAGGAGGTAAGCATGTACAGAGCATTATATACATGGTCTCTTTCTGGAGTACTATTGTGTACATTTTGAAGATTTTCGGACCTTTAGTTCGGGTACTAAGATTGGTAGATGGGGAGAAAAGACCGGCTATGAGTCATATCTATGAGGCTATGGATAAAGCAAAAGAGACAATCATGAACTCTTTCAATGGGAAAAAGAAAAAATATAAAGAAGTGTTGATGATTGTCGACAGGAGATGAGAAAATCGGTTTCATCGACCATTGCATGCGGCGGCTCATTATTTAAATCAAGAATTCTTCTATTCAAATCCTAAAATGGCATTAGATGGAGAAGCCATGAGGAGTTTATATCAAACAATGCAAAAGCTCAATTCCAAGTCCTGAAATTCAAAATATAATTATTGATCAACTAAATTTATATAGAAATGCAGAAGGTTTATTTGGAATGCAATTTGCAGTTCGTCATAGAAAAACAAAGTCCACAGGTTAATTAATTAAATAGTCATAGAAAAACAAAGTCAACAGGTTAGTTAATTAAATATTATTTCAAGTTTCAAACAAACAATTTATTTAATAAGAATGATTCATTAATTTCTTGATATTTATTTTTTGGGGCAGCTGAATGGTGGCAATCATATGGAGTTGATACTCCTGATCTGACTAAATTTGCAGTAAAGGTTTTAAGTCTCACTTACAGTTCATCCGGATGTGAGCGCAAATGGAGTTTTTTTGAGCATGTATGAATTTTTTTGAACAAGTATGCAAATATTAATTTATATTATTATATGATTAATTATTTATTTGTTATGTTGCAGGTCCATTGCAAAAAAAGAAATCGACTAGCACAGCAGAGCCTAAATGATTTAGTATTTGTAAAATACAATCGTGTCTTGCGTCGACGATATGATTCACGTGATCGTATTGATCCGATCTCGCTGAAAGATATTGATGATAGCAATGAATGGTTGATGGGAAGAATGGAGGAAGATGAGGAGGTTGAGCAGGATGACGATATAGTTTTTAATGACGAATTATTGACCTGGGGTGCAGTAGCAAGGGCCAGCGGAGTAGAAGAAGACATCTACTCAACACGCTTATCTAAAGGGAAGATGGTAGCTGACAAGGGGAGCACATCTAAGAAGAAGGCACCTACTCCAACAATGCGTACAGATGATGTCGAGGATGAAGAAGAAGCTGAGTTCAATGAAGAAGAAGAAAATTTTAGTGAAGAAAATGAAACATTTATTGATTCAGACGATGAGTGATGGCGTGATCGCCGTGATGTTATGTTATTTTCTTGCACATTAGTTTTGAGTTGCTGACTTGGTAGCTTAGGTTTGTTTTTTGGTGTGAAAAATTGCAAAGTTGATTTGGTAGATTATGATTGCTTACTTGCTTGATTTATTTATGTTGTTATTTTTATTATGTTGCCTTCAAAAAATGATCTCATTTTATTATGCTTGAATGTTTAATTCTAATACGTCCTCTGTGTTTTATGAAAGGATTTGGTCCTTCATTAGCTGAATGGAAGCCATGCTATATTTTATAATTCAAGAGGGGTTAATCATGGGTGTTCAAAAGGTACAAAGATTTTTACACTAAATTTGTTTATCTCCGTCTAATGCTTTATATTACATATAGTTTTTTATTTGATTTCTAGTTGCACTTTGTATGCATCAATTATGACTATCATGTATTTATATCACTTCTCACGTATTTAAATAGAATATTGGAAAATATGAGCTCTTATACTGACTTGATAGAAGAGAACTAACCCAATTCCAAAATGACTCTTATACTAACTTGATAGAAGAGAACTAACCCAATTCCAGCGAATTGGGCGCCCAATTCGCTCAATTCAAGCGAATTAAGCGCCCAATTCGCTCAATTCCAGCGAATTGGGCACCCAATTCGCTCAATTTCATCGAATTGGGCGCCCAATTCGCTCAATTTCCTTTTTCCCCAATTTTTGTGCCTCACGTGCCTCAGGCGCGCGCCTGCGCCTTGCGTCTAGGCTCCAGGGGCCCTTTGCGCCTTGATGCGCATTGCGCCTTTGATAACTTAGGTTGCGGGTAAAGTGGAAGGTTGGATTTGAGCTACTTGGGAGGGTGAGATCTACGGGAGTAGAGTGGGTAGAGTGTGGATCAAGGAGATCGGGGTAGGGGCGGGCTCGGGTATTGGCTGAAGGCTTGGGGAAGAAGGATCCGGCTGGATGATGGCCGGGAATGGGGGTTAGGGTTCGTCGGAGTGTGGCATTGTTGCAGGATGATGAAGGGGAGAGGGAGGGGTCGGCTGTCAAAGGTGGGGTGCGGTGCTGCGGGAAGGCCGGTGCAAGATGGGCTGGCTGTGGGATGTGGTCAGGAGGGGCCAGAGGCCAGGAAGAGGGAGGAGAGTAGAGGATGGAGGGTTGCAAGGAGAAGTTGGGAGAGCGGAACCTGGACGGGGCGGGGGAGGATGTCGGGTTGGCGGAGCAGGCACGATGCGGAAAGCACGGTCACGGAATCCACCGAAACAAGGACCGACAAGTTGCAGCTTCCGCAACTTTGATCCCCTTGGCCGGCCCTAAGCATTTGTATTTATAGGCGGAAATGCAGAAACTGAAAATAGGGTTCCCGATCGGACGGTTTAAATTTGTTCGGACCGATCGGGGGCTAAATACATCTAAATAATAAAATCTAATATATGAAATAGACTCGGAACGACTCTGCGAGCGCATCCGCGGACTCGGATCGCCCAACCGGGTCGCCGATCACCGCCTCCTACAGGAATATAAGTGTGTGTGTCGTCGATCGCCGTCACACCCACTACGAGAAATATCTTGATCACCCAACTTAAAAATGAAGTCATTCATCCTTCTTGCACTTTCTACAATAATATATAGAAAAATTGCTAATATTACTACGCGTGTATCAGGAAGACATTTCTCTTAAGTTGATCATTCAACTCAACGGAGTAGAAGCTTATAACAAAAATAAAGAATGAATACTTGGTAAAAATCAATCAAGATATCATACAATTGTGTAAAAGCATGAGCTGGAAAAAATTCAATAAAGTGCCAGAATGTTTATTAAATGCTTCATTTTGATGTTACAAGTGTCTGAAATGATTAACATAATGTTAAAAAGTCATTATCATGAACAAGACAAAGTGCATTCATATGCGGCTGGGAATCAAGTATGAATATCAAAAAATGACAATACAAGTTGAAAGTTAAAGAATTACTTGAGACATGAAGATGGCGAATGTGGGAAAAAAATACTCTTCACATATACCTGCATTTAAGTTAGAAGGTACGGTAAAGCTACAGAGCCTAGGTACAAGCATACTCTATCAAAGAGCGGTAGACAGTAAGATTTACATTTTTTTAACTAAAAGAAAATGCATTGCTATACGAGGTATAACTTGAATAAAGCCAAGACCTTGGAAATGAAATAAAACTTACAAATTAATATTATTCCATACATAGAACATTCCTTTTCCCATTCTACAGCCTAAACATCTTAAGCCTAAGCAAGCTTGCTGAAAAGTTCCTAATGCCTACTCAAGCCTGCTCATACTGGACATATTCTAATCACAAACCATATTCTTCACGAACAAATCCTTAAACTAGCCATATTTTCACGAGACACGTATACATTAGGATTAGGTAAAAAAATCCACCACTGATGCATCCTTCATCGCATCCTAATTCCTAAATCTCTTTTTATTTTTCAGCATTTAATTCTAGCATGTATTTCTTTCACGCATTTTCTGTTGACGTTGTCGGGTTAACCGTCTGAAGAGACCTTGAATAAACAGGTACGGTAATTTAGGTAGTTAGGACGGTAGAGGCAAGCTCAAATTATTTAAAATCCCGCATAAAAATTAATTCCAATATTTGTAAATGACAATAAAAGAAAATATGGACGTCAGTTGAGAATTCTGAAACGTCATGATTGTATTTAGAACAGAATATATTGAGGAGTCATAGTTAGAAAAGTCACACTTAAAAATAAATGATTTTTGAAATATGTTTAGATAAAAAGGAAAAGCCTAGTCATTTACAGATTCAACTTGTTGCCCGTGAATATTTTTTGGAAAGGAAGTCGATGCCTATTAAGCAACTGGCCAGGAATGAAATTATTTGGAATCAAAGTTGGAAAATATATTTGGAAATCATCTTTTGGGAAAGAAGGCCAACATCAAAGCATAAAAAGCTCCTCTTTTGTGAGGAAGAAAGAACCCGGATAGCAGAGAAATTGAAATTTCAATTCAATTTCTCTGCGTTGTCGGCATTAATCTCCCGTGCAAATCATTTCCGCCACCGCTCCAACCCGCTAACCATTGCCGACACTGCCTTTTTCCCGCCGCTCTTGTGAGCCCTAGCAGCGTCCGGACCGCTCATCGAACTCCTCTTGCCGCTCGCCTCCGCAAACCACCGGCGGCCTCCATGTCCAGCTCCTCCAAGCCTCCAGCGACGGTCCCATCCGCTAGGTCTCAAGCGACCTCGCTGCTTCTACCGGCGGTCCAATCGACTGACGTCGACGTTAGCTCTTCTCCTCCGTCAGTCGGTTGTGAGCCCCGTTCCAGCCTCCACTCCACCAACTGTTGGATCTCCGCACCGATTGAACTTAATCGGACCCATGCCCGTGGTAACTTCACCCCTCACTGCTACTAAATGTTGGCTTAGCTTTATGTGTTCAATTAAATAATATTTGAGCTTGCCTCGAACGTTCTTGCTATTTAATTGTCGTTTATTTCATAAATTTTTACATGTGATTTTGCTTGTGGAAGTTACAAAACTCGCGGCGATTCAAATCGATAAATGCTCAAAAATCCTTTTACAAATAACGATTAACATTTTTTGTGAAATTTGTTGTTAGGAAGTGATTACGCGCGAGAGTTTCGATTTTGTCCGCTCGGCTCCTCTTTTCCAAAAATAAAAGATCAAATTATTTTAAAAAAAACCTAGTTTATCTTATAACAAAAATTATAGATTTTGCTAAAAATATTGCATTGCGAAAACCCCTAGTCGAGTCTACATCAACCACAAAAATAGATCAAAACACTCGATTCAAAATATGAATCGTCCCATAAAAAACTACAAAGAAATGAGAGTTCAAAAACCTTCAATACAGCCACTAAATCATCAAAGTATCAGCATTAGTAGAAACCATCTAAAACAAGTTCAAAAATCTGAAAGAGAAGCTTACAAATTCATTAAACTAACTAGTAAAAAAAAGAACAAGGGATAAAAAGATAGAAATTTGTCATCAAATAAGAACTGCTCACTTCGCATGGAGGCACAACAATAAGAGGTGTTATAGGCCTAGCCCGTAGGAAGTCGGAGGATGACCGGAGGCGGAGTTGACGGCGGCGAGGAAACAACAGAGCCAGAACCGAAGCTGCCCAAGCGGGGCATGCTCAAGGGAGAGAGAGCTTCCAAGTTCTAATAAAGGGAACAAGGAATTAGATTTCTTCAATCATACCCATAAAAGACACCAAGGGCACCTTAATATAAGTTACAATGGCGCAAGCATAAATAAAGACATCAAAATAAAACCACCTAAGACACGAACTCGACATAAGATACATAAAGACGGTACTAACTAAAGATGCATCATCATCAATGGGTCTGAAGCCCATAACATCTCTCACGGCCTACAAATAGAGTTTGTTCACAAGCTAGAACAAGGCGTGCACTGCTCGATCGGCTGGCTCCCTGATTTCCCGCCAGAGCAACTCTTGGCATCGCATTGTTGTAGCGAAGGCTGCATCGAGCGCCAGGATGTCAACACGCTTCCTTACGGCATAAAGGATGGCAGTGAACGGCCGGTGGCTGCGGACAGTCGAAGGAGATGATAGTGTGGGCAGCCAAGAATATGAGGAAATCAAAGAGAGTGGTGTTGACTTGGGAACAGTTGGCGAAAGAAATGGATTCAGGGGAGCCAATAGGGTGGGTGGCCTGAGAAGAGGCGACGATGTGGCCAGAGTGGTCGACGGAGCAAGGGATGTAAAAAGAGGCGGAGATGCCAGCAAAGAAAGAAGCGGTTCGAGGACCACATGCGTCGATGGTGGTGAGACACGAACTGCAGATAACGGCGGAGCTTCGGCGATCGGCAGTGGGGAAGACGGAAATAGCGTCGGAAGTGGACTGCATGGTCTGGCAGAGGCAAGGATTGCAGTGGTGTGGCCGAAGGCGATGAAGGACTTGTCGGAAGTGACCCCTTGACGAGTGTGTCGAAACCTTGCAAAATGGAGGCGATAAATTCCTGCGATGAACGGAAGGCGGCTTTATTTGCAACACTAAGCTTAACATCTATCCTAACTACTTGATTAAATAATTAATTCAATAAAGAATTAATTTAAAATCAACTAATTGGATGAGAGAGAACTTGGTCTGTTGTGCCTTAATCCCGTGAGTAGGGGGAACTGCTGCGGTTAGTGGCTCGATGAGGTAAGGGTGGCCTGCTCGAGGGAAAAGGAGGGCGGCTCAAGGGAGTTGTGTCGGGATCGACGAAAAGTTGCAGGCACGCAATGATGGACGCGGGCTGCAAAGAGTAGAAGCCAGTAGAAGGACTGCAGGAAGAGCAACGTGGTCAACGCGGTTTCGCCGTCGCCGATGATGGCGAGGTGCCATGGGGTCGTCGGGCAAGCGGAAGACGCGACGCAGATACGCGCCGGCGCAGAAACAAAAACAGGGAGACGAAGCATGGGAGAATCGATATAGGTAGCTTGATGAAGCAGAGTAGTAGGCATGCTTGATAAAGTGGGTCGTCGATCCTCAGGGCCATGAATCTGAAGGAGTTGGCGAGGATGATCACGTCAAAAAGTGTGATGGTGATGTGACTGCTTGCTGGCAAGGTCGACGAGGCCCCCATTCCTGGATGAAGAAGGTTGCTGCACTTATGGCGTTCGCACAAGGAAAAATGGGTTTTGTCGCCCTTTTTTTACTATCGACGGAACTGTGGCGTGACGAGGGGTCGTTGTGAGTCCGTGAAGGAAGTGTTGTTTCGGAAGGGGGAGGAAGGAGTATCCTTTGATACTAACTTGTTATGGGTCTAGCCCGGAGGATGTCAGAGGATGACCAGAGGCGAAGTTGACGGCTGAAAGGATACAATGAAACCAGAATTACGACTGCCTAAGTGGAGATTGCTCAAGGGAGAGAGAGCTTCCAAGATCTCATAAGGGGACTAAGAATTAGATTTCTTCATTCATACCCATACAAGACCCCAAGGGTCCCTTAAATAAAAGTTAGAATGACATAAGCGTAAATAAGGACATCAAGATAATGGTCGGGAGTATGTCGACTCTTCCTTTGAGTGTTACCTTAGTGATCAGAGTATTATCCATCAAACATCTTGTGTCTCTACCCTGGCTCAAAATGGGGTGACCGAGCGCAAGAATCGTCATCTCTTAGAGGTCGCTCGTTGTCTCCTTCTGAAGATGCATCTCCCTAAGTTTTTTTGAGGTGATGTGGTTCTCACTGCGGCGTATCTCATCAATCAGTTGTCGACTCGTGTCCTTGGCCACAAATCACCTCTCCAAACCCTTTTGTATCCCCCTCTACTCTTCTACCTCGGATCTTTGGATGTGTGTGTTTCACTGTTTTGTCCATGTCCATCCCGCATCCAAACTTGATCTTCGCGCCCTAAAGTTTATCTTTTTTTGATATTCTCCAACCCAAAAAGGATACAAATGTTTTCATCTAGTGTCAAAAAAGATCTTCATTACTATGTACGTCACCTTTCGGGAGTTCGAGGCCCACTATGAGTCCTCGCTTCAGGGGGAGTCCTCTCTTCAGAGGGAGTCCTTCTTCAGGGGGAGTTTCACCCAATTGAAGTGAGTTCTCTTCCTCCTACCGTGACTATTACCACTTCTACCTCGCCTCCGATGACCATTGTTGTGCCCACTCCTCTTGTGACAGCTCCTATGATGGTTCCTACTTTACAGGTGTATGCTCGGCGGAAAAGGGGTACAGGTAAATCGTCATCTCTCAGGCTTGTTAACCGCAACCCGTTATTGGCTAGTCGCACCCCAAAATCTCCTAACTTTTCGCGCTTTTTCGAAATACGCCTTGTACATGCAATTTCAGGAAAAGTGTTCAACACAAAAGTTGTAGATCTCGACGAGATCTACAACTTTTGTGTTGAACACTTTTCCTGAAATTGCATGTACAAAGCGTATTTCTGAAAGGCGCAAAACCTGGGTATATTTCCAAAGTACGTCTTGTACATGCATTTTTTGGAAAAGTGATCCAACACGAAAGTTATAGATCTCGTCGAGATCTACAACTTTTGTGTTAAGCACTTTTCCTAAAATTGCATGTACAAGGTGTATTTCGAAAAGACGCGAAAAGTTATGAGATTTTAGGTTGCGACTAACCAATAACGGGTTGCGGTTAACAATCGCCCACCCGCGCCAACATCGGATCCTTCTTTGGGCTCACAAGGTATCTCTACCCAACATCCGATGTCTCACTTTGTGTCCTACAACTCATTATCTCCTTGACACAAGCTCTTTGATGCCTCTCTCTCCTTTATTTTTATCCCCACAACTTGGCAGAATGTTATTGCTCACCCAATGTGGCAGGATGCTATGCATGAGGAGATACGGGCCCTAAAAAAGAATTGCACTTGAGATTTGGTTCCCTTGCCACCTAACAAGACTGTGGTTGGATGCAAATGGGTGTTCTCCGTCAAGCAGAACTCTGAAGGTGTTGTTGAGCGGTACAAGGCTCGGTTGGTGGTTAGGGGCTACACCAAGACCATGAAGATTGACTACCAAGAAACTTTTGCTCCTGTAGCGAAGATGAACTCTATAAGATTTCTGCTCTCATGTGATGGATGCAAAGGATGGCCTATAACTCAATTGGATGTGAAAAATGCATTTCTTCATGAGAACATGAAAGAAGAAGTCTATATGTCTTTACCGCCTGGTCTTACCCTGGCAGGATCTGGGGGAAAGGTATGCAGGCTGAAGAAAGCATTATATACTCCTCGGGCCTGGATTGGGAGATTTCATAGAGCTATGGACCTATGGTCGCATTTGGATACTCCCAAAGCAACGTTGATCACACCTTATTTATAAGGCGCAAGCATGAGAGGCATACTGTCCTTATTGTCTACGTGGATGATATTATTATCACGGGTGATGATACTGAGGAAATCCAGTCTCTAAAACAGAGATTGGCAAAGGAATTTGAAGTTAAAGACCTAGGAAATCTTAAGTACTTCCTTGGAATTGAGGTCGATCGATCGAAGCATGGTATATTCATATCCCAAAGGAAGTATATCCTTGACTTGATTCAGTCGTGTGGGTTGAGTGGGTGCAGATCTGCTGATACTCCAATTGAAGTCAACCACAGACTCGGTAGAGCTGATGGAGAAGCGGTTACTGATGTTGTTGGATTTCAAAGACTGGTCGGTCGCCTTATTTATTTATCACATACTCGTCCGGATATTTCATATGTTGTGGGTGTCATTAGTCAGTTCATGCATTCACCAAGAGCACGTCATGTAAAAGCGGCCTACCGTATCCTACGGTATCTCAAGTCCTCTCCTGGAAGGGGTATCCTGTTCTCTCCTGGCCAAAAATTGACAATTGAAGTCTATACAGATGTTGATTGGGCAGGGCCTGTTGATGACAGGAGATCCACTTCTGGTTATTACTCTTTTGTTGGTGGTAACTTGGTAACGTAGAGAAGTAAAAAAACAACATGTGGTTGTCAGGTCAAGTGCAGAGGCCGAATTTAGAGCTATAGCCCGTGGGATCTGCGAAGGAATGTGGATTAAATCCTTGTTGAATGATCTTGGTATGGGGAATAAAGACCTCATAAGACTACTGCGCTAGCAAAGCCGTCATAAGCATAGCTCACAATCCAGTCCAACATGACCGCACAAAGCATGTTGAGGTTGATTGCCACTTCATCAAAGAAAATATAAAAAGAGGAGTTGTAAGCACACCATTTGTTCCTTCATATCAGCAGGTTGGGGATGTTCTCACCAAGGGTTTAAGTCAGACCGCGTTCGAAAAAATTATGTGCAAGTTGGGCATGCACAATATCACATGCCCAACTTGAGAGAGGGTGTTAGATTTACCAATTATATTTTTATGATTTTTTTCCTTTATTGTATTCCCCTCATATATAGGAGGGGAACCCACTTTATGAAATAATAATTACTATTCTCTCGATCAACAAAATACTAATCCTTTAGTTGTCAAATTTTTTAGGAAAATGAATGATAAAAGAAAAGACATTATGAAGCTGGCTACACATGAAAATTAGGCATGTATTTTATTCGAAGTGATATTTTAGACATGTATTACTTTTAATGCAAAGACAAGTTAAGTGATAATGTGTATAGTTGGTACTCAATGTGATATATGATTTTGTAATGTGCCCTAGTTTATTTACAATGCAATGAATATTGTTACTCTGTGGTGGTCTCCGGGTCGTTACACCTGCGTTATCTCCGGACGACGACTTCATGTGATCTCTTCTTCTCCAGGTGTAGTTCTTTGTAACTACATGCTTACTCGGATGCTACCTGGGTCAGTGATCCTATTGACCGTCGATCTGTCACTGACTTCTGTTTATTCTTGGATTCTTCACTTATTGCATGAAAGTCTAAGAAACAGACCGGTGTTTCTCATTCCAGTACTGAGACTGAGCTTTGGGCCATGACTACCACCGCTAAGGACATCATTTGGCTCCGCTGGATTCTTGATGACGTTGGTGTATCTTCTCCAGATCACACTCCACTCCACTGTGACAACACTGGTGTCATTCAGATTACCATGAACTCGATGAAACATTCTTTTTCCAAGCATATCGGGGTGGATGCTTTCTTACTACGTGAGCAGTATGGTCATGGTACTCTTGCTCCTTATTGTTCCTTCTGAGCAGCAGCCTGCAGATTTGATGACTAAGTCACATACGCGGAACCAACATACTTATCTATTGTCCAAACTATCTTATGTATGATCTCCCGTAAGTTTTAGGTGGGGTGCTACAGATATTGTATATGGTATATATAGCTTAAGCTCACCTCGGGTGTTGTGATCACCCTCTCACGTATATGTGTGTGTGTTATTCTTGAGTTATTGCATTAACTCATTGCAATCTATCATTATTAAGTAGATCGTGGTCATATGATAACGATGTCACGTGTTACAGGTGATCGAAAATGCATGCTTAGTGTTTCTTTGTCTCACAAGATTATGTGATCCACAACCCAACCCAAAGATTAAGGGTGCAACTCAGGCCGGTTCAGTTCGATTCCACCCAAAACAAAGAACCAATCCAAATAAGTTCGGCTCCAAACATTTGGAACCGGAACTTACCCACGGTCCTGAAGTACAGAACCAGATTCGAACTGTTCACTTTGGTTTGGTTCCGGTTCGGTTCTACTCAAGTCTCAAATTAATTAAAAAATGACTCTCCTAACTCATGATTCTTTATCATACAACAACCAATGTCTCAAAATAATTAAATCATGACTCAATATTTCATACAACTACACAAGTTTAAAGATTATTTTCTTTAGTCATACGACTATATTTTCAATCATTTTCACATATAAGGCATATATAATCATTGTCTCAAAAATTTTCTTTCAGTTTTTGGGTCGGTTCTGGGTACCCAACTTGTGGAACCGGTAACCGAAATGAATTGTCGATTCTGGTATTATGAGAACCATACCCAAACCGAACCTATTTGGAACCGAGTCGAACCATTCGGTTTCGGTCCAGTTCTCAGTTCTCCAATATTTTTGCACACCCCTACCAAAGATCACAATAAGAGTAAGATTGTGATGAAAGACTCATCTTTGAGTGTAGGATCCTTGAAGTCACTCCACGTCAAATCTCAGAGTCAGCTCACGAGGGAGAGTGAAGAATCTACACTTATTTACGCAGTGACAAATTATCTGATATTTTGTGTTATGGTGGCAATAATCATTTTATTTTAAGTTTCCGTGCAAGCATAAGGTATCATAAGAATAATTTTTTTATAATAAAGGTACTTGGAAATAGAACATAATTAAAAAAAGAAACTCTCACATTGACTTTCTCCTTGCCTTTGTCTTTCCTCAGATCCTAATCTCGTCGGTCGTGCGACGTCATCCATTTTTGTAGCTACAGTAAGCATTATTTGTGTATGGTTCACATCTCTAAATATTTCGATGTGGAGTTTAAGCTTGATTAAGACAATAAGAGAAAACGACATCTCAACTCATGTTATATCCCCAAATAAAACCGCATTTTATTTCCAATAGACTTGGCATTCCCAATTTTTTTGAATATCTACGATTCTCCCATATCTATATGATTCCTCTAAATTATCAATATGTCCTATAAAGTGAAATCCATAATTAATTCATTATATGGCATCTCAACATAAATATATTGCATATTCACAATTAAATTCAGCAAAACTATCATTCGATGAGGTTCACTTGCACACTTGATTATGCTTCACACAGGGCATATTGGAAAATTATCAAGTTTCTATGGAAAACCAGCCCTTACATAAGGAAATAAGGAAAACAGCTCTAAAAAGGGAAAAAAACACAGCAGTCTTATAATGATTTTCCTCAATATTCTGATAACGGATAACAGCCTTAGTACTTCTAAGGCCAATTTCAGCAGTATTATTATGAAAAACAGCAGTCTACAGCTAATTTAAAATCATTTCAGCAAGTTCATTCTTATGGACCATCTTCATAGTATTCCTAAATATAAAAATGAGTATTTTCATCCATAAAATATGCAAATTCCAGCAATCTTATACTATTTACAGCAAAACACTTAACCTTAAACATGAATTTTACCAAAGCCCTATCAATTCTACTAAATGTTGTCATGCTAATTAATTTCATATCAATTTAGGGCAACCGTCAAATACAACCCAAAAATTACGATTCTTAAAAATCAGCCATATGAATTCCTTTAGAACATTAAACTAGATTTGCATGCTATAAAATCAGTCCCCCATAACTTATTAATTTGCATGCAAGTTAAAATCAACATGCTACTTGAAAATAACGCTCCCTTTCCTAACAACCTCCAAAGAACAACAAGCTTTCATGCTATTAGTGCTTTCTACATAAAAATTACATCAACATAAAAATATATTTCTTTCAAAATCCCCAAAATCACAATCTAAATCCATAAAAGAGAGAGGAAAGGGGAAAAGAAAGGCTTACAGAAGAGAAATGAGACAAGGTAATGAAGATCTAGAGCTTAGGAAGCTTTCTCTCCACCGAGAGTTGATCGAGAAAGGGGGGAAAATGGCGAGGAAGAAGGGGAGCAACGAGCGGCTTTCCGAAGCCCTAGGCGAGTGGCGTCTGGGGGAAAAAGCCGTGTGCGGGATATTGATAACCAGCGGCCCGATTTTGGAGTTTTATTTACTCCACCGCCTAAGTAACGCCGGTCCAATCCCTGCCCTCTATTAAGTGCCGGTCCAATCTCCCATCTCCATCACCTAAACCCACTGCCCAAGCCTCTAAACATATTAATTTAAGGGAATTGTTATTGGTACCCCATAAATGAATATTTATAACTCATTTATATTTGTACTCAAAATGGATATTTGTACCCATAATTGATATTTGTACCCATACATAATAATATTAAAAAAAACGATGAAATCTCATGAGAGGCGTTAGCCGCGCCCGCACACCGTGCATGAGGTGCGGATATCCGAACCTTCCCCGACGTAACCAAAATCGTTGTCGCCACAAACCGCCATCGCCGCCGCCGCGCCAACAGCCATCGACGCGCGTCAACAGCCATCATCGCCGCCGCTACGCCAACCGTCATCGCCGTCCCCGCAAAACGTCATAGCCGCTGCTGCAAACCATCATCGCCGACGCTACACCGAAACCGCGGCCGCCGCAAACAGCCATCGTCGTCGCCGCAAACCGCCATCGCTGCCTCTGCACCGAAACCGCCGCCGCCGCAAACCGCCATCACCGTCGCCGCAAACCGTCAGCGCCGACGATGCACCGCCGTCGCCGTCGCAGCAAACCGCCATCGTCGTCGCCGCAAACCGCCAACGCCGTCGCCGCCAACCGCCAACGTCGTCGCTGCAAACCGTCATCGCCGACGCTGCACTGAAACCGCCATCGCCGACGCTGCATCGAAACCGCCGCCGCAAACCGCCATCGCCGACGCTGCTCCGAAACCGCCGACCTAAAGCAAACTATTTATAGGTTGACTGACAGCGAGGAGATGGGCGGAAGGCGCGACGGAATAGAGGGCGCCACGGGCGGCGAGATATTTTTGGACCGCCAACGAGAGACTGCGAGCTGAGAGGTGAAGGCTCGGCTGCGGGAGTTAAGGCTGGAGAGAAATAGAAATGAAGTTTGTGTTGGGTACAAATATCCGATAAGTTTAGGGAAAAATATGCTTAAATTTGTATTATTCTGGATATGAATATCCGATTGTGGGGTGTGAATAACAATTCCCTAATTTAAACCCAAGTGTAGGGTTGTTTGTAAAATACTTAATACAATCATTTTTTTATTTGTCTAAACGCGCACCTATGTATATAATATTTGTCATTTATATCTTAAAACAAATTGGTATACACTTAATTAAATTTGCAACACAATCATTGTTGTTTAGTGAGCTCACAACTTGTATGTATTGCTTGTGTATCAAAATACAAGGAGAGAATACAAATATATAGGAGAGAAAAGGAGAGAAGAAATCATATACAATGGTGTGGGACTAATAGGAGAAGAAGGAAATAAAATAGAACATGGGCCCAATAATAGGCCATTTACATGGGATTTTCTAACACTCCCCCACAAGCTGGAGCGTACAAATTGTATGCGTCAAGCTTGGACAAGCACTGGTAGAAGAGTGTACTGGGAAGAGCCTTAGTGAGCACATCCGCAACTTGTTCTGTCCCGGGAACATGCTTCAGGTCGATCTTCTTCATTTGAACCTTTTCTCTGATGAAGTGACAATCAACTTCAATATGTTTAGTTCTTTCATGGAATACCGGATTCTTGGCAATATGTATAGCTGCTTGGCTATCACAAAGGAGAAGGGCTGGGAAAGGAAGTCTTATACCCAGATCGGTAAGAAGACTTTCCAGCCACGTTAGTTCAGAAACTACAGATGTCATTGCCCAGTATTCAGCCTTAGCAGATGATCGAGCCACAACAGCTTGTTTCTTGCTCCGCCACGTAATCAAATGTCCTCCAAAATATGTGCAAAACCCACTGGTTGACCGTCGATCATCAAGAGAACCAGCGTAATCAGCATCTGAGTAAGCTATCGATGTAGGAGCTGAAGATGAGGTCTTGTAGACCAATCCTTGACCAGGGGCCGTTTTGAGGTATCTGAGAATGCATTCAACGGCGTGAAGATGAGATCTTCGCGGGGAATGCATATACCGGCTGACAATACCAACTGCGAAAGAGATATCCGGTCTAGTTACCGTGAGGTAGATCAATTTTCCAACAAGACGGCGATAGTATTCAGGATTCTCGAGTAATAGATCTGAGTCGGAAGCCTGAGCACATAACTTATGATTCACATCCATTGGGGTATTGATCGGCTTACAACCAGAGTAACCCGCATCATGAAGAAGGTCGAGAAAATACTTCCGCTGAGAAAGGACTAGACCATCTGGTCGTCTAGCAACCTCAAGGCCCAAAAAATACCGAAGGGGTACCAGATCCTTTGTTTGAAAAACTGTATCGAGATGTTGTTTGACCTCCTGTATTCCCCTTGAGTCATCTCCCGTAATGATGATGTCGTCAACATACACTAACAGAAGAACCGCCCCTGTTGTTCGGTGACGAGTGAACATCGAGAAGTCTGTCGTGCTGCGAGAAAAACCAACCTCCCGAAGAGCCTTACTGAACCTGTCGAACCAAGCCCGTGGTGATTGTTTGAGGTCATACAAAGCTTTCTTAAGGCGACAAACCTGAGACTCCCCCGTGGTCTCAAACCCGGGAGGTTGCTGCATGTAGACAGTTTCCTGCAAGTCGCCATTCAAAAAGGTATTCTTAATATCCAGTTGCAGTAAGGGTCACCGGCGATGGACAGCCACCGAGATAAGAACCCGAACGATGTTGAGTTTGGCCACCGGAGAGAAAGTTTCCTCATAGTCCATCCCTTATTGTTGGGTGAAGCCCCGGGCGACCAGCCGAGCTTTCAAACGGTCAATCGTCCCATCAGCGGCATGTTTGACGACGAAGACCCACTTACACCCAACCGGTTTCTGACCCGAGGGAAGTGGTGCGAGAGTCCAGGCCTGGTTGGCCCAGAGAGCAACCATTTCCTCCTCCATGGCAGTCTTCCAGCCAGGATGTTGTAGCGCCTCCTGCACAGTGTTAGGAACCGAAATGGAGGAAATAGAAGTGGCAAATGTGTGTAGTTGGGGAGAGAGGCGATGCAGGAAGACATAATGTGCCAGAGGATGAGCGGTGGAGGGAGATACCTGATCAGCAGGGCGCGGGGTAGCCGAGGATGAGGCCGACTGCAGAGGGGTAGCGAAACGAGGAGAAAGGCGGCGAGTGTAAACCTGGATAACTGGTGGCTTGGAGGGAGCATGAGCCGTACCGGGGCGTACCGGGGCGTACCGAGCCGTACCGGGCTGTACCAGTACCCGCAAACATACCGTATACGGGTACGGGACATTTTTTGGAGTATCCGTGCTTCGTAGAGGATAGCCATGTTTCTTGTAGCATACGGCATCAGTGTGGCCATCCCGGCCGCAATATGAACACTTGGGCAGCTCCGACCCCCACGCCCCCTGCCGCGAGAGCCGGAACGTCCACCGCGAGCAGAGGTCGGTGGGGGAAGCAAGGGGGGAAGGGTCTGCTGAAGGAGGGCTGGAGAGGGGGGTGCCGGAGAATCCAGGGGTGGTGATACTCGAAGGAGCATAGAGCAGACATCAGAAAGGGAGGGAGTAGAGGCCGAGGCCAACACCTGAGCCCGGATGCTCTGAAGGTGAGGCGGGACACGAGCCATCATCATGACAATGCAGACGGCCTCCTTTTGCGCGCGCTGAGCAGCAAGGTCGGTGGTAGAAGGCTGATGCTGGATCCAGGCCTCCGCAAGAGTCTTAGCACGAGCAACAAACGAGGTCATGTCAGCAGCCCCGCCAGCATCAAGAGTCTGAAGGTCTGTAATAATATCATAGAGGTGTTGAAGACTATCCTTTCCAGAGTATAAGGAGTGAAGCTCCTCCCACATAGCTTTGGCGGTCTCATGGTACATGACCATTTGGTATGGCTCACCCTCCAGCGAATTAAGGAGCCATGTTTGGACGCGGCCGTCATTTCGTAGCCAGTCATTAGTAGTAGGGGAAGGAGGTTCGTTAGTAAGGTGAAGCACAAGGCCCTTGGCCTGAAGAACACGACGAACCGAGTGGACCCATGGAACAAAATTCTTCTTCCCAGATAATGAGATAGTTGTGATCCGCAGCTCATCTCGGAGGTCTGGAAGAGAAGCCGGGCGGTAATCAGGAGGGTTAGCCGCCTATCCGGTAGAGTCGATGGAGGATCCTATGGAGACTGGGGAGGCCGCAACGAATAGAAGAGCGCGTGGTTAGACACAACGCCTGCAGCGGGAAGAGGAGGAGGCCGCGGGAGAAGAGAAGCACGACAAGCCCACGCGGTTAGATATGAGGCCGCAGCGGGTAGTCAAGGCGACAAGCCCAGGGGAGAGAGCGACAGGAGACCGCGACCAGGTGCGGAGAGAGAGCGAAGACAATACGCACGGTCACTGTGAGAACACCAGTGGCCAAACAAGAGCGGGAAGAGAAGTTGGCTATCAAAAGAAAAGGAGAAGTCACAGCGGTTAGAAAGAGAGACCGCGCGACTAGAGGAGGGAAGCAGCGAGAGGAAGCTGAGAGCAGAGGCCGCGAGAAGGGAACTCGAGCGGCAAGGAAAGAGACCGCGAGTAGGAATACTCGAGCGGCAAGGGAAAGAAACCGCAATCGGCAAGATAAGCCGCAAGAGGAGGCCGCGAGTAGGAGCACTCGAGCAGCAAGGAGAAAAAGACCGCACGGCACGATATGCCGAGAGAAGAGGCCGCAAGTAGGACTACTCGAGCGGCAAGAAGAGGAGGGGTGGATCCACGGTAAGAAGAAGCCCGCGCGATAAGAAGAAGAAACCGAGCGAGAAGGAGCCCGCGCGGTAAGAAGAAAAAACCGCAGAGGGGTGGATCCACAGGTTGAGAAGAGGGGCCCACGGGTTGAGAAGAGAGGCTATAAAAGGCAGTGGGGTGGATCCACGGGAGAGAGGGAGAGAAAGGAGAGCAGACAGCGGTTAGCAAGGGAGAAACCGCGGAGAGAGAGGGCGGGAAGAAGAGCCCGCTACCCGGTGCGAGTAGAAGGACAGGTCGTAGAAGAAGCGCGGGCAGGAGAGGAAGACGGGTCGAGCGGTTAGAGTTAGTGAAACCGCAAGGACCGAACCGCTACCTCTGATACCATGTTGAGTGAGCTCAAAACTTGTATGTATTGTTTGTGTATCAAAATACAAGGAGAGAATACAAATATATAGGAGAGAAAATGAGAGAAGAAATCATATACAATGGTGTGGGACTAATAGGAGAAGAAGGAAATAAAATAGAACATGGGCCCAATAATGGATCATTTACATGGGCTTTTCTAACAATTGTAACAAAATCAATCGTATTAAATTAAAATTATGAGTTAAACGTTGTTGCGACGACATTTCATTAATGTTTCTCCTTTATTTCTCTTTGTTTTGTAACAAAATTGACTTAATATAAAATTTTATATCATTTTATGTTGTGCGACGATATTTGAGTGTTACATCTGAGCTTGGACACTGTGTAGATGAGGCAGAACACGAGTCATCATCGTAGCAATACCAACTGCCTCTTTTTGCGCACGTTGTGCAGCAAGATCTGTAGTAGGAGGTTGATGCCGAATCCAGGCCTCGATTAATGTTTTAGACCGTGCAACAAAAGAGGTTAAGTCACCTTCACCTCCGGAGTCGAGAGATTGAAGGTCCGTAATGATATAATACAGATGTTGAAGACTATCCTTGCGGCAATTTCCTAGCCGCCAACCCGATGTCTCCTCTGCCTAGCTGCAGCTAGTTGTGTGATCATGTCCGCCTCTGCTTCTTGCAGCAAGCTCTCAACAGCAAGTTCTCTGTCGCTCCTTGCCGCCCGTTCCCTACCTAAGCCACATGTTCGCCAGTTCGCTGCCTTTGGCCGACGATCTTCTCTCCGCAACTTCTTCGTCGCTTGATCGCTAAAGTTGGCTTCTTGGTCGCAGCTTCTTGACAATAGCAACAATTAGAGAGAGAGCTAGCCGCAGGGGAGGCAGAGGTGCGGTTAGACAAAGGCAGGCCGCAAAATGACTACAGTTAGACAAAGGCAGACCGCACAGCAAAAAACGTGTTCTCCTAAAAAGAATTAGGAACCTCCCTCTGATGCCATGTAGGAAAACATGAAAAAAAGAGAAATGTAATATGATTTTATTAATTTCTCAAAAATTGTTCTACATACTTGAATTTGTACTTGTATTTTTACATTGATATATATGAGGAGAGAAAGGGGGAATAGTCCAAATCTAAGATGTGGGACTAAAGCTTAAGGAGGAAGAGGGCCCAAGATGGGCCTTATATTTGGAACTTTTTCATTTCTTTCTTCTAACAGACATAAATGCTCCTTTCAAGGATTTCCTATAGCAATCAAGTATGATTAAGATGATCTGAGTGAGTCAAAAACTTGCCTAATGCAATGGTGCATGATCTAGATAATAATCCTTATAAACATGATGGAAACATTCTGTAACCCAAATGATATAACTAATCACTCATAGTAACAGCCTTTGGTCTTAAATGCCCTTTTTACTCGCCTCCTCTTGTACTAATTTGGTGGTACCCAATACACAAATTGCTCTAGTATGAGATTTGAGCATCAATCATCGCGCCTGAAAGATCATCGATGTGGTGGATAATGAAATTATATATATATCATCATATTGATGACCCTATTGTCAATACATGTACGCCTACTCACGTCCATTTTGGGCATAAGAAGTGGCATAACGATGTGAGGGATCAAGCTCTTAAAAATAGATCCCTTCTTCAGTAAAACATTTTTTGCCGCTTCAGCTCGGCATGCCCGGTCGTAACTCATCAGGAAGCTCATCAAACATGATATCAGAGAATACATCTACTATGCGATGAACATCTAAATAAATTACTGAGACATCATTAGTGACCTTATAGGAAGATAAACAATGAAATGCATTGATGCAAAATGTTAATAGTAACTGTAACTGTTTTAAATCCAGTTGAACCTTAAAGGTTTTAAGCGAGTTGTGTGCACTTGATAAAATACTCGGGTCAACTTAGTTGGGCCTTAATAGGCTTTAAGCAAGTTGTGTGCACTAAGTTCGACCAGTAGAGTGGGCCCAAGAATGATTACTAATATACAGTACCCCTTAACTGAATAAAATGAAGTCATATAGAATGTAAAGAAAAAGGCAAAACTGCATATTGAAACAAGAATTGATAATTATTAAAAATGTTGCTAGTATTGTTTTTTCATACAGGTGTACATTTTCATAGACTGTTTTACTTATATTGTATGGACTGATAGACTGTTTTACTTCCACTCTTAGTTATTAAAGGCGCAAGGCGCACCAAGGCGCAAAGGGGTCTTGGAGTCTAGGCGCAAGGCTCAAGGCGCAGGCGCGCGCCCGAAGAAGACAAGGCGCAACCACATTCATTTTAAATAATCGACATTAAACATCAATTCATGTTCTTGAACATAATCTTTATATATTCTACTCATTAATCATTCATTACTATCATTTATATCTCTTAAAAAATAAAATCAATATGATCGTCTGCATCATATCTAATTCTCAATGATCGATTATGTATCAAAAACACTAAATCATATAAAAATTATTGAGTTTTTGTATTATTTTTTCATTATTTAAAAAAAATAGGTTTACAACAAAAAACACACTCAGGCGCGCCTTTAATGTCCAAAGGCGCAAAAAAGGCGCACGAAGGCGCAAACCTCTGAGCCTGGTGAGCCTGGAGCCTTAGGCGCGTCTGAGGCGTGCCTTTAACAACATAGCTTCCACTATAGAAAATATCATGTTATCTAAATAAGTGTATTGCCTGTATAGTAGTTAAAGACTAACTCTGTGAGAGGACTTAGCGCTACCAACTGCACCAAAAGACCGGCCTGAAGGTCAAAGGCGCATACTAATCTTTATATCAAGATTTTGACCGGGGACGGGGCAGCCAGTTAAGCCATTACCGCATAGCGCCACAACGCGGGGGCGATTCCGGACCGCAGCCCCAACAATCCCCCCCCCCCCCCGGAAACGACTCCGGGGTTTCGAACCCGTACCCCGCATCTCCACCAATTGAGAGGACTTAGCGCTACCAACTGCACCAAAAGACCGGTCTGAAGGTCAAAGGCGCATACTAATCTTTATATCAAGATTTTGACCGGGGACGGGGCAGCCAGTTAAGCCATTACCGCATAGCGCCACAACGCGGGGGCGATTCCGGACCGCAGCCCCAACACTCTGTTCGTTCTAAATTTTTTAAGGCATTAAACATAAACCAGAGTAAATTGAAGCTTTATCGAATATGGTATAAAAGATTAGTATGAACTTTGGAAGTGGACAAAGCTCGTGAGAGTTGTTGCTCGGGTAAAAAGTGCCCCACTTGCCAAAAGAACTTTTAATTTAGTTGTGTTTAAAGTAAACCGTTATGGACTTTTATATTTGGACATGTAATATGATGTAAAGTATCTGGAATAAGAGTTTCTTTATGTATTGTCATTTCAATATTTATTTGTGGCATAGATATACAAACTGTTACTCGGATTTCATGTTTATGATGATTATGCAATGTATAATGTTCCTTTATGGCGTTCTACGGGATGTTACATCAGATACTCTCCTCCACCATTCTCTCTCTTTCAAATGTTTGCTTCATGTTGTTGAAGGTAACACCACCCCCAAATGCTCCCGGACCTCCATCTTCGGCACTCCTCCAACACTCCTCTATATCTCACCCCCTCCTCCATCTGCCCGAGGAGGTAGCTCCGGCTACCGCGGAAGAGGTCGCAACGGCCGGCGTAGACCCAAGTGTACTCATTGCGGCAAGGATGGACATCTTGAGGAGACTTGTAATCGGAATCATAGTCTGCCTCCTTCGCCCCATGTCTATGTTGTTGCTGGCACATCTTTTGTCACTCGTGCAGATATTGGTGTCATGCGCCTCCAGCTCCAACATCTCCAAGGGTTACTGAATCGTCCTTCTGGCTTCGTTATTTCTATCTCAAATGAAGGTATCTACTGTCTCTCTCATAATCCACAGTGAATTGTGGACTTTGGTGCCACCCACCATATCACTCCACAAAAAGTCAGAAACCACCCCAGTACTTGGACTCTCCACATCCCAAGTTTATCACAGTGGTCAATGGTGACACTGCCCCTGTCTCCGGCCCTGCTAATATGTCTCTCATCCCCTCTATCTCTCTTTGATCGGTTCTTCATGTCCCGGGCTCTCCTTTCAATCTTCTTTCTGCTAGTAGCCTTACTGAAGATCATGACTGTTATGTGGCCTTCACGTTTTCTTCTTTTGTTGTGCAGGATCGACAAACGCAGAATATCATTGGTAAAAGACGATTGTGCAATGGACTCTACCTTCTGGACGTTTCTCCCACCATTCTCTCATCTGTCACCTCTGTGGATTGGCATCGGCATCTTGAGCATTCTCCTCTTCCAATTCTCAAGAAGGCTATTCCTGATCTACCTCTTATTTACTTTACCTATGAGTCATATATCTTTGGCAAACAACAACGCTCTTCTTTTTCTGCTCATTGTACTAGGAGTGATGCTCCTTTTAATTTAGTACATTCTTATGTTTGGCGATCATATAAAATTGCTAGAATTTATGGATATCGTTATTATATTACTTCTATTGACAATTATTCTCACATTACGTGATTATATTTACTACATGATCGGTCAGATCTTACTCGTGTGTTTCGGGCCTTTATTAACGAGATTCGTATTCAATTTTCCAGAACAACTAAAACTATGCGCACAGACAATGCTCGCAAATATACCAGTCATGTGTTCGATAATCTTTGTACTAAGTTTGGGATCATCTATCATACCTCATGTTCTTATACCCTCAATAGAATGGTGTGGCTGAGCGCAAGAATCGTCATTTTTTGATGTTGCTCGCTCCCTTACATTTCAAATGCATATTTCCAAGTCTTATTGGCATTTTGCAGTATCTACGACATGTTATCTCATCAATCGTCTGCCCTCCTCCATTCTCCACTATGCCACTCCGTTTAGTCTTTTTTCCCAACACGCCGCCCTTTTCAATCACACCTCGAGTGTTTGGATGTACCTGTTATGTACATAATCTTGGTCCTTTCATTGGCAAGCTTGCTCCTCAGACTGTCAAATATATTTTTGTTGGTTATTCTCGTACTCAAAAAGGGTATGTATGCTACTATCCCACTGATCGAAAGATTGTCGTGTCTGTCGATGTCACTTTTCTAGAAGATCAACCTTTTTACTCTCCTCCATCTCCTCTTCCACCATCGCTATTGCCACGTCCTGTCGTCCCTGTTACTTCTCTTCTATCACTCTTTGCGGTTCCCGTGCCGAACAAACCACCTCTTCTTCGTGTATACACTCGTCGACCTCCTCGCTCTGACGCTCCACAACAGTCTCCCTCTACCTTTGGTACCTCGCGGCTTGATGATCTGGTTCCAATATTCAAGGCTCATCCCCTGGCGAATTATTTATCCTTGCATCGTCTCTGATCTCTCCCCAACACTTCTCAAATTTGCAACTTCTTTATCCTTCATTTCTATATCTAAATCTATGCAGGAGGCTCTCCGACATCCGGGATGTCGTGCGTCTATAGATAAGGAAATAACTGCTCTCTGGGCTAATCAAACCTGGGGTCTGGCCTCCCTTTCTCCGGGACAGACTTGTGTTGGATCTAAGTGGGTCTTTGTAATCAAACATGCTCCAGACGGGACAGTTGAACCCCTCAAGGCTCGTATTATGACTCACGGGTTTACTCAGCAACAATATCTCGATTATGATGAGACCTTCTCTCTCGTCGCCCAGTTAAACATCGTTCATGTCCTCATATCCTTGGTTGTTCATCGCCAATAGCCCTTACATAAATTAGATATCAAGAATGTCTTCCTCAATGACGACCTTCAAGAAACTGCCTACACGCACCAACCTCCTAGGTTTGAGACAACGGGGGAGTCACTTGTTTGTCACCACAATAAATCTATTTATGATATCAAACAGTCTCCTCGCGCATGATTTGACAAGTTTAGTAAGGTTGTCCATGATATTGGATTCACTCGAAGCACGACGAACTTCTCTCTCTTCACTCGTCAACGATCAACAAGCACGGTGATTCTCTTAGTTTATGTCGATGACATTCTAATTACAGGAGATGACTCCAACGGAATAAAAATGATCTTCTTCATGGCCTAGAGATTGCAAGACGTCCTGATGGTCTTGTCCTATCTCAACGAAAGTATTGTTTTGATCTTCTTCATGACGCTGGCTATTTTGGATGCAAGCATGCCGATACTTCTATGGATGTTAACCACAAGCTCTGTGCTCATACCTCCGACATCGATCTACTTTGTCCAAACCCAGAGTATTATCGTCATCTTGTAGGTAAATTAATTTATCTTACAGTTACAAGACCAAATATCTCATTTATTGTTGGAATTGTCAGCCGATTCATGCATTCTCCATGGATGGCTCACCTCCAGACTGTCGAGCGCATCCTCAAATATTTGAAGACTGTCCCTGGACAGGGGCTAGTATACAAACCCTCTTCCTCTTTTAATTTGTCATTGATTGCTTATTCTGATGCTGATTATGCTGGCTTCTTGGATGATCGACGTTCTACAAGTGGATTTTGCACTTACTTTGGAGGACACCTTATTACCTGACGCAGCAAGAAATAATCTATGGTTGTTCACACTTCGGCTGAAGCTGAGTATCGTTCAATGGTTGTTGTTGTCTCTGAGTTTACATGGCTAGAAAGTCGCCTAGATGATTTAGGAGTCAAGATTTCCTCACCAGCCACCTTATTTATGACAGTCAAGCAGCTATACACATTGCTAAAAATCCAGTATTCCATGAACGGACCAAACACATTAAAGTCGACTGTCACTTCATTCGGGAGAAAGTTCAGATGAAGAAGATGGAGTTGAAACATGTTCCTGCGTTTGATCAAGTTGCTGATATTTTTTCCAAGGTCTTACCTCACCTGTTATATTATCAATTCTTGTCCATGTTGGGTGCTTACAATTTGTATGTTCCAGCTTGTGGGGGAGTGTTAGAAGAAAGAAATGAAAAGGCTTAATACAAGGCCCATCTTGGGCCCTCTTCCTACTTAAGTTTTAGTCTCACATTTTAGATTTGGATTGTTCCCCCTTTCTCTCCTCTTATATATTAATGTACAAAGTCAAGTATGTAGAACAATTTTTTTTGAGAAATTAATAAAATCATATTACATTTCTCTTTTTTCATGTTTTCCTACAATGTCATTTTGAATTGTATTGCTAGGTCGAGATCCATGTATTTTAGGATATATCATGTCAGAGTAGTATTTTTGCTGATACTGGTAAGGTCTAGTCATTTGTAAGTGGTCAATTCCTTCGACTATGCATGTGGGGGAACATCAACGGGAAATAGTGTGGGTGAGAACATAGGTCACCAACTCTCATGGAAGGTTCTAGTGAAGATAATAAAGGAAGATAGGTTTCCAATGGAAGGGGCTACAACCACAGCATGGGAGAGACAATTAAGGGTGGGAATGCCTCAGAAATTGAGTAGCAATGTGGGGGAAAGTATAAAGTCCAGGTCAATGAGCATAGTTAATTTTGAATCAGTATCATACAATGGAGTATGCAATTACCATCGATAATAATTTTAACTCAGATTAATCACTATGGAATGTCAAGCTTGAAAACATTTTTTGTGCTGGTCAAAAGTAAAATGGACAACTTTCCTTAAATGCAAACATTTACAAATGCATTGAGAATAAACATAATCACGGAATGAAAACATGAGAAAAAAATAGCAATTTCAAGGAATGAAGACATGAAAAATAATAGCAAGTATTAAAGAGGTAAATATACTTGTGAGTAAAGGCAAAGCATGCAGGGGGATAAAATACCTGAGCAAGGATATTATATGAGACAAAGCGAAATTTGTATCCTGAAATATTTCAGCAATTCATAAGTATGTGAATTAAGCACAAAAAGCCAAAATGAGTTTCCAAGTTTTCCTTAACACTTGCTAAAATGCTGTCATTCCATTTTTGCAGTAAATTACTGTCATGTAATGTAAGGCATATTAATGGCACAGAATGACTGAACAAGACCAGTCATGTCAGAGTAAAGGAACTACCACAATAATGGTTCTATTGCTATAAGCTATGACAATAAAAAGAAATTCATGTCATTTCAAACATATACTTGATGCATCTCTAGTTAGAAGGTTCGTGACAGTTCATTGACAGAAACTCACAGCAATTGTAATCAGTTACAATCAAGGTCAATGATTTGGTAACTCTGTTGAATCAGTATATCATACAATCGAGTAAATTTTGGTTAGTCACTTCTATGCAATAAAGAAATTTGACATTTTATTTCATGAATGGATGCAACAGGCACTAAATCAGTATATAAAATCCATGACATAACAAGTACGCTGAATCAGTATCATACAATCGAGTAAATTTTGGACAGTCACTTCTATGCAATAAAGAAATTTGACATTTTATTTCATGCATGGCTGCAACAGGCACTAAATCAGTATATTAGATCCATGACATACTGACGCAGGACACATGCCAATTACAGGTAACAGTGAAAGTGATTATTTTATTATTGTAAGATAACTAAGTCAAATAGATCAAAACATCCAAATCCACGGTTTATGCAAATCTTCATAATGCTTTATTTTGTGCGTAGATGGGGGTGGACGTGATATCCTACACAAACAACTCAAAGTAATTCTACAATTTAAAACCACCAGGTCAATCACTTGTATTCATGCCGTGTGGAATCAACATCCTACAACTAATGAAATTTACTAATCCAGTCTTACAATTTATCCTTTTTGGTGCATTAAACAAAAAATGGCAAGAAATAATTGCATCAGCGTATGAATTGGCATCCAGGTAAAGGTTGAAATATCCTAAAGTTTGCAATTATTTGACTAGCCATTCACCAAAGTACAATGATAACTCCTCGCGCCTATCAATAACAAAAAGGATGTAACAAAAATGGTTAGGAGAAACCTAATTCATCATCTATGGAAACTCGTATTTGAAATGGTTCATTTTCAAGAAGTCAAGCTTGAAAACCAGGCACCACTTGGCATTGGGATAGTACAATTAATTTTAAGGTGTTTGATAAAGGGTATGCAAACTACTTTCTGAAAAGTTAAAAAATGGGGTTATGAAAAAAGAACCAAGGAAACTGTTACGGATTATTCAGACAATACGGACAAGCACATGGATCCGCATTGGGGCAACACTTATCAGCACCGAGCACGCATTCCACTAGGATAAGATCTAGTAGGTGGGCGGCTACTATTATTTTATGCACACTACTATTACTTTATTTACCCATTGTCTAAGCGTAGATGGGAGGCAACACTATACATTTGAGTGGGAGACACTTACATTGCAAGCAGAAAAATATCAAGTATCTTTTATGTCCCTCTCTCTCTATTTTCTCTCTATTTTCTCTCTCTCTCACTCTACTCTCTTCATCTTCCTTCAGAGATAATCAACAAAGACCTAAGATGCATGAAGACAAAGATGAAAACGAAAACATAGGGAGCACTCCGCATACGAAGCTAGGGGAGAACTACAAGCTACACTATTATTGACGGCGACAAGGCTTAAGCTGTTCTTGCAGGACATCAGTAGCTTGATTTGTTGATTGACAAAAGACCTAATAAGTCACTGCTAGGACAACAAATCATTGAGGACTTGTGGGAGCTTGCGAAATAGGACTATCTTGCGCTGGAGGAGGGCTTCATTGCTCGACAAATAGCCCGATCACTGATGGATGAAGGTCTTTACTAATCGACAAAGGTTGAACGCAAAAGTTTGCAGAAAATGCTATAGCTTGCTTGGCAGAATAAACTCAACACAAAACCATGGACACTACTATCAAGCAGCTTCAAGTACACATGCATACTGGGTTATATCAGACATGTACTCGTACAAAAAATGTACTTGGCGAAATTAAGTGGTGAACAAAAAACCATTTCAATAATCATGTTAGAATACAGGATTATCTTCATTGAGAGAACTATGGACATTTTATGTAGACACAAATTGATGTGGAACGGCGACGCGGACCCGCGGCGAAGGACGAGCTTTGCGCCCGTTCGGGGCCAATTGGCTACTTGTCATATTTAGCATTTCCGGATCAACGATCTGACTCCGTAGATGCGTCCGGATTTTCGTTTACTTACATTTTTCATATATTATATAGTATTTTTCAGGCTTTATTTAGTGTAATCGAGTATGTTACATTAACGGTCAATCATAGTTGTTAATGTAAGAAATGCCCTAATGGTGTTTTAATATAAATAAGAGTAGGGGCTGCTTGGAGCCTATTGCATATTTTGGAGAGATCATTCCCGAAATTCAGCAATCCCCTCACGGTGACAACTCCGTAAGGCCCTAGGTGACAACTTCTAGGTGGGTTCCTTCATCCCCAAGATATCCTCTATCCCTAACCTTCACTTTCACCCTCCCAAACCCTAGCCGCAACCCTCAAACTCCACAAAAGCCTCACTAGAACCCCCCTCCATGTTGTCCCCTCCCAAATCCGCCAAGACCCCTCCACAAATCCCGCACAAGACTCATCCAAACAGACTCCCCTCCTCCACTCCTTCGACCACCTGGCTGCCCATCCAAAATCGCCCAGTCCTCCAAAATCCCACCCAAGTCTTCCCCAAACAGCAACCCACCCCCCAAACCATAGGCCACCCTATTTCCCCTCTTGAAGCCGCACAAATCACTTCCATCCCTTGAAGATGCTAGCCGCATCCCTCCATCTCAAGCCCTACAGCCGCCTTACCCCTATTCAACCCCCCCCCCTCCAAATCCAGCACCCCCCCCCCCCTCCAAATCCAGCACCCCCCCCCCCCTCTCTCAGATCCAGACCACCCTCTCATAGATCCAACTCACCCTCCACTCAGATCCAGTCCACCGCCCGCTACATCTTCATATTTCAGTCACCTACAGGACGTACATAGCCGGATCTACTCTCCTGCAACAATGTTGAAGCAAGAAAATCCCGACTCCAAATGTTCGGATCTAAGTGTAGCCCAAGGTTACTTACTGGTCTCGCAATCCGGCCAAACGGCTCTGAAGGCTGGAGCGAAGAAGAGGAACGAGCTATAAACAAACTCCGATGTTGTAGCAGGGAGGTCCCACCGCGTACCCAGAAGTTTGGGAAAAACTTTCCCTCCACTACCAAGATGGCTGAGCAAGGTACGAGGAAGGCACCACTTAGAGTCTTTGTACTCAAAAAAGGGGGTGCCTCTCAAGAAAGTTTGATGTCATTTCTAGTACCCATGGGGTAACACATGGGGTCCTATTTATAGACAAATACTGGATAGGGGGGTATGTAAGCAAGGATACCCAGCCCCTGCGAGGTTGTCTCTCTAGACCTGGCGACTTGATGGTCTGGCGACCTGGAGACTATGGGAGGATCTCGCTCATACTTTCAAATAGTCGCCCACTGGGGCAAGCAACACTGATGCTCCCCTCTTGCCTTAAATGCACTTGTGGCACACAATAACACCTTCTTGCTGGCCTTGACCTGGCCTTTTGACTTTGGCCCTGACCCGCGTGGCATGACTGAGTCTATCCTTAACGAATATGGATTATACACAATCTCCGCTCTCTGCGAGCGATCATGGAGCTCGAAAAGAAACAAACATCCAATCCGTATTCGTCGAGACTATTCTGCAAGCAATTGACTTGTTCGGCATGTCCCGAGGACTAGTCCACTGTCCTCTATAAATAAAGGAGGGGGGACTTACACCGGGCACCCTTTCAAAAATTGTGCGAGATGTCCGACACAGCCGAGAAGTTCGTTGCTGGCATGCACGCCTTGGAGGAGTTGCTAAATTCGGACTCCTTGAAGCGTCATCGTCGAGACGATGATACCGGCGACCATCACAGGAAGAAGAAGAAGAAGAAGATCGCGAAACAAGGGGGCGAAGTGGTTGCTCCTGCCGACAATGCTCCGGCTCCCGCTGAGCGCACCAAGATACACGTGACTGCTCGGGAAATACTGGATCAACTGGGCTTAGGCGAGGACCTTGATAACCTCGTTAACAAAACCGCTTTTCTCACCCCACAGCAGGGTGAATCGGCTGAGTGGGCAAAGCACTCTCAGGAGCTTACTAGCGAGGATCAAAACACCTCGCAAGGTATAGAAAAGTGGCCTCGTGCTATTCTAGCGGCTTCCTGGATGTTTGGGCTGACGACGATTATTCTTGTATGTCTAGTGTCGGCGGGGACTACTGGTGAGCAGAGCTCTGCTCCTCGCCAGCACACCCTACCGGTCTTTACTGCTGATGTGCCGAGTACGAGGGTTGGTCGCACGGTGCGAATCAACATAAGCAGCGGAAGGGTCAGTTTCGGGCCGAATACCCTGTTGGAGAGGACTCCTCCAACGAGCGACGCAGCGATCAATCCTCCCCCTCCGCTGCCTCTACTCGCGGATCTCCGCTCCTTGGCGCCTGATCTGAACGCTCCCCCGCCACCAGTTTCGCATGGCGGGGGAAACGGAAGGTCCCACCTTCATGACGACCGCGGGAAGGCTCCCGTCGAGCATTCCACTGACGTCTCCAGGCGTCCGGGACACCTCACATAAACACCCTGCGAGCTCAAGCAGAGGTCATCATGGGGGCTTGCTCTCAGGAAGGCGAGGTTTCCATCAACGCATCCCATCTCCTCGTCGCGTACACACTACACCTCACAGCGAATCTCCTCGCAGGGGGCGTACTCCACCTCGGCGTGAGTCTCATCGCAGGAGGCGCACTCCTCCTCGGCGCGACGTGAGGCCTTAGACCCCGCACTCTGGTGCTCCTCCTACTTCCTGGACTCTAGTTTTGTTTATATCATTCTGAATTCATGCTAACTGAGCGAGTTTCCTAACAAGTCGCGCCTCAACCTCGGGGGCGCACTAATCGATGTTATCGACCTCCCGTTTCGCGAGTATCAAGAGAAGGTCGCCTCGGCTTACCTCAAGTTGGAGACCAAGTTCGAGCATATGGCGATTTGCGATCCCCATCGCCGGATTGGTGCGCTGGAGATGCGGGTTGCCAAGCTGGAAGAGTTCGAGGAGCGACTGGTCTTCGCGAAATGAGGACGAGCACGTTGGCGAGGATGGATGATAACCTCCTCCTTGGCGAGGAGCATTTGACGAAGGCTAACAAGTATTTCTGCCGCGTGAGCATATGGCGATTTGCGATCCCCATCACCGGATTGGTGCACTGGAGATGCGGTTTGCCAAGCCGGAAGAGTTCGAGGAGCGATTGGTCTTCAAGGAATGAGGACGAAGCACGCTAGCGAGGATGGATGATAACCTCCTCCTTGGCGAGGAGCATTTGGCGAATGATAACAAGTATTTCCGCCGCGCGCGAAATCTTGAATGGATCGGGCGACATGCTTAGCCAAATGAGCGTCGTGAGAATTTCCAGATGCCTTAGCCATGCTCGTTCTTTCCTTTTTTTTATTTTTCATCTTGTAATAATTGTTTGAAACATTCGGTCATGCATATTTTATTCAAGGGCTCGCTTTGACGATCATGTAGTATTATTCTTAAATTACTTTTCTTCCTTCTTTTCATAGCTTTCGACAATGTGTCTTGTTTGATGTTTATGCTCATATATACTTAGGCTTATCGCTACTCTCAACCGAGTTGTTGACTTCTCTTCGTAGTTTGTGCGAGTATCTAGGGTGCAGGATAGCTTTTGTGAGGATACATTGCGACGAGCGACCTGCGACATCCTGGGGGTGGGGCGCTGTTTTTGCTAACCTACTTTTTGCGAGCTTATTGAGAACCTTCCTTCTAGCTCTATTTTTCTCGCACCTCACCCCAGAAGCCATGGTATCTGCTGACGATGTTGTTGTTGGCCGACTAGGCTATGCGGCGATGTTCTCATCAGCGACCTTCAAGAAACTGATAACCGATTGTGCCAACATTGAAGACTTCAAAGACCGCTTCCTTCAAACCGAAGGGGGATTCGGGGTGAGGCTACCCCGGGGGGGCGAGCGCCTCAACTCTTTCATCCCGGATAGGCTTGTCCTCCCCATCCAGCATTTCAAGGTTTGCCTGCGACTTCCTCTCTGGCCGGAATTCTGCCAGATCCTCCGGCACTACGAGCTGGTGTCAGCGCAGATCAACCCCAACGGTGTGGCGATCATCGTTGGGTTCCTCGGCTTTTTGCGATTAGAGAAGATCACCTTCGACCTCTTCGTCTTCAAGAAGATCTTCAACCTGGGGGAGACAAAGGAGGGAGTCATCGTTTTTGCAGCCATACGTGCACTAACACCGGCACGGTAAACAAGGTTAACCGATAGAGTGAACAATTCCTAATCATCGACGGCCATTTCGACTTGGTTCCCTTCCTCCCCCAGCAACCACCGAAGATAGTATTCCTCTCTCCTACCTTGCGAGGAGATTTGGAGCAGCTGAGGAAAGCCTTCAAGGGGCGGAAGTTTGACGTTGCCTACTGGCGGCGTCATGTCGACAAGCTCCCTTACGTCTTACCAGGGACAGGTATTACTTCAGCGAGGATCTATATTGTCCGCACTCAAAATGATTAACGTGGCTAATCATCCGTTTTTGTTTATTCAGCATCTTCTACGGTCCCACGAGAACTCCTTCCGTTGGAGAAGGAGAACACTCCTCCCCCGTCCAGCGTGGAGTCTCAGCCACGTGCTGCAGAGTCGTCTGTCTCCTATCGTGGGTGAGGCGCCGAGGAGACCTGAGCGGAGCGAGTCCTCTGGTCGAAAACGCCAACGTAAGGAGGTCGCCCATAAGCGACGGGCTGCTGAGGAGGAGGATGAAGTCGGGTACCCCTCCACGCACCCTTAATTTTGGCCTTGGGGTCGGCAGGGTGGATCTCCTTGGTCATCCGTTGGTCTCTTGGGATGAGGATGAGCGCGTGGTCCACCTCAGCACCAACATGCCTCCTTGGTCAGAGGACTGGGACGACAATGGTGAGGCCTTCAACGTCGTGTTTGCCATTTACGGTCGCGATGATGTAGCGGCGCTGCCGGAGGTTACTTCCTCCTCCCTCACCAATCAAACTCTGTGGTCGGCCCTGCCCACTCTGGAACTCGCGCATCAGATGGCGAGGAACCTCCTGGTGGCCGACGAGAAGATCAAGGTCCTCGGTGACCTCAAAGAAAAGCTCCAGAAGTCGTTAGGGGAGTCTGAGGAGAAGACCACGGAGCGTCGGGCTTTCGAGATGATTTTGGTTAGCATTTAAATGTAGAATTTCTGAGTTTTAGAGCACGCTTCGCTAGTTGTTTTACTAACAATCACTTGTTTTTTATTTGCAGGAAGCGGAGCTACTCGCCGTTCAACGCATCTCATAGCTTGGGCAAGAGTTGAGGGAGAGTCTGTCTGCTCGGGAGGCAACCCGGGACAAGATCGCCGAGCTGGAGACTCGCGAGTAGGCGAGAAGCCAGCCTGAGGCGCCTTCAGTATCAGCAAGAATGTGAGGATGGCGCCCCTCGAGATGTCGGCGCTGCGACGAGGGATTGTCAGGGCTACATGCAGCGTACTGCTCGCCAAGCTCAAGCTTGATGGGTTGCTCGGGCCAGCTGCCAAGGACCTATCGGCTGAGGACATCATCCCAAAGCACCTTGTTGAAGTAGCTGACTCTCCTGACCCTTCGCAACCTTCAGAGTCCAAGGAAGACGAAGAGTCCAATGCCAAGGATGAGGATGATGGAGAGGGTGATGGGTAACCGCGCTTGGCGAGATGCAGGATTTGCCGAGGAACTTTTGATCGCCCTGTAACTAACGTACATTTTTTGTGTTTTTTTGTCTTTGCACGGGGTGATTCATTACACTTTTTTAATGTCATGTAATCACCGTTACTGGAAATGAAATGAAAAATGATTTTCTACTTGTCTACTTGTTCAATACTCGCTGAATAAGGTACTCGGTTAGGATTTAGGCCTTTGACGATGATGAAAGCTTGCTAAGCTTTTAGGCTTAACAGTGATGCGCTCGATAAGCTCTTAGGCTCAACGGTGATGAGCGCTCGCTAGGCTCTTAGGCTCAACGACGATGAGCGCTCGCTAGGCTCTTAGGCTCAACGGCGATGAGCGCTCGCTAGGCTCTTAGGCTCAACGGCGATGAGCGCTCGCTAGGCTCTTAGGCTCAACGGCGATGAGCGCTCACTAGGCTCTTAGCCTCTTAGGCTCGCGCGAGTTTGAGTGTCCCTCGCCTCCTAGAATAGGCGACATTCTCGAATGATGGCTCGGTAATCGAGCGGGTAGGATGCTTACTCGCCCATTTAGTTCTCGCGCTTCTCGTATGGTAGCCCTGCTTGGGGAGGGGAGTGATCTCGGGGGTCCTACCGGACGCACGCGCTCGAGGCCTCCTTCCTAATTCCTATATGCAGCTGATGCACTTATCGGAGGATCTCTGTCCTGTCACTCGCTAATCAGAGAGGGTTAAGTATATTGACTTTCGAAAAACATAGGGAAGAACGCCAAACTTGTATTTCAAGCTGTTGTTTTGATCCAACTTTGATGACAAAGGATCTTTCATCAAGGCACAACGATCTTCTCTTCGTCGAGTGGGAAGGTTGGCTCCAGAATCTCTTCTGATAACATTTACAGTCGGATGAGAAGTATGATTGGGGAATCGTCGGCCAACATGCAAGAGGAGAGTTGATCTTGGCAGACAATGCAGAGGCTTGGACTTAGGAGGAAGCATTAAAAACCTGATACACTGTCTCATCATCCGCTCTGGTCATTATAAGAGTCAAGTCGGAGACTCATTTCCCAACTCGATCGCGGAGATCTGTTATGTCTGCCTCCATAAATTCTCGCTCTATTACCTTGTTTCAAAGGCAAAGGTATATGTGGAGGGGAATGACTCTCAGGGGGTCCTACCGGACGCGCACTCTCGAGGCCCTCATCCCACCACTTGCTGAGGGGTAGATGAAACCCTAATAGGGAATCGCACTCGAGGGGTCCTCCTGGACACACACACTCTCAAAGCCTCCATCCTATCACTTGCTCACTCCACTCGGGAAGGTTATTGATTTTGTCACTTAATAATCAAAAGAGAGTTAGTTGCACCTGCTAACGTAAACCCCCAGTCACGCTAAACATTCAAACTTAGGAAAATTTCTGATCCCGTGTCGAGCTTTTAGCTCTTTCGGGGCTCAACGACTCCTTTGTTGCCAGAGGACCTTGCCTCGAGGCACAACGGTCTTCTTTTTGTCAAGTTGGGAGGTTAGCCTCAGACTCTCTCTTGATAACATCTGCAGCTGGATGAGATGTGTAATCGGGGATCGTCGGCCAACATGCAAGGGGGGAGCTAATCTCGGCCGTCAATGTAGAAGCTTGGACTTAGGAGAAAGCATTAAAAAACCCGATACATTGTCCCATCAACCGCTCTGGGTGTTATGAGGGTCAAGTGAGAGACTCGTTTCCCAGCTCGATTGTGGAGATTGATTATGTTTGTTTATCCCTGCTTGAAACATTTTATGTAAAAAGAGGTAATAAATCCCATTTTTCAAGGTAATTTCTATATTCAAATGTACAGCAATAACTGGACATACCCTTCCCGATCTAGAGGTATAACTTTTTACGGGCATCACCGCTCCAGGTATTACTGAGCAGTTCCCCTTCGTGGTTTTGTAAGCGCTACCCTCCAGTCTCGAGTGCTCCAGGGATGACGTACAAAAGCAATTCGAAGGTATGTTCTGAACAGCTGGCAGAAGTCGGTCAGCTCTAAGCTGGCAAACTGCAGATCATTATCAGTGACGATAGCGAGTACTCTGAATCTGGAAGCGATCATCCCCCAGATGAAGTTTTTTACGACTTGAGACGTTGTCTTAGCCAAAAGCTTTGGCCTCGATCCACTTCGAGAAATAGTCTATCATCATAGGGAAGAACTTCCGCTGTCGCTGGCTTGAGGGAAAGGACCAATCAGATCGATTCCCCAGATGGCAAAAGGGCAGGGGCCATGATAGAACGAAGCCATTGGGCCGGATGCAGCGAAGTGGAGTGAAGAGCTGATACTTCAGGTACTTTTTTGAGAAATCTTCGGCATCTTTCCTAATAGTCGGCCAGAAGTAGCCATGCCTCGGGATCCTTTTCTCCAGAGTGTGATTCCCAGAGTGACTTCCACACTACCCGGAATGAACCTCCTCCAATACCCGAGGAACCTCGAGTTTTGACACGCATCAGGCCAAGGGGCCTGAGATGGTCTTGCAATATATCTCTCCTTCGTGCATCAGATAATACGTTGTTTTATATCGAAACTTCCTCTAGTCTCCAACTTCTGTTGGGAGCTGGCTTGCAGCAAGGAATACTACGAAAGGATCATGCCAAGAAGCCTGCTACTCGATCTCCACCATCTCTCCTTCCTCGATGGAGGGTCGCCACAACTCAGTGAATGTGCTTCCGGCAATTGGGCCATACTTTGTCAGGCGGCTCGCCGCCGAGTTCTCCTCCCTGGGCACATGTTGGATGAAGAAGGATTGAAACCTTCCAATCAACCCTTTTACTTTTATCATGTATTGTTGCAGGAAGAGGTCTCATCCCTCGAACTCTCCACGGATCTACGACGCGACCACCATTGAATCTGTGGAGGTTTGAGTATCATGGATCCCCAACTCCTTGGCTAGCAGTCCTGTCACGATGACTTCATGGGCGGACTGGTTGTTCATGACGGAGAAGAGGATCTCTACTGCTTGCTCGATCATAGTTCCATGCGGGCTCACCAGTACGATGCACACTCCCACTAAGCTTTTACCCGAGGCTCCGTCCACAAATATCTTCTAGGGGATTCACTCTAGATGGGTCCTCGCCTTTGTCTGCCTTCGTTGAGAAATCCGTCACGGCCCGCGCCTTAATTGTAACCCTTGGAGAGAAAGAAATGTCGAACTCACTAAGTTCCCCTGACTATTTTGTCAATCACCCCTAGTGCTCCACCCCGCTCATAATACTTCGAAGAAAATGATCTGTTATGACGCAGATGCAGTTTGCTTGAAAATAGGGTCTGAGCTTTCGTGCTGAGACTATCAAGGCGAAAGTCAACTTTGCCAAGATGGGGTATTTCATTTCTGCCTTCCGGAGTACCCTGCTAACATAATAGATGGAGAGTTGCCTCTTCCCCTCTTCTCAGACTAGCACTGAGCTCACCGCCTCGGCTCATACTCCCAGGTAGAGTAGCAGGTCTGCACCTTCCTTTCGGCCATGGAGTAGAGGCATGCGGCTCTGCGTCAGCTGCCTTTTGAGCTAGTCGAAGGGCTTCTCGTACTCTTCAGTCCACACGAACTGTTGGTCGCCTCAGAGAGTCTTGAAGAAGAGAGAACACTTCTCTCCGGCCTTTGACAAGAAGCGACTGAGGCCAGCAAACCTTCTTGTCAGCCTCTGGACCTCCATTATGCTCTTCGGGGATGTCATCTCTAGGATCGTCTTAACCTTGTCAGACGGCTTTACCCCTCTGGGGTGAGAAGATGGCCAATGAACTTTCATCTCCTTGCCCCAAATACGCACTTTGTTGGATTGAGTCACATCCAGAATTTTTTAAGCATTGCAAAAGTATCCACCAGATCATTGATGTGCTCTTAGACGATCTTGCTTTTGATTAAGAGATCATCGACGTACACCTCCAGGTTCCGCCCTTTTTGCTCCTTAAAGACCTGATCCATCATCCGCTGATAGGTAGCCCCTGAGTTCTTAAACATAAAGGGAATCATCTTGTAGTTGTAGCAGTAAACATTCATGATGAAGGAGACGTCGCGACGATCAGGGAGGTGCATTCTATGAAGCACCGACAATCTGAAATGGACAAAGTGTCGGTGTCGAACTTTCTGACACGCGTTCGACACGCCGACATGCGCGGACACGCGTGTCGGAAGTCCGACACGTTTAGCTCATGTGGGACTACCGTGTCCCGCGCAATTGGAGGCGCGAGTCCTGTGAACCACCTACTTATTAAAACCAGACTTTCCGGCTCCCGCATTCTATTTTTCTAAGCCTGTGACCCGTGTTTTGGCTTCCTCCCGCTTAGGGCATCTACATTCGGCTTCCTCTTCGTGCTCGCTCACTCGGTAATGCATCGGCGCCGCTCCCCATTGGCTTCCTCTTCGTGTTTGCCGCATTTAGCATTATATTTTTCTCCTTAACGTCGATCTCTTGATTCTTCCCAATTCTACAGCGACGAGTCGACAACGATAGCAGACCTCGGTGATCTTGATCTCAACGGAAATGCCTGGATCAGTCTTCTTGATCGACCTTCCCCCCTCTACATTTTTTGTGAGGTAATATACATTTTTTGAATATCTCAACGGGAACGCTTCAATAGCAGACCTCGGTGCCACCTCTCTTCGAGGCTCCCGCCTCCTCTGCTCCTCCTTCCTCCTTGGCTCTTCCCTCCTTTTTGGCTCCTCCCTCCTCTCTTTCGTCTTCTTCCCTTCTTTCTTCCTCTGCTCTGCCTTTGCCCTTCGCTAGAATGACACTTCTTCTTTATCGACCTCTTCCCTGGTTAGCTTTGTCAGCTTGGCCAGGAAGTTGTTGTTCGATGACTCTCCTTGCACGAACTTGTTCGCCCTTTCGATCAGATCTTCATAGGACGTGGGGGGATCCCTGTTGATCTCCATCTTGAAGAGACCCTCCCTCAAGCAGAACGACAGGGCCAACTGCCACCTCCTAGATGCTGAGGACTTCTTCCTGGAAACGGACGACGTAGCGATTAAGTGTCTCGAGCACTCCTTGCCTCGGGAGGAAGAGAGTTATCGCTTCCTTCTTCCTTTTCTTTGACGTGACGAACCGCGTCATTAACCGTAGGTGCGAGTCCTCGAAGCAGTAAATAGAACTTCCTGACAATTGGTGGAACCAGTCTCTGGCCTTTCCCTGGAAAGTGATAGCGAAGAATCCGCACTTGAACGCATCTGTCGTGTTTACGATGGACACCACATCCTCGAACCAATGAAGATGTTGGATCGGGTCATCCCTTCCTGAATAGTAGCTCAGGGCGGGCTCTCTAAAACCATTGGGGACCGGGGCCAACAACACCTCATCACAGAAAGAACTCCTCCTATCCTGACGACGATATGCGAGGATGCGGGAAGCGCCATGCTCGCCTATACGAGTTTCCTGGTACCTCACCTGGTACTCCCCCTCGCGAATTCAGACACCTTAAGAGCTCGCATTGTAGTACAGCGACTGCAAATGCCTTCCGGCTCCTCCAGCATCGTCTCTTTCCCTGCTCGCCCAGATGCCACAGAGTCCCCCGACAGAGTCTCGCGTAGAGGCGAGGTCGTCGTGACCTCCGTGTAAGGAGCTAGCATTGCTTACAAAGCATCCTCGATACGCTGCGAGAAGTCGTTGAAGTCGGCTCGGGTCATATACTCGCTCGCACCCTGCAAGTTTCCCGCTACTCATTCTTGCTCGCCTCGGTCTACCATCTTGCCTCCTCACTAGACTTTCCTCCTCTAGCTACGATCCACACTTATTGCACCAAAGTATTGAAGCCAAGAAAATTCCGACTCCAAATGTTCAGATCTAAGTGTATCCCAAGGTTACTGGTCTCGCGATCCAGCCAACCGGCTTTGAAGTCTAGTGAGAAGAAGAGAAACGAGCTATAAACGGACCCAGGTGCTGCAGCAGGGAGATCTCACCGCGTACCCAAAAGTTTGGCAAAAATTTCCCTTCCACAAACAAAATGACTGAGCAAGGTACGAGGAAGACACCGCTTAGAGTCTCTATACTCAGAAAAAAAAGGTGGCTCTCTAGAAAGTTCGGTGTTATTCCTGGTACTCATGGGGTCCTATTTATAGGCAAATCTTGGGGGGTATCAAGGCATGGTTACCCACCCCCTACTAGGTTGTCTCTCTAGACTTGGCGGCCTAGCGACTTGATGTTCTAGCGACTATGGAAGGATCTCGCTCATACTTGCCAGTAGTCGCCCACTTGGGCGAGCAACGCCGATGCTCTCCTCTTGCCTTAAATGCACCTGTGGTCCGCAAATACTCTTTCTTGTTGGTTTTGACCTGGCCTTTCACTTTGGTCGTGACCCACGTGGCACGATTGAGCCAATCTTTGGCGAATAGGGGTTGTACAAGCAACCCTTATGATTTGTGAGTTATTTGTTGTAAGGATCTTGTTTTTCAATATTAAAATATGGTGACGTGATTTCATATTTGTTTAGATAAATAGCATCGTAGAATTTTGTTCTTGGTATCTTGTCGCACACTCTCGTTTTGACCCTCCACGCAGAGAAAAACCAAAGTTTGATCCCCTAATGAAATAATTGTGCATTACTTCAATTATCTAATCATGACTTAATTATTAATTGTTTAATTTGATTTCGTTGTTAGATTTTCCATCTTGCATACAATAGTTTATAGTTGTCGAGTTGTTTCCCCATCACTTCACTTAGGATTGCATATTAGTCGCACATCCATGTAGCCTACCCTACATGACATATTTTTTGTGACGCAATTCTCATGTGCATGTACAGCTTTTCTATTCATAAAGGCAAGAATTTGGCCAACACAGAGTGGTAGCGACCAAGAGATAATATCCTTAAGACTACGCATGGGGCCCAACATTTTTACATGTTGCGAGAAATGCTATCTTTTGAAAAGATTGTTTTTACCTTTCGAATTCCATTTTATCAACGATTAAAGTCTAGCTCTAGAATTAGTTGAAAGCAAGACTAATGGAAATAAACAAACGAAGTAGACATGTAGAGTCAATCGAATTTGAAAGTGCAAAGTTCCTAGTAGGTGATATGCATAAAAATTCATCCATAATTGATAACCACAACGTAAAAAACATCCATGGGTGGTAAAATGCGCCAAACTAATCACAAAATCATTTACGACTTGATAAGCATGATGCAAGTCGGTCATGATGACATTGTTGTCAATTACACAAAGTTGGGGCAAACCAGTAAGTGCACTTAGCACATACAAAAAATATGGCATACCGTGATTGATAAGCGCATCCATAGTAAGTTGATGAGCCTACACAACATTGTAATGGCCCGCAAGCATATGTATCATATTCATAAGCTAAGTCAATGTCAGCTCTAATCACATAGATTATCTAAAATTACAAATGTTTTTTGAAAATCAAAGTCAACTATCTAGATGCTTGGCAAGCTTCGCAAGAGTGCGAAAATTCAAGTTCCTTTAATTTGGCATACTTCATTAGATGAGATAATGTATTAATCATTATTTACATTCAAATAAAAAGGTTGTGCCGCACATTGAATGGAATTTTTTTTAACTATTACAACATACCTAAAATAATGGGAACAATAATAGTATTTATTATTCTCCCATGCATTCTATGAGTTAATTCCATGTTGTCAGTTATACCAATTTTCATATCATCAATAGCCTTATCCAAATTGATATTTCGTGCATCTTATTTAGTGCCTTGTTCTAGGTACAATTTACTGATAAAAGAAGGCAGAAGGAGTGTGAGAGAAAGGGTACGAATATAAACAACTCATATCAAATGGACCTATTACAAGTCAAGGTCGATGATTAATCACTACACTGTACATGGAATTAGCATCCCAACTCAATAGAGAAGTACGTAATTTATTCTAGTAAATTATTCTTTTGGAACACATAAAAGAATTGACAGAAATAGTTCTTAGTTTTTCCATTAGTGTTCATGCACATATTGAGCAATAACATGCTTAGAGTTCACAATTCATATCCATAACATTTACTAAAGAACCGTGGCAATACCCAAGCATATAAATTTTGAAGTTTTTGGACACAAAAATTTAGACAAATAATTAGTCAAAAAATAATAGCGGGCATACCTTTAGAAATATTTCTTTCGACATCTTTTCCATCCTCAAAAGGAGTGAAATTTGGAAAAATTGGTCCAATAACTTTAGCCATTTTCATAGAAGATATCCTCCTGATGGATCAAGTTTTCAATACATGTGCAAAGACAACACAGTGCAACTTAATTCCATTTTTTATCAAGCAATCAAGCATATCAAGCTTCTTCAGGGTTGCATGATAATCTTTAAATAGGGAAAGAAGGCGAAAGCTAATGATGTTGATCACAGGAGAAATTTAAATATGACGGCGTTATAATTATGAAGTTTAAAGAGAGATGATATGGTATGGTAACTTCTGATCCATAATTTAGAGATGTCATTTTAAAGTTGTGTGCTTAAAAAACAATGTTTTTTCTTTATCATATCTAAAGGAAAAATGAGACAAAATAGAGTTGAAATGAAAATTGGTCCAACAACCTGACAAAATTGTGTCTAAAAAACAATGAACCTATTCCAGTACTCCTTTGTGGACTGAATAGTTAAATTAAGTCAACACAATTTTACAAATGCCACTCTGGTTTTAGCTTCAATAACATTATGTGGAATCAATCATGTCCATCCAATCCACAAAACTCTACAAAAATCACATTGGTTGACATTAAGTTGAACCCAGGCTCCTGGCCAGAAAGTAGACACTATTCATATTATCTTGGTAAACGGCTTTTTGGCACTTTGCACCCCCCAATTGCACCTTTTTGGCACTTTGCATCCCAAAATAATAAATAAGGCACATTGCACCCCCCCCCCTCCCCCCATTTAAACAGTTTTGGCACTTTGCACCCCAGGATAATTTTTAGAGGGGCATTTTGATCTATCTGATTTAAATTACAGATATTAGGGCTAGATTTTTTTCCTCCCGTCACTTCTCCCTCCAGCCCGACATATTCTCTCCACCAAGGATAACTTAGGTCATCCATGGGAGCGCCGAAGCCGCTGGAGAACTGAGCTCGTTGGAGCGTCGTGCTTTCGTGGAAGCTGAGATCCTCCAAGGTTGGGCTCGTCGGAGCGTTAAGCTCGTCGGAGCGTTAAGCTCGTCGGAGCGTTAAGCTCGTCGGAGCGTTAAGCTCGTCGGAACGTTAAGCTCGTCGGAACATTAAGCTTGTCGGAGTGTTGTGCTCGTGGAAATCAACAGCGATCGGGGTTCTTCTCTGACTTTAGGTACTATAATGGTAGCCCAGCAATACTAACATTTATGCTTTTTAGAGTTTTTTCTCCTATTTTCCCGTTGCTCTTTTAGGGGTTTTTCTCATTTAGGATTTTCTCCTCTTTTTCCAAATTTCGTTGTTCATTTAGGGGCATACTCAACTCATTCATCCCCAAATCTGAGGTATTGTCTGTTTTTTTTATTTCCACATGCAGTCCACATTTATTTCCAGATTTCTTATATCTATTTTTTTATTGAGATTTACGTTTTGACTATTCAGTTCACATTCAATCCACATGTCTAGTCCCGGAAATGTTGAGTGGCAAAACATGTTGATTGATGAGGAGGAATTTGATGTTGATAGTAGTAGTGATTCGCTATGCATGGATGAGGAATCAGACCAAGATATTTCGTCATTTAGTGATGATTTGCATGATAGTGAATTTGAGGTGGATGCTTTGTTAGACGATGATGGTGTAGAGGATGAAATTGAAGTGGTTGGTGAAAGAGTGGAAACAAAACAACCTTTGAAAATGAACGTCGGAATACATATAAGGGAGTCCGGTAGTCATTCCTCATCTAGTTCACGAAAAAGAATGCAAGTTTATCGAGAAGATATAAATGATTCTGATTTTGAGTTCGACGTGGATTGTGTTTCAATAGTGCATCTGACTTTCAGAATGCCGTGAGATTATACGCTACAAAACAAGTAAAGTCTTTAAAGTTCACTAAAAATTGTAGTGACAAGATTCAGGTAACATGTGATTGTGGTTGGATTATGTTTGTTTCGTTCATGTCGAAGACTGAAAAAACTTTTCAAGTTAAAACAATCAAAGGTGAATATTCATGTTATAGAGTTCCAAACTCCCAACATTGTAACTCTAAGTTTCTTGTGAGGAAGTATGAGCACAATATTAGAAACAATCCAGAGTGGCCCGCTAGTTCGATGCAGAAAATAATGCAGAAGGACAATAAAACATCTTTAAGTTTGTAGAATATGTATAGGATCAAAAAGCATGCCTCTAAATTAATTAGTGGCACAGAGATGGAGCAATATGCAAAACTTTGGGATTACTTTGATGAGATTTATAGGACCAATCTTGGAACTACAATTAAAATTAGATGCAAGTATGATGTGGCCTCACAAACATGTATTTTTAAAAGATTATATATATGTTGGGATGCATTGAAGAGAGGTTTTATGGCAAGATGTAGACCTATTATAGGTTTAGATGGGAGTCATTTGAAAACATAAACTGGTGGAGTATTATTATGCGATGCTGGGGTTGATGGTAATAATAATATGTTTCTTATTGCTTATGTTGTTGTTTTAAAAGAAAATACAAAGACTTGGAGATGATTTACTAGTTTTCTAATAGAGGACTTGTGCATTGAAAACACCTACACATGGTCAATAATTTCTGATAAGCAGAAAGGGCTAATGAAGGCAGTTAGTGAGTTATTACCAAATGCGGAACATAGGTTTTGTTTGCGCCATATGTACAATAACTTCAAACAAAAATATAGAGGCATGCAACTAAAAGATTTGCTATGGAAGGCAGCATCCGCCACTAGGCTTGTAGATTTCAATAGCGAGATGGAGAAGTTGAAAGCATGTGACAAAAAAGCGTATGAATGGGTTAAAAAAAGACATGAAAGACATTGGACAAAATCTCACTTTAACACTTGGCCTAAATGTGATATGTTATTAAATAATTTTTGTGAGTCATTCAACAAAGTGATTTTAAAGGCTAGCGATAAGCCTATAATTACCATGTTAGAGACTATAAGGGTGTTGCTCATGAAGAGACTTCACACCCAAAGAAACAAAATTTTCAAGTTTAATAGAGATATATGTCATTCTATACAACGAACTTTAGAGAATAACAAAAAAATGCACATAATTACATCTTAGTGTAGAATGGGCATGACAAATTTGAAGTTGAAGGGTGGACGGGAGACAAATGGATGGTTGATTTCAGTTCAAGAAGTTGTAGTTGCAGACGATGAGATCTAACAGGTATTCCTTGTGTGCATGCAACATCATGCATATTTTATCGGAGAGAAAATGTTGAAGACTATGTTGCTCATTGGTATAGAAAAAAAATGCTTATGAGGGCATATGAACACATGTTGAATCCCATAAAATCATATAAAGAGTGGTCGTTAGCCAATTTGAATCCAATTGTGTCGTGGTGTAATATTGACAAGAAGCCCGAAAAACCATCTAAACATGCTCGAAGAAAAGGGGAAGATGAATTACAAGGGAAAAAATATGGAGTAAATAGGAATGGAATGAAGTACACGTGCTCCAACTATGGGATGAAGGGACATACCAAGAAGAGTTGTGTTGAGGCCCCCAACAGTCAAGATACAATAACTAGTACAAGATCAAAGCAACCGGTAATATGTTAATTCATCGTTTTCTCTTTTGTCATTTTGTATTATTTGATTGCTTCTTTACTCATTAATATATTAATATGCAGGTGAGAAGGAAAGTGTGATCGTGATCATGGAAAGAGGAAGATGATCGTGTAATAGTGGTTGTATAAATCTCTATTGTAATAGTGGTTGTTTTGGTCTGGACAATTTTGTTGTAATAGTGGTTGTAATATAGATTGTTTTGATTCGGACAATTTTGTTTTAATAGTAGCTGTAATATGGGTTGTTTTGGTCCGGACAATGTTGTGTTTTGATTCTTAAAGACATATGAGTTGTTTTGTTTAAATTTTTGTTGTTTAAATCTCTGTTGTAATATGGGTTCTTTAAATTTCTGCTAGTTTGTGAGGCCGATCTCATGGGTATTATATTAAGAGTGGGACATATAAAAAAGTCTGCTTGTTTGGGTGATGTAATTTTGTCCGACCAATGCTAACCTCTTGCTGTAATTGATAAATCATTAATTATTAATCCTACTATAATATTCGAATTTAAAGGCATAAAAAAAATCGGGGTGCAAAATGCCAATGTAAAGAAATCGGGGTGCAAATTGCCAATTTAGAGAATTCGGGGTATAAATTGCCAATTTTGGTGATTTCAGACCAATTTGGACATAAATGCCCCCTGAATTGAAGTCTAGGGTGCAAAGTGCCAAAGGTAAGGCAAATGGGGGTGCAAAGTGCCTTATTTAAGAATTCATGGTGCAAAGTGCCAAAAGGGTGCAATTGGGGGTGCAATCTGCCAAAAAGCCCTTGGTAAACTATAATACATGAATAGGTGGTAGAAATTTCAAACAAGAAACTTCAGGAATATGTACATCCAAAAAACTAATGAAGTTTACAGATGAAAAAGAGACAGAGCTGATTATGGTACTATGATTAATCTTTTACAGACCATAGTAGAACATGAAACCCCGGTTGTTTAACCGAATCGATGTTAGGCGCAGATTAACTGAACGGATAGATATGAAGACGCTAAAGGTTGTGCGCATAAGCGAAAGTTGGGTTTGGGGTTTATACGATAAACAGCCGATATTTTAGGGCATCGGCTTTCCAAAATTCCCAAGGAAGACGAAGTAGATTGCGGCCACGTCCGGCTCGGAAGAGCGAAAAACTGTATGTTTCAACGAGATGCAGCGTGTATGAGCGTGCTCACTAGGCGTGCTCCTTCCCTTAATCTATCAACAACAAAAACGAAGCGAATTGGACAGCTTTTCGAATATCCGTACCTGAACCCTGGGAGGGGAAGCGTGAGGACAGAAGACATTCCCCGCAGCATCCTTTCCCCAGTTCTCCGCTAAATTCTAAAACATTTCTATGTTTTGCGAAATTTTTTATCAAGGGCCTTCAAGGCTTTTGTTTTTTTTTTTTTTTGGCACTTTTTACTTGAATTTTTCTATTTTCATATTTTGTAATTTGGATTTTTAAAATTGACAATCTGCATTTCTGCATTCTTTAATTATAGATTTTTGCTTCTTTGCACGGCAATGCTAAAATTTTAGGGATATTTAGATCTGCGCATCACCAAAAATATTCATAATGCTCATTTTAGCAGTTTGCATCACGAACTATCTTATTTTGATTATTTGCAAAGTGTCAAAATGAGCATTTTTATGATGCATGGACTGACGGACCTAAATGCCTCTAAAATTTCAGAACTAATGTGCAAAGTGCCAAAAAATTATAATTAGATGGTGTAAAATGCTAATTTTAAAATTTTGAGATGTAAAATGACAAAATAAGATAATTCAAATATGCAATGTGTCTTTTTCTCGATAATATAGACACATGAGTATTAAAAATAACTGCAGAAATATTATAATTTATATTTTATAAAAATATATATAAAATTAACTCTTTGAGTAAATGTAAATTTGAGAAGAAAATATGTGCAACTCATCATCCGCATGGTTGATGTGTTCCGCGTATAGATTTCAGCAAAGCTTCTTTCATTCAAAACGTTGGGCCTCCTCTCAAAGAGACGGTCTGCTAAGGCCCCAAAGTCGGGTCGGTCGGGCTCGGGCCTCCTCTAAAAGAGGGAGCCTGCCAAGGCCCCCAAAGCCGGCACGGGCCCAAGCCGGCCCGTTTATCCACTAGGCGGAAAATCCCGCCTCATAGGCGGAAAATCCCGCCTCCTAGGCGGGATTTCCTATTTGGAATCCCCCAGCTAGCGGAATTTCCAATAGGAAAATCCCGCTTGCTGGCGGGATTTCACTGGCCTGGGTGTCGGGCCAGGCCAAGTCCGGTGTTTGGGCTTAGTCTAGTTGTTTATCGGACCGGGCTGTGAACCAATATGGGGGCCCTGTAAGGCCCCAAGCCTGGCCCGGACTCGGGCTGGATTTTTCCCAGGTCGGGCCTAGCCATGCTTTTTCCGGGTCGGGCCCAGGTCTTCTTGAACATGCCTAATTGGCTATATGTATCCTTATTTTTGAAAATAGAGGTAATCTACCAAATAATAATATTCATTCCATGTTCAAGATCTCACTTATTTAACGGTATAAATTAGGCCTGTCCAAAAAGCTTGGCGGGCCTGAGCCTGGGCTTTTGCCATCCAGGCTCAGGCTGGCTTTATTGGGCTCGGACCAGGCTCGGGCACCTACTCCAGCAAAGGGCATGCAGAGATCCCCCATGGCCGAACCAGGCCGGGTCGGGCCCTTTGGATCAAGCGCATACCCAACTGTTCCAAAAGCCCGGACCGTTGGAAAGGGCACTACTTAATTTCTTAAATAAGTAGCAGAGAGCCACAGGTCAAGTGAAGGAACGTCGGACCCAACAATCCCCCTCCCCCGGCATCCAGCACAAACCGTCGGCTCAGAGGTGGGGCTACCACATGACCCACATGGCTCAAAAGTGGGATTACCACATGTCCACGATTGTCTGACCCGCCGGACCCACACAGGTAGAAGGGAAAAATCGGGATTAATAGCCCCCCCCCCCCCCCCCCCGTCTTGAACATGTAACCTCCCTCTAATACCAAATGTAGGATCAAGCGCATACACAACTGTTCCAAAAGCCCGGACCGTTGGAAAGAGCGCTACTTAATTTCTTAAATAAGTAGCAGAGCGTCACGGGTCAAGTGAAGGAACGTCGGACTCAACATGCCCGATTAATAAATCCCGCTTATTCATTTTAATATAATCCCGCAAAGGCTCAGGTTAGGCCCGGTACCCGGGTCGGCCCCCCGGCCCGATCTTTTTGAACACGTCTATAAATTATTTATATAAAAAAGATAAGATTAGCTAACTCATTAGATACTATGAGAAAAGATCTTGACATCAAATGAATAAGTTCTTTTTAGTCTCAAACAAGTGACAGTACACGGGGGTACACTATGCCATGCGCAACAGTACCCAGCCCGCGGCAGCGGGCTTCGCCCGCCCCGAGCAGGCTTCGACAAGGTCTGGCGGGTAGTCTGGCAGGCTCTGGCGGGCTCTGGCGGGCTCTGGCGGGCTCCTGCGGTGACCCTGCCTGTTCGTCGTCGGACAACCTCAGAGCTCTCTCTAGTTTTTGGAGTTTCTTGACTTCAAATGAAGGCTTGATGACTTTTTTATAGTTTTTGGAGGGACGTGTTTGTAATTGTGCTTGAATGAGTCTTGAGTTAGTGAATGACGTCGTTTTATTTCGGTCACCTGGATCACCAATTTTCATGAAATGACGGACATGCTCTCTGAGCGGTCTAGGCGGCCCGAGCAGGGTGCCCAGTGGCACCGACGACGGGATGTGCGTGTGTGCAATGCACGTGCAATGTTGCACGCATAAGGGCGCTCGGGCAATGTGCGATCCTGCCCCCCCCCCCCCCCCCCCCCCCCCCCCCCCCCGCGCGCGCGTTGTATGCACCCGAGCATTTGGCATCGCGCATTCGCACTAGGCGCGCTCCCATGTGCAGTACACACATGCGAGGGTGTTTTGGGTCCCTTTGAGTAAGTGTAGTCCGCGCTCACATCTCGCTCGATCGGGTTGGCTTTCTTGCGTGTTTCGATTGAAGTTCTTCCGATTTGACTCAGAAATCCTTAGGGGGAACCTCATCAAATGCACCTAAATTATTGTAGGTCGTGCCCCGCAAAGCGACGAACCCGGAAATTTTTAAGTATAATCGCATTGTTCTTGGGTTGTAGGCTTCAAATATTTGATTTGTGTGGGGGCCTTTGCAAGAGCGTTAACCTGTTTTGCATTTTGTGTGCGGTGTCGGTGCATAAGTGTTTTGTTTTCCTCATTCCTCTTTATACGCGTGCGTGCATATGAAGTGGTGCGTTAGTTTGACCGACCGCCGCTGAGTATTAGTGCAGGGGGCGAACAAATGGGCGCGACGTGGAGGGGCATTCTGTCCCCTTGTCTTGATGATGTGGAAGGACTAATTGGAATGTTCCTACTAAAAGACGCAGAAGGACTTGGTGTCTGTTCACGCGTGGAAGCATAGAATGACTCGTTGCCCGTTCCTATCAAAAGTTGAGATAGAGTCTTTTAAGGCGAAGGTCGTTGATGGTGTCTCTGCCTTAGGATGTCGGAACAATGCGAGCTTTCATGATTGCAGAACAAGGGGAGTCCCAGGGACTTAGACCAGAGCAGTGTTGGATGGTTGAGGGGTCCCAAGTATGACGGTTATGAGGGTAGGTTCGTCACGGTAGGGCGAGCGCGTCCTTGCGCTCTACATTGCGCTTGGTGAGTGGTTATGTGTAGCGCGAAGGATGCGGGGGAGTTCCGTCCCTTGAATAGGTGATGACTCGAAAGATGACATTGAGGGAGTACTTGATTGCATTTGTGTTGTGCGCACACCTTTTATCTTTGGTTTGTGTACTGCCTTTGTTGCTCCCTTTACTTGAGCACGCAAGTTTTGGGTGTGATGCGTTAATCTTGCGACTTCCTTCGGTGGGGGATCTTGACAGTTGTTAAGTCATGCATTGCTTTTGTCCTTACAGTGGTAGTCGCAGCTTAGGGTCATAACGTGTTTTTGCGCGTTTAGAGTCTCTTGCAACATTTAACGGAAACATCCTCATGTTTTGAGCTTTGTGCACTGCGGAGGTCCCGGACGATGGGTATCTTGTGATTCATGTTCCTTTCACGTTGTGTTACCATTGGAAATTGTCACCACGCATTAGTATCGGGGACTTGTTGCTTAAGATTGATGAGGGAGGACATTTGCCCCCTTGCCTTGACGACATGGATGGATTCGGAGTCCATTTTTACAAGATGATGCAGGAGGATTTGGGGTCCTCTCTGAGGAGGGATCGAGAGGAGGATTTTTTGCTCGCTCCTATCTTGAGGAGTAGAAGGACTCAAGGTCTGTTTGTTTCATGAGATAGCGAAGAACCTTGGTTCGTGTGCGCTTCGGAAGGACTTGGAGTTCGTTCAGTTAGAGGTGGCGAAGGACTTTTGTCCCTTCGCACCTCAGAAGGACTCAAAGTCCGTTCCAGTGGGAGTGATAAAGAACATTTGTTCGTTCACGGCTTAGAAGGACTCAGGATCCATTCCCGTGGAGCTGACAAAGAACCTCTTGTTTGATCATCCCTCTATTTCTCCAACGTTACAAGTGCGTGCTTGTTAAGGGGTGCCCCATCAAGTCTCATTGTTTTCTACCCAATTAGGGTTTCATGTAAAAATCATCGTGCGAGTTTGTTTTATGGTTGTGGTTTATTGTTTTTTTTGTGTCGCCAAGCAACTTGCAACTGCTCTCGCTCTGGAGAATTCTCAATTTCTTAGGTCGAATTTGTGAATTATAACTCAACAAGTGGTATCAGAGTCAAGTTCAATTGGCAAACCAGATATCGGGCTAGCCTATCTAAGTATTTAAGATGAACCAATCAAATATTTCAGGTATGATATTACGTGCAGCAGTTTGCAAACAATGATCTTTTGGCTATCATCTTTAGTTGCATTCTTTGAAATAGTCGGTTCAAAGAATTGTGGTCAGTCCTAGCATTTGATTGAGTACGATGGACTCTTCTTCAGAGCGGATTATGAAATTGAATAGCGCAAACTATCAACGATGACACTTACTCTTCAGAGCGGACTTGGTGTCCGTTCTCGCGTGGAAGCATAGAATGACTCGTTGTCCGTTCTTACCAAAAGTTGAGACAGTCTTTTAAGGCGGAGTCCATTGATGGCGTCTCTGCCCTAGGATGTCGGAACAATGCGAGCTTTCATGATTGCAGAACACGAGGAGTCTCAGGGCCTTAGAGCAGAGCGGTGCCGGATGGCTGAGGTGTCCCCGATATGACGGTTATGAAGGTAGGTCCATCATGGTAGGACGAGCGCATCCTTGCGCTCTACATTGCGCGTGGTGAGGGGTTCTGTGTAGCGCGGAGGATGCAGGGGAGTTCCGTCCCTTGATAGGTGATGCCTCGAAAGATGGTGTTGAGGGAGTATTAATTGCATACGTGTTGTGCGCACACCTTTTATCTTTATTTTGTGTACTGCCTTTGTTGCTCCCTTCTGATGTGATCCTAAACTTTGGGCTATAGTTTTCGAAATAAAAATTGCGACCTATTTAAAATTAATGTGGTGTGGGAGACATTCGCGGGCTATTTCTAACGAATAAAACGACCCTAAGCGTTGCACACGAACGTAAACGCTACCGCATGAACGTACAAATACTACGAGTCACAATTCCACGGGCACAGAATATGAAAGCGGTCAAACATGGCAATGGAAAGTAAACGATAATAAGGCGATGAAGTTCGTTAGGGCAAACTCTTTTAATTACTTAATCATTTAAATGTTGGCACAATAAAATAGACGTGGATTGAGAGTAGGAGAATGGCGAGGTATACCATGGGGGAGTAGCAACGATGAGATCGGGGCTGCCTGGACTGTGGAGTGCTGGCTAGAAGAGCTTGCTGGAGACGGAGTTGGGTTTGTAGAAAGCAGGGTGGCTGGACTGGAGGAACAGGCTCGACAGAGCCGAGGGACGCTGGAAACTCGCCGGATTTGCTGGAGTAGGGTGCGGGAGAGGTCGACGGCACCCAAGGAGGACTCCAGTGACCACAGAGGAGGCAGTCGAACCTAGGGCAGGCGGCGACGGGCCTGGACGGGACGTTCGACGGTGGCTTGAGCAATGAACAGCTGTGGAAGGGACGACCGGCTTCAGGATCGGCAAAGGAGAGCTCGCCGACCTCTGGTAAAAACTTCAAAGGCGGCACCGGTGCTGGAAAGGGTGGAGAGAGGGAAAGGGAAGTCGGTGTCGGGGAGGGAAGAAGAGGCGGCGTTGGGGTTGCGGCACTGGAAGAAAACCCAAACAAGGAAATAATCCTGTTTAGTTTTCTCCTTTCCAGTCGGCTGTGAATAGTGGGGAGGGGTTGTTTTTAAAGTGATAGGTATAGGGTTTTGATATGGGCCTTGGTGGTGGGTTTAGGTTCTTTTAAGAGGGAAAAAGTAGGAGATTTAAAAAAAAGGCCTCTCAAGGGGGAATGATTTTATAACTTAAAAATTAAATAAAATAGTTACATGTCCAAGCTTGTCCTAAACTAACTCTTCTCCTAATTAACGGACCTATGCATTTAAGATCTCGTTGGCCGGTCACACCAACGAGCCAAACCAAAACTTGCGCGAAAGCGTGCGCGATACAAATTACATCAAAAGCACAAATAACGCGCGCGATACAACTCTACGCTACGCAATAATCCAAAAAATGTGCGAAAACGTGCGCTATAATAATAAAAGACATGTGCAATAAAAAATAATAAAAACGATGTGACGCGGGTTGCATCAATTCTCCCGGGGTTGAAAGAGCTCGACCCCGACGAGACTCGATGTAACCTGCAAGTAGAAAGTCCAAGTGTCGAACGAAGAGATGTTGCATGCTGTCCTGCTGATGTCGTGGCTGCGACCCAAAACATGCAAGTAACCTCTCATCCTCAAAGCTCGCAATCCATTAGTCAAAATTTCATGCCAAATATTTAAATAAACAGTAATTATTAGAGCTTTCAGAGGATGACAGGGGCGGTGTGTGGGGAAAACATGTGGCAGTAGGGGGAACATGAAGCAAGTGGAATCAGTAACTCATGACGCAACATACTCTCTTCCGATAGACTCCTACGAACGTCTGCTAGACCCGGATCGAATATCGTCCTAATTTCACCCGCCAACGTTCCACTCGAGTCACAAAATTTAAAAAGATCTCAATTTGACCGTGTAAAATTTTCCATAAAAAACCTTTGAAGCGGGTGTCCCGATGAGGAGTAAAGAGAGACCTAGAAGCGGGTCTCGACTCCCTCAGTACGAGTAGACCTAGAAGTTTCAGAGCTCGAACGATAGTGAGATGGTGGTACAACATGCTCGTCTATAACTAAAGAGAAGTGATGTAGACTAAATGCGTGCTCGTCGAATACGAAATCGATGAAAGGTGGTGCCTCGAGGGCCATGGGAGAGGGGCCACCAAGCACGAAGTCTGTGGACTCAAGGATTTGAGGCAGTAGTGGGCTAAGAAAGTCAGGACACAAGACGCACGAGTCTGTGTCACCCAAGATAAGGGCCTCATCACTAACCAACTCCTCTGGGAAAAGAGAAAGCGATGAAGTGTCATCCGAGGTGAGTGACACATCACGAGTAAGTCCTTCCTGATGTGGGGCCTCAGGAAACAACTCGGTGACTGAAGGATGTGAGACAGTGAAGGAAAGTGGACAAACCATATCAATCAGGAGGAAGGAATGAGGAGGAAAGAACTCATCTTCCTGGAGCAGGGGCTCGAGAAGAACCTCCTCGATCGAAGGGAGTGCTAAAGCGGAGACAGGTGGAGGCGCGACTTCAGCCAGAGTGAATAAAATAGGAGAGAGTTCTTCTTCCTGTAGCAGAGGCTCAGGAAGAACCTCCTCGGCTGAAGGGAGCGCTGTAGTGGAGACACGTAGAGTCACAACATCAGTCGGGGTGATATAGATAGGAGCAAAATTTTCTCCCTGGAGCAGGGGCTCCGGAAGAATCTCCTCAACTGAAGTGAGCGTCACAGCGGGGGTGGGTGGAGCTAAAGGGCTCGTCGTGAAACTGAGGGGATGTGGACTAACGAAACACCTAACCACGGGTTCCACTACGTGAGAAGTAGAAAGGTATGCAGGAGCAGCATAATATGTGCGTGTTGTCACCTCCAGGTTGTGAACAGAGGTGCACAACCCACGCAGATTATGTCAGACGTCAACAATGACACACTCAATATCTTTCATCAAAGCTCTAATACGCGCATCTAAATCACTCATCATTTTTTTCTTTTTCTTTTTAAAACAAAAAAAAACGAAACTTAAGATTTTGAAATGACCGGCGCTCGGCTATCCCATTATAGGAGTGAGATATCCCAGCAGCCACACCAAAATGATGTGATCCTAAACTTAGGGTTGTAGTTTTCGAAATAAAAATTGCGACCTATTTAAAATTAATATGGCGCGGGAGGCATTCACGAGCTATTTCTAACGAATAAAACGACCCTAAGCGGTGCACACGAACGTAAACGCTACCGCACAAACGTACAAACGCTACGAGTCACAATTCCACAGACACGGAATATGAAATCGATCAAACATGGCAATGGAAAGTAAATGATAATTAAGCGATGAAGTTCGTTAGGGCAAGCTCTTTTAATTACCTATTCGTTTAAATGTTGGCACAATAAAATAGACGTGGATTGAGAGTAGGAGAATGGCGAGGTATACCATGGGGGAGTAGCAACGATGAGATCGGGGCTGCCTGGACTGTGGAGTGTTGGCTGGAACATCTTGTTGGAGACAGAGTTGGGTTTGTAGGAAGCAGGGTGGTTGGACTGGAGGAACAGGCTCGACAGAGCCGAGGGACGCTGGAAACTCGCCGGATTTGCTGGAGTAGGGTGCGGGAGAGGTCGACGACACCCAAGGAGGACTCCGGTGACCATAGAGGAGGCAGTCGAACTTAGGGAAGGCGGCGACGGGCCTGGATGGGACGTTCGGCGATGGCTTGAGCAATGAACAGTTGTGGAAGGGGCGGCCGGCTTCAGGATCAACAAAGGAGAGCTCGCCGGCCTCTGGGAAAGACTTCAATGGTGGCGCCGGTGCTGGAAGGGGTGGAGAGAGGGAAAGGGAAGTCGGTGTCGAGGAGGGAAGAAGAGGCGGCGTCGGGGTTGCGGCGCTGGAAGAAAACCCGAACAAGGAAATAATCCTGTTCAGCTTTCTCCTTTCCAGCCGGCTGTGAATAGTGGGGAGGTGTTGTTTTTAAAGTGATAGGTTTAGGGTTTTGATATGGGCCTTGGTGGTGGGCTTGGGTTCTTTTAAGTGGGCAAAAGTCTGAGATTTAAAAAAAGGCCTCTCAAGGGGGAATGATTTTATAACTTAAAAATTAAATAAAATAGTTACATGTCAAAGCTTGCCCTAAACTAACTCTTCTCCTAATTAACGGACCTATGCATTTAAGTTCTCGTTGGCCGGTCACACCAACGAGCCAAACCAAAACTTGCGCGAAAGCGTGCGCGATACAAATTACATCAAAAGCGCAAATAACGTGCGCGATACAACTCTACGCTACGCAATAATCCAAAAAATGCGCGAAAACGTGCACTGGAGCCAGCTTGCTGGTGTGCTGGTTGGAACAGCTTGTTGGAGACGGAGTTGGGCTTGTAGGAATCAGGGTGGCTGAAAAGGAGAAAACTGAACAGGATTATTTCCTTGTTCGGGTTTTCTTCCAGCGCCGCAACCCCGACGACGCCTCTTCTTTCCTCCCCGACACCGACTTCCCTTTCCCTCTCTCCACCCCTTCCAGCATCGGCGCCGCCTTTGAAGTCCTTCCCAGAGGCCTGCGAGCTCTCCTTTGTCGATCCTGAAGCCGTTCGTCCCTTCCACAGCTGTTCATTGCTCAAGCCACCATCGAACGTCCCGTCCAGACCCATCGCCACCTGCCCTAGGTTCGAATGCCTCCTCTGTGGTCACCAGAGTCCTCCTTGGGTGCCGTCGACCTCTCCCGCACCCTACTCCAGCAAATCCGGCGAGTTTCCAGCATCCCTCGGCTCTGTCGAGCATGTTCCTCCAATCCAACCACCCTGCTTCCTACAAACCCAACTCCGTCTCCAGCAAGCTGTTCCAGCCAACACTCCACAGTCCAGGCAGCCCCGATCTCATCGTTGCTACTCCCCCATGGTATACCTCGACATTCTCCTGCTCTCAATCCACGTCTATTTATTGTGCCAACATTTAAATGAATAGGTAATTAAAAGAGCTTGCCCTAATGAACTTCATCGCCTAATTATCGTTTACTTTCCATTGTCATGTTTGACCGCTTTCATATTCTGTGTCTATGGAATTGTGACTCATAGCGTTTGTACGTTCGTACGGTAGCGTTTAAGTTTGTGTGCAATGCTTAGGATCGTTTTATTCGTTATAAATAGCCCGTGAATGCCTCCCGCGCCACATTAATTTTAAATAGGTCGCAATTTTTATTTCGAAAACTACATCCCTAAATTTAGGTTCACATCACCTTTGCTTGAGCACGCAAGTTTTGGGTGTGGTGCGTTGAGCTTGCGACTTCCTTCGGGTGTCAGCCTTGCCCAGTGAAAATCCTGCAGTTGACATTAGACGGGGGATCTTGGCAGTTGTTAAGTCATGCATTGCTTTTGTCCTTACAGTGGTAGTCGCGGCTTAGGGTCGTAACGTGTTTTTTGGGTGTTTAGTGGCCCTTGTAGCATTTTACGGAGATGTCCGTATGTTTTGAGCTTTGTGCACTGCGGCGGTCCCGGTCGATGGGTAACTTGTGATTCATGTTCCTTGCGCGTCGTGTGTTACAATTGGAAATTATCAACAGACATTGGTATCGGGGACTTGTTGCTTAAGAATGATGAGGGAGGACATTTGCCCCCCTTGCCTTAGCGGCGTGGATGGACTCGGAGTCCATTTTTACTAGATGATGTTGGAGGATTTGGGGTCCGCTCTGAGGAGGGATCCGGAGGAGGATTTTTTGCTCACTCCTGTCTTGAGGAGTAAAAGGACTCAAGGTCTGTTTGTTTTCAGGAGGTAGCGAAGAATCTTGGTTCGTGTGCACTTTGTAAGTACTTGGAGTTCGTCCAGCTGGAGGTGGCGAAGGACTTTAGTCCCTTCGCACCTCGGAAGGACTCAAAGTCCGTTCCAGTGGGGGTGATAAAGAACATTTGTTCGTTCACGCCTTAGAAGGACTCGGGGTCCATTCCCGTGAAGGTGACGAAGAACCTCTTGTTTGCTCACCCCCTCTTTTTCTCCAACGTTACAATTGCGTGTTTGTTAAGGGTTGTCCCATCAAGGCTCATTGTTTTCTACCCAATTAGGGTTCCATGTAAAAATTGTAGGGCGAGTTTGTTTTATGTTTGTGGCTTATTGTTTTTTTGTTGTCGCCAAGCAAGTTGCAACTGCTCTTGCTCTAGAGAATTTTTAAGTTCTTAGGTCGAATTTGTGATCTATAACTAGACAAGTGGTATCAAAGTCAAGTTCAATTGGTAGACCAGATATCGAGCTAGCCTATCTAAGTATTTAAGATGAACCAATCAGATATTTCAGGTTTGGTATTACGTGCGGCAGTTTACAGTCAATGATCTTTTGGCTATCATCTTTAGTTGCATTCTTTGAAATAGTCGGTTCAAAGAATTGTGGTCAGTCCGAGCATCTGATTAAGTACGATGGACTTTTCTTTAGAGCGGATTATGAAATTGAATGACGCAAACTATCAACGGTGACACTTACTGATGGAAGATCTCATCTACATCCATGGTTGATGTGCTCTCATCTTTGAGGAGATATCAAATGATACAAATCCTAATAAGTGAAAGGCAGATCATAGAAAGCAATGCAAGTTAGTTAGGTGATTCGTGAAGCCAAACATCTACAATCATGTAGCAGGTCTCACTGATGTGAAGACTCTCTCAAAGATCCTTGAGTCATTGTATGCTAGGAGCATTGACAACAAGTTGTATCATTTGAAGAAGCATGGCGAGCTTAAATATAAAGATGGCTCGCCCATTTTGGATCATGAGAATGAGTTCTAGGGGCTCATCAATTGCATCATTATGATGAAGGTGATCTTCAAATATGAGGTCAATGCGCTTTGCTTATTGAAGTTCCTTCTAGACTCTTGTGATACCTCCAAGGTTATTGATAGAGCAGGCATGCACATGAAAACTAGCACGGGAGGACTACTTATCTTGATCGTCACGTATCCAACATCCAGTTCAATTTAGTCTCAGTTGGGATACTCGGTGATGAGAGGCACATCTGTGTTTTTGGAGGAGACTTCTGAAAGTTGATTAGGGAATCACTTGTCTTGGGCCTATACTACATGGAAGGAAGGTTTGAAGGCATTTAAGCTAATTAGGTTAGAGATGAGGCATCCATGTTTTTGTAGCATAATAGATTTGGTCATATCAGCGAGAAGGGCTTAAAATGCTTATCTAGAAAGTTGATTTTTGATATATCTATTGATCAGTTAGAGGTGTGAGTGATAGAACACCATCCAACTCTCTGGAATAATCCAGAATTCCCTGCATCCATCGGTCACCTATCTGCCATTAAAGTCCTGCACTTCTGGATGTTGGGTTCCAATCATCTCTGTATTTATTTCACCTTGAAACCTTATCGAATGGCCCTTGGAAATACTCGCTGAGTGGGGAAATGGCTGTGCATTAACTCCTGTAACTTTCGTATAAATTGAGATACATACAATGAATCCAACAACGACTTTATCAGATTTTTCTTCTGGTTGTCTTCAACCTTTTAGTGAGCCCTGCATGGCAAGGAAGCAAACTGGGTATCATTATACAATCGCTCATCCACCAGGAGATCCGAGTCACTGGATCCCATTCATACCAATGTTTATAGGACACGGAAGGCCCAAACCAGATGAGGAGCATCATATTTTGTGATGTTCACAAATTGGCTGCTCGAGGAAGCTTTGGGTACACTATCAAGACAAAAGATCGGGTCCTCGGCACATTTCTGATGTTTCAAACTGAGGTGAAGAAATGGATTGTGAGGAAATTGAAGTACATAGATATGACGATGGGGGAGAGTATATTGGATTATTGGTCTCATTGATGATAACTGCAGGGAGCAAGAGATCAGACATGAGAAGACCAGTGGTGAGAGGATGAATATGACACTGATAAGAGGCTGATGTGCATGCTATCTGAGGCGAAGGGACGTGACATGTTTTAAAGAGAGGCTTTGTATACAGCTGCAGACATGATCAATGAACCGTTAGTTTATATATAGAAGAATTATGAGAAAGAGATATGATACTGAGCTTATACATTTATGATTTAATATTCATTGGAACTAACATGGATCTCATAAACCAATTCAACGAAATTATGAAAGAAAAGCATGAGACGTCAGATTTGGAGTTAATGAAATGTTTTTACAGTTTGCAAAAAAGAACAGAAGCCAAGTGAAATATTCTTATCTGAAAAAAGCACGAAATCCATTTGTTGAAGAAACTTTAGATGCAGGACAACAATCCAACAAAACCCTCAAGGTTACCAACCAGAAACTCACTTAAGAAGTCTGCAGGGAGAAAGTAAAGGAAAAAGCTTGTCAAAGTTTTATCAAATTGCTGACATGTCTCTCAAACACAAGTCCATATATTGAAAACATTGCAAGCATCATGTCCAGATTTATGCACAACCCAAGGAAAGAACGCCACACTGCAACTAATAGAATCCCGAGTACATACAAGTGATAAAGCCAATGGGGAAAGAAAATTAGATGCAAGGGGTTGTTCAAATTTAGATTTGAAGAGGATTTGTTGATTGATAATAGACGAAACACCGCATGATACACTTTACTCATGGGTTCTAAGCCCATCCCCTGGAGTTAAAAAATACAGAACTCAGTAGCCCTATCCACAACCAAAGTATATGGTTTTAAGCTCAACGGCATGTGAAGCAAAGTATGGCTTAGAACTTTCTACGAGAAGAAGAGAGAAAACCAACCGAAATCCTCAGTGACAACACATCCACGTGACAAAATTTTCAAAATTTCCACAATCCAATGAAACATATGGAGAAATGAAATGCCATTTCTGAGAGAGAAGGCCAAAAGAAAAGAAATTCAGATCGATTACTGCCCAGCACATGATCAAATCACAGACATGCTGACGTTACACAAAATCACAATTTGCGTCTGAATTATTGAATGTGGAATTTACACTATAATCCATCTGGTTAGATGCTCACTAACACAGAAAACAGGCTTAAAATCCCAAGAAAAACAAACTATAAAAAACACATGAATGAAGGCTCAGAGAAACAATCAAGATAGCCTCAAACATGTATATAATAATGACCAAAAAAATAATCCTTACTACTGGATAGACTGGATGCTGAATATACTAGGGAACCTCTCCATTATCTACCGCAATGGCAGAAGACGAAGCATTAAGCCATCCTTCCCTTTTCGCCCGCTCCACATACATCCTGAACTGTTCCTCCACATCTGGCACGTCGAGCACCAAATCGTCAAAACCGTCGGCGACTCTCCCAAATCCTTTCAACATTTGATCCGGAGTGATGAGGCCTATGGAGCAGCACTCTCGCAGCAATCCCCACAGATGATCATTTTTCTTCTCCATGATGACCACCAATGCTTTCTTCACCACTTCATGGTGAAAGAACGGCATCCCGAGTTCCTTTATGCAGCGGCAGGCCTCCCGGACATCACCTCCTGAATCGAACTCCTCCAATAGCTTGATAATCTTATCCTTCACGTCGTTTATGTCGGATCCCATAGTCCCGGCGCCGCTCGATCCCCAACACCTCAATATCCTCTCCCCGGACAGGCGGGCTTTGAGGGCCGAACGACTAAGCTGAAGTACTTTGGCGCCCATCGATTCACGAATTACACATGCCGCGACCTCGACTTCATCCAAGGAAGATGGTGGCAGGACTTCGTCCACCACCGCCCTGGCTAAGAACATCCCCAGATCTTCAACAATGGCCGGAATGTCCAAAGCCGCATCCTCGACGGACTCGATCAACATCCGGAATCCCAATGCTACATCCTCAGCAGGAAGACGGAGAGAAGAGAGAAGAATCGAAGCCATCTCTTTCTCTCGGTTTTTTCGTTCCATCGCAGAAGTTATCAACTTCTTCACAAACACGGCATTGGGCTGTGCAACCGCCGGAAAATATTTTACGGTTTCCAGGCTACTAATAACCTCAAGAATGTCACCGGTTAAGAAGTATTCCTTGATGATCGACGTCGCATTCACCTTGAAGTTTTTAGTAGCAATGTCATCCTCCACCTGTTTCCCGAAGGATCTGAGCGAGGAGGCGCACAGCCACCCTTCCGACGCCGCCTTCGATATCAACAATTGCAATAGATTCCTTGCACTTGGGATGTCCAGAGATAAATCGTCCACATGATCAATTAGACGATTGAATCCCTTCGATATCTGGCTCGCATTGATCGCCCCTTCCTCATGCACAACTTTCAAAAGATCCAGTATCAGGCCCTCGGCCGATCTTCTTTCCATGGCCAATATGAGAGCCTGCTTCACAATTTCATGGTGAAAGAAAGGAACATTCAGATCCTTAATGCATCTGCGGGCCTCCGCCTTGTCTCCACTCACAATATACTCCATCAAGAGATCATTAATCCTTATCTTCACGTCGTTCACTGTGATGTTCTTACTTCCGCCCCATTTCCTCAGCAAATTCTCCGTATGGCGAGGCGCTGACAAGTAGCTCTTGCTAGCTCTTTTTATTAGTTCGATCCCTTTGGATTCTGGCGGCAAGGTTTCCGATTGCTTAGTGAGGAAGGCCGGCGGGAGAATCTCGTCAACGATAGCCCGAGCGACGAAGATGGCAAGAACATTAGCGGCGTCAGGTATGTCCACCGACAGATCATCGGCAGATTCGACCAGCTTGCAGAAGCCCTTGTATACTTGTGGGGGATCAATGAATTCTGCATATAGTGTTGATAGAAGAACGGAGGACATTTCTTTCTCCCGGTCGTGCATGTCCATGGCCATCGACACAAGTTTCTTCACAAAGTAATGGTGATAGGAGGGGAAGCCAAGATCCTTCAGTTCATTTGCAGCGGACATGATGTCGTCGGTGGTGAAGTATTCTTCAATGATAACTCGAGCCCTCTTTTTGAACTCCAAATCCAACGATGGTTTGAGGGAACTTGACGGCCGTTCTTCCTGATAAATGAGTTCCAAAAACTCAACCATATCCTCACGATAGTTTGGAAGAATAATCATTTATTATGTGTACACAGAGTGGTGATGAGAAAAAAATTATGGATGGGAAATTTTTCTTAGACTCCGTTTGGCGCTGTGGTGGAGGCCATTAACGTAGTGGTTATGAACCATTGTTTGTGAATGCCAACCTCACCAAAGAAACTTGGACAACTTTTACTAGTTTTCTTTTTTTGGGTGACGGTCATATAACTGTTGCCACGCCAAACATTCATTCTATGATGGTGGCGTTTTTGTCTCACCGTAGCAAAAACCCTGCACCAAACGGAGCCTTAATGAATCTACCAATTGGAAAATTCGATCAGAATTTTTGTTTGTACATCCTTCTTAGGTGCAATGTTAAACAATTTCTACAATAATTGATTTGAACGAAAAGGAAAAAAACAGAAGCCGAGGAAATTAGTAATTTGAATACCTCAGAATTTAGATCCTTAGGGTCACAAAAGTTATCAGCCTCATTGTCAAGTAATCCACCCCAGGTGCCTTTCCCATCAGGGCCAGCTGCACATATTGCAAACACTATTCATTAAACCATAGGAAAAAATTATAAATTTTCACGCAAAAAAATTACTACAAAACTGAATAGAAAAGAAAAAAATCCTAAGCAATTGTGTAGGATTCAGCAAACATATATGATATAATGGAATAGATAAAGATACATAATATTCATGTGACAGGTTTTATATGCAAATATAGAAGCTAAAGACTTGAGAGTTGTTTGGTCCAATACTACTACAGTGCTAAGATGAAAATAATATCTATCAAATTCTGAATGTTTAATTCCATGTTAGAGATAATGTGCTAATTGTATGCAATACAAACGTTTATCAGCATGATATAGTAGCGACGATCGAGCATTATTGCCGTCGCAGACTGTCCACATTGAACCTTATGCATTGCCACTTCACGATTGAGAATCATTGCCAATCGCTGGGGTAGTTTTGATGGTCCCATATATATATTTTTTATAATATAGGATATTGAAGGGTAGTAATTATAAAAAGGTTTTATAGTATAAGGCATATGATGCTAGCGGAATCAACGAGGAAGAAAGGTAGTGAAGGTGAAGATGATGACGAATCGTCTCTTTACATTGAAGATGGATGCCGAGGAAACGGCATGTTTAGCAACAACTGAAGAAGAAGAAGCTTGACTGTGACATCTCAGGATGGGTCACCTAGACTTTAGTGGTTTGAAGCTTTTGTGACAGACAAAGATGGTAGAGATTCTTCCTAAGATCTTACCGCCACAAAAGATCTGTGAAGCATGTACAAAAGGGAAGCAGAAGAGACAGACGTTTGAAGGAAGTAAGTCTCAAAGAGCAAGAAGACAGCTTGAGCTGGTTCATTCAGACATTGCTGGTCCGTTTGGCATAATCTCGGTTGACGGAAGCAGATTGATGACTTCAATCTGAAGTGTTGGATATACTTCTTGAAGGAGAAATCCGAGGTACTTGACAAGTTCAATGAATTCAAGGCGATGACAGAGTAGGAAAGTAGACAGTCGTTGAAAATGCTCAGGACTATTCGAGGTAAGGAGTACACCTCAAAACTATTTGAAGCTTTCTGCAAAAAACATGAGATTGTCCATCAATTGACAGCAACATGTTCACCTCAGTAGAACGGAGTCGCGGAGAGAACGAATCTAACGATTATGAACATGGCAAGAAGTATGTTCAAGGGCAAAAAGTTGCCAAAGATATTCTGGGCAGAAGCAGCACAATGTATTGTGTACTTGGTGGACAGATATCCTATAAAGAGTGTAAAGTTCAAGACTTTATATGAGGCATGAAGTGGATGGAAGCCAAATGTGCAACACTTGAGAATATTTGGGTGTATAGCATATGCTCACATCCATGAACAGAAGAGGAAGAAGCCGGATGATAAGAGTGGGAAGTGTATATATATGGCATATGCTCCGATGAGCAAAGCCTACAAGTTATACAATCCAGTGAGTAAGAAGACGGTCATCTTAAGAGATGTCATGTTCAGATAAGATATCTGTTAGAGCTAAAATGAGGAAGAGAAATGTAACACCCCTTCCCAGTGTTTCAGAAATCAGCCGCCCGGCCGGGTCAGCGATATAAAAAAAACTAGGAAACAGTATTAAAACTAATATGTAGCAGGTAAAAGAAACATCTACTAAGAAATTTAAAACTTCCAGCGGAAGCTAGGAAAATAAGCTAAGGGTAAACACATACCTCAAACATGATTCACAGAGCCACTAACATGAATAAAATTGAATTAACTGAAAATCTGTTTAACATTAATAGTCTGATACAAATTAAATAAAACATTAATAAATTACATTAACCACATCTACAAGAGTATACTGAAAGTAAGAAAACTGAAGGGTAAAACACTACTGACTGACACCACCATAACGCTCATTATAGGCGTAGTTTCCCACCTGGGTCATCTGAAAAACATTGCCCATGAGGGGTCAGAGTAAAGAAAAACAATTCCCCTTAGTGACACTAAAACAGATTTATACATGAATGCATGCTTTTCATATACTTCCTGGTCAACACAACTATTAGTTCTATATTCGTGACTTTCCGTTCATTTACCCAAATCCTGACGTTCACTAACTAGTGTACTGACTCACGACAGGGCTATACTTGAGTTCTATGTGGCTTCTAACCCGCTCATCTACTAGGAAAGCTCTAGGCAGAGTAGCTCCTAACGCGCAACTGAAACTGACGACCCGAGACCATCTGACAAACTCAATTGTTCTAGTGTCGCGCGGACACGGTCCCGAATCTACTAATTGTCTCAAAGGGAAGTAAACTCCCAAGACTGTACTACTCACAAGATACCATATGCCTTATGAGAAAGGTAGTGCGCATCTACCTAGCACGAAAAGACTTGTGTGCTCACTGACCTTTTTGGTCTGACGCTACTCTGCATGAGATATCTTTTCTGGTGTACTACTCAGCGACCATCGACTTTCTCATGGTCGACTTGAAGGGACCTTCTCGCCCTTGGTTGGACAATCTCCAAACTTACGTACACGGGTAAAGTTTCGTACCTAAATAACTGTTCATGACTTTACTAACGTGGTTATGGAAAAGGGCGTTATCCTACGCGTTTCCACAATTATTTTCCTACTGCTACGCTTTTATAAGCATGGTTATGACGCTTGTACGAAACCTACTCATGCGTATAAAAATATAATTACTTGATATGTCTAACTAAAAGAAATTAGAATTTCCTTATAGTGGTGGTGCGGCGCTCGTACACTCAGCGCGGCGACATTTGCTTTTCCGAAGGAAATCCGACTGCTAGGAAATTTCAGAATGCTGCTTCGGACCCACCAACGACCTGTAATTTAGGGCAAACCCTAATTTCGTTATTTTCCCTCTAGGGTTTTCCGGTGGAAAAATTACAAAAATACCTAAGGTTACAAAATACACGTGTTAAACCCAAATATTACTTTTACATGGGCAATTCAAGGCTTTCCAAACGCCCTACACGAATTCTGCGGAAGATTTAGAAACTCCAAACCGAAACCAAAATCGGATCTCAACTTCTCCGGTTAGGGTTAGACCCGCTTCTCCCACGGCTAAGGAAGGAAGAGGAACTCTCCCCGGTGCCTGCAGAGGAGGGAGGAGAGGTCGGATTTGGACTGGACAGAAATCGAGTGACGGCTAGGGCGGCAGAGGCGCGCGGAAGGGGCGTCGGGCTCGCCGTATGCGGGAGACGAAGCGCGGCTGCTAGCGGTTTTCTCTCGATAGAAAAAGAGTTTGGGTTTTATTTTAAGAGTTGGTATGCGGTTTTTGTGATAACCGCATGAGTGGAGGGGGGGAATGCTATTGGCACCCCACTCCACACCAATTTTGTTGAATATAAATCCATTCTCACTGCGCGCGTCACATCTACTAAAAAAAGTATTACATACTACAATTAACGCACTTAAAGACTAACGGACGCTAACATTAAGAATAGTAACATTATATCTTGACGACGCGCTGCCTCGATCAAAATTCGTCGCGACTCGACCCTACAATTTTAAATAAATTTCGCGTCAAACAAAATTAGGATGTTATAAGAAAAGCGTCAAAGGGATGTTCTTTGATGATGAAGATGAAGAAGGTGAGGATGAAGCTGAAGCTAAGAATGGTGGAGCTGAACCACCATCACCACTTAGCGGAGATCCAGAGGGAGCTTCTACCCCCTACTCTAGTAGAGTAAGCACTAGCAAGAGCAGTTCAGAGATACCTCAACCAATAATGAGAAGGTTGGAGGAGATCTACGAGGAGACGGAGCCTATTAAAGCTAACTTTTCTTTATATTGTCTTTTAGCATATTGCGAGCCGTACAAGTATGAAGAAGATGCTCAGGAGAAGACCTGAAGGAAGACAATGGATGAAGAGATGACATCCATTAAGAAAAATGATACTTGGGAGTTGGTCACTCTGTCAACAGGTCACAAGCTGATAGGAGTGAAATTGATATACAGAGTGAAGACGAGCAAAGAGGTGAATTTGCAATCGCTCCGAGCTAATTTCGAAGTTTTGAAGAAGCAGAACTCTGAGAAAGTTGGAAACTATGTAACTCGTCTTTAAACGATTGCAAATGAGATGAAGCGCAATGAAAAGATGCTTGATATGAGAATCATGGAAAAACTTTTGCGATCGATGTCAAAGAAGTTTAACAATGCAGTGGTGGCGATAGAAAAGTCGAAGGACGTGACTCAAGTGACTATTAATAAACTCATGGGCTCTCTGCAAGCTCATGAATATCGCATATTACAAGATGAAGGGTCTAGTGGCCTAAAGTAAACACTTCAGACTCGATTGAATTTTTGAGAGAGCTCGGGACGAGGTTGTGGCCAGCGAGGCCAAGGCAATCAAGGTAGAGGCATAGAAATAAGAGGAGAAAGAAATCAGAACTTCCAGAGAGATGTGGAGCAGACTCATGCAAGGGAGCAAGAAGGAAGAGGAAGAGGTCGTAGTCGAATGGCCCAAGTCCAGTTTTAACCCTATAGCAGATTTGGGCACATGAACTATGACTGCGGATGCCCGAGGGGGACAGAGGAGACCAACCACTATGTAGAAACAAGCAACTTTGGCGGTGATCCGATGATGTTCTTGACTTATAGAGAGACTGAAGAAGAAAGTAATGAAGTCTAGTATTTAGACACAAGAGCCAGCAACTACATGTGTGGTGAAAAGAGATTGTTCACTGACCTCGAACCAAGCGTTGGTGAGGTTAGTTTTAGTGGTGCTTCAAAGATATCCGTGGAAGGAAAGGGAGTGATAGTGGCCACCTTAAATGGTGAGAAAGTGCACATTCAGGATGTATTTTATGTTTCAGACTTGAAGAGTAACATCTTAAAACTTGGACAGCTGGTCGAGAAAGGCTACGAACAAGTCCAAGGTGTGGATTATGATGAGGTCTTTGCCCTTGTGGCACGTATTGATACCATCAAGGTGATCATAACACTTACAACTCAATACAAATGGAAGATCTGTCAGATGGACATCAATTCCACTTTTCTGAATGGATACTTAGAAGAAGAAGAAGTGTATGTCTAATACCCGTCTGGATATGTGGTGACTGGTCAAGAGGTATATAAGTTGAAGAAGGCGCAGTACGGGTTAAAGTAAGCGTCACGAGTGAGAAATGAAAGAATAGATGCATACTTTCAACAAAACGGGTACATGAAGAGCCGGTATGAGTATGCACTTTTGAAAAACGTCTAAGTTGTCTACCTAAATCACCTAGAGGGGGGTGAATATGTGAGTTGTGCTACTTTTTGCAGAATAAAAACTTTAGCGATCTAAGCACAAGAAATAAACAAGCATTCACAGACGACACCAAGAATTATAGTGGTTCCCCAATCTTGGGTACGTCCACTTTCCACTCACCGATTTAGCAACGCACTAGACTCAGCTACTCCACTAATCTCGGATCAAAACGATCCTACCACTCGGAACAACGTTCCTACAATCTCGATCCAAAAAGGGATCTACACTCGGAAGATGAAAACTTCCTACAACTCGGAGGACAAATCTCCGACACTTGGAGAATAATCTCCTACAAGATTAAAAAAATTTTGTAGAATACAAACAATAATCTTCTCAGATCTGAAAATCTCTCCCTAGGTCTTCTTTCTTGAACTTTGCGGCTTTATCAGAAATTGTAGAAGAATACGCTCGACTAGATCTGTTCTGAGAAACTTTGACTCACACGATCAAGGAGTAGATGGAGAATGATGAAACTCTTGATCTGTAAATCGATCTGGATCGAAAGAAATGCCTTTTGCGATCTTGAAGACGTGCGACGACTTCTGTAAAAATTGGAAATGTCGGCCCGATCCAGAAACTTAGAATGACACGTTTAGGGTTAGTCATAATGACAGGAACTTTTATAAGATCTCCCTAACAGTAATAATTGTCATTAATGATGGTCACGTGGACCAGTCATATCACGGAATTCAAAAATTAGATCTGTCGGGGACTTAAAGAATTTTCTGAAATTGAGACAGCATTACTCGAGTGAGATCAATACTACTCGAGTTCTAAGACTAGCTCTCGAGTGGATAGCAATGACTACTCGAGAAGAGCTAATTCTGGAAAATCTGGATAGAGAAAAGAAATCACTCGAGTAAGAGATCACTCGAGTGCTAGATATACTTCTCGAGAGGAAGACTTAAACTTCTCGAGAGCTTTGACTTAGAGAAAATTCTGGATAAAAAAGTCGATCACTCGAGTACTGAAACTGGACTACTCGAATACTAAACGAACTACTCGAGTACAAGGATATGCAACTCGAGTGGTCTTAAAATTTTCTCAAGATCTATCTTCTGTCACTCAAATTAAGTTGCTCATCTACTCGAGTACAAAATTTGACTACTCGAGTATTTTACTTAGAAACTTTTCTGAGACTAAAAACTGAACACTCGAGAATTACATAAGGTCTACTCGAGTACTGGACTTGGCTACTCGAAAGCTAGATTAAGGCTACTCGAGAACCACTTCCTATACTTGAGTTTCAGACCTGACCTACTCGAGAGCTTCTAAGGTTTCTACTCGAGTACAATGGATCCACTCGAGTAAAACACTTAGAATATTTCTCAGCTTTATGAAAATTCTCCTTCTCCATCTCAAACAGCATCAAGTCTTCCTTCATAAGTCCAAGTGCTTGAAAAAGAAGTGTATCCCAATAGAGAGGCTACACATAAGTCAACATCATGGATCACACAATGAGGGATTACATTGTATGGTCATGTGTTTGATGACCTACTGTAGACTGAAATTGGTCTACACTTGGCAATAAGTCCTGCAAACACATAACTAAAACAGGAAATCAAATACAACCTAATTCATCTTAGTTCAAGGGTGACTTCATACAAATCTAGGTTATTGTGGATACAATACCCAATAACTTTACACAAAAACGAAGAAGAACAAAGATATCATGATCGTTTGTCTGTATGTTGACGACATGATAATCACTAGCAACATCCCTCTCATATTCGAGAAGTTTAAGAAGACAATGAAGGAGTTCAAAATGACTGACCATAGTGAACTCACTTACTTCTTGGGCATTGAAGTATAACAGAAGAAAAATGAGATCTTCATCTCTCAGAAGAAGTATGCGGATGAGATACTGAAGAAGTTTCAGATGAAGAATAACAAAGCTATCTCTACTCCTGCAGATCCGGGAGTTAAGCTGAGGAAGGACTCAAAGGATGAGGATGTCGACTTTATGCTTTTCAAGAGTCCAGTTTGAAGTCTACGTTACCTGACTTTCACTAGACCAAATATCATGTATATTGTTAAAGTGATCAGCAAATACATGGAGGAGCTGAAGCAAGATCATTTTACAGTAGCGAAGAGGATCTTGAGGTATGTGAATGAGACGAAAGACCATGGTTTGATGTACCGTACTGTTGAAGAGTTGAAGTTGATCGGGTACTCCGACAGTGATTATGACGGAGATGTGAATAACCAAAAGAGCACTTCCGGGTATGCTTTTCATATGGGAATAGTTGTGTTCTCATGGAGTTCAAAGAAACAGGCCACGATTGCTTTATATACCTGTGAAGCTGAGTACATCGCAGTAGCTGCCTGTGTTTGTCAGGCAATTTGGTTGAGAAATCTCTTGCAGGAGTTACATCATCCACATGAGGTTCCTGTGACTGTATATTGACAACATGTTTGCGATTCAGCGAGCGAAGTATTCAGTATTGCAAAAGCGTAACAAGCACATTGATATAAACAACACTTTCTTCAAAAGCAGGTATAACAAAGGGTGGAGTTAGTTTACTGTCCCAAGGGAGAGCAGATGATAGACATCTTCACTAAGGCATTGAAAACAGAGATGTTTCTGAAGTGCAAGAGCAAACACGACACGAGCTACCAAGTTTGAGGGGGGGGTGTTAGAAATTATGAAGCTACCGCGCCGCAGTAGCTCATTTTTAGAAGATTCTCTGTCATTCTATAAATAGGGATCCAATCCCCTCTCCTTTGAAAAGAACAGCAATTTAGTGGTAAAGGTTGCCGTTAGCGCCCGTGGTAAGGTAGCAAGGTGTAGGTGGTAAGGCCGACAGTAACACCAGTGTGGAGGTTGCGGATAGCTGTAAGTAAACTCAGCGACTAGCATGCGGTGGTAAGACTAACCGCCAGCGGTAACTACGGTTCAGCAACTAGTATGCGTGAAACTGCTCTTGACGATCTCCAGCACGAGATAGGTGATCAAGGTGCGACCTCTGTGGATAGAAGTGTCTAGTGAGTGAAGTTATAATACCCAATTATGGGTAGTGTGTTTGTGTTGAGTTATACATGTGTGAAATTGATTTGTTACCTTTGTAATCTCTTAGTGATTTATAGAAGAAGTTGTTTGCCTCTTCTCTTTAATTATCTTTGTGTACTGTGTTAGCGCTTCCAACATATGACTCCCAAAAGCTAACATATGCGTACAATATAGACAACACTTGGATATCAAGTCATTTAGAAAAAAACTGTTTTTTGACGAGTTTTGAAAAATACAGATGATGTTTAGGCAGGTGCGGTCATGAAAGCTATTTTTTCAAAGGGACATTTTAGGTCAAACACCACCACAGTCATACGAGCGCGGTTAAACTTTAGCGAATGCAAGTAGTCACAACTATTAAATTCAAATAAGCAGTCACCATTGCACTTAATACCACAGTTTCATACTGTTGCACAAACGCGACAACTTCCCCACACAAAACTTATGCCATCGACAAACTAAGGCTCCGTTTGGCACGGTGGTGACGGTCATAAATGCATGGGTTAAACCGTCATTCGTTAAGAATCACCTAACAAACATCACCCGTTTGAACATAAAAGTGAATGAAGTTTCTTAGGTGGGTGTTAAACTGTTAACGAATGACAATTCAACCCCCATGGTCATGACCGCCACCACCGTGCCAAACCGAGCCTAAGTGATGGACAAATTTAAATACTTTGATATTAAGTGTTACAATATATATCACTGAATCAAAATTTTATTCACAAAATCAATTGGCAAATCGAACCTTTTTTAGGATGATCATCTCTTCCGGAACTTGGGCTAAACTTTCCCCGTGGAGCCTTCGGGGTCCAGGGGGATTTAGGAGAAGTGTGTTCCAATGGAGAAACCATGGCTGAATCTACGACTTCTGAAGCAGATATGACTTCTTCTTTGTGCTTATAAACCTCCATCCTTTGAGCACACATTAGACTGATTTATATTATCAACACAAATCCCAACAATTCTTGCACACTAATTTCTTTTTCGCACTAGCTAGTTGAAGAGCATTTACACCATCGCAGTAGAGCTAGTTCTTCCAGTGCTTCTCCTGGTAAGATCTTAAATCAAGTTAGAAACCAGAGAGAGTGAAGAGGTAATCAATCAAACCTGTTCCATCCATATTTAAGGATAGGTGATAAATGAGGAGCAATCATTAATCGTCTTTAACAATCTTCATGAGTAAAATTTATTTTGTACTATATCTTCTAATCAAACTTAGAAGAATAAGCGCTAACAAGATGTATAACAGAGAAAGAAGAGGTAACGAAGACTTACTCCGATGGATTCCTCTCTGCCCAGTCGGAGAGGAAGGAGGACGATGGGGGAGAGGCGTAGTCAGCGGTGTCGAGGGAAACGCCGATCGAGTCGAGCGGGGAAGGCAAAGGGGATGCGTTTACTGGAGGAAGACGGCGAGATCTCTGAAAGCGGGATGAAGGAACGAACCAACGATATGAATAGAGATAGAAGGACAGGACGCGAGGCGTCGGAGGAGCAATGTCCGGTGATGCCAAATGCGGTTCTTCAAATTTTCGCCGGCGATTTGAAGCTCCTATCTGGAAATCACGGACAAATTCAGGTTCTCTCGTTCTCTCCCCGAGCTTGGAAGAGAGAGAGAGACGGGGAGCAGTGAGGAAGAAGAGGAGGAGGAGGAGATGGAAGCGGGGGGAAACGTGGCTGAGAGAGGAAGTAGGAGACATGTGTTTGTTTGAAAAGGCCGGTGCTCACCTCTTGCGTCGCCTTCGCTATGGACAAGGTCTTTTACAGAATACAGTTTTTTTTTTAGTTTTTTTTAATATCAATTTATCGCTATTATTATTTTTACATATATATTACGATATCTAAATCTAATATAAAACATTAAGGCGCCATTTGGCACAGTGGTGATTGCGAGTTAAATCGCCACCACCATGCCAAACGAAGCCTACAACAAGAAATAATATTGTCGATATCATATCGCTTTAGGGGAGGGTGCGCGGCAGGAGTACTGTGGAGCACAGCCGGCAGCGTGAGGTGCCGAGGGAAGAATGTGTTTTGTTGATGTCATGTGGTGCGGTTGGAAATGTTGCGCTGTAATAGAGTGGATCGGGATCCTCTCCATTTCAAATGAAATGGATGGGATCCATTTCATATTTAGTGGACAGGATTAGTCCCCCAAAAAATCTAGTGGACATGATTTTTTTGAATTAAAAAAAATATAAAAGGTTGAGAAAAAGAGAACTCGTTGGATCAAAAAGTAAAAGATCTTGTCCGTGAAATGGATCCCCTCCATTTTGTCAGAAATGGAGAGGATCCTGGAGCCAATAAAGTAATGTCGCAGCTGCACACTACACCGAGATGGAGATCGGGTTGTGGTGATACTATCAGGGTAGCAGGCACACGAGGGCCGCCATGTACGATCACTTGTTACATTAAAGGGGGTTCTTTAATATGGTTTATAGTATAAAAAAACATATAGACTTTCCTATATTTATATGAGAGAGAAGGAAATAGAGGGAGAGGGTAGAAGAGTTTTTCTTAGAACTCTTGAACTTATTCAAATAGCTAAAGCTAGAGCTGTCAGTTAAAATCAAAAATCATAAATTGAACTTGAGCTGAATCAGAACTGCAAAAATTAGATCGAATCGTTCTCGAATAATTTGGTTCCAGTTTGAATTTTGGAACCGTGAACAACATTGGTCTGGGTGTGGTTCTTTCATTTTATTATCCAAATCGAAACCACAACATGCAAGTCTCAAGCGGTTTTAGGATTTTTAGACCCAATTCAAATCGAACCGGAGAAAACTGAACCGCGACCAGTTTATTATTATTATTATTTTATAATATTTTATTAATATTAATATTATTATAGTTTTTTTTATTTTTTATAATTTATAATAAAGGTTATCTATACTTAATAAAGGTGAAACCGGTGCATGGACAAGATCCACTGATGCATAAGGGCAAACTCAGTTGATGGGATTCCTCAAAATAAGTTCAATCCAACTGAATTGATCCAACCTCTACTGGCTCGCCAACAAAGTTCCAACGGGTCCAATCTCCCGCAATTCTGAGTGTGTTTGGTCTTATAAACGGACGTCAGGACACTCGTACGAGCATATACACTAACCACACCACCCCATCAAGTGGTGCAGATAGTAAAATCCTCCAACATTGGAGTGCAAATAGTAAAATCATGCAACATGGGGGTGCAAATATTAAAATTCCGCATCATTAAGTGCAAATAGTAAAATCCTCCATTATGGGGGGTGCAAATAATAAAATTTTCTTCATGGCGTACAAATAGTAAATCCTCAAATATGAGGGTGCAAATAGTAAAATGTTCCAAAATGAGGGTGCAAATAGTAAAAACCTCCAGCACGGGGGTGCATATAGTAAAATTCCCTATCAAATAGTGCAAAATAAAATTCTCATCATTTGGTGCAAATAGTAAAATTTTCTCATCATTGGGTGCAAATAGTAAAATTCATCATCATTATATTCAAATAAGAAAATCCTCCAAAAGGGGAGGGTGCAAATAGTAAAATCATCCATGTAGTGCAGATAGTAAAATCCACTTATTATGGCGGTGCACATAGCTAAATCTCATGATGGTGTGCATGTAATAAATTTCCTAAAAATGTGCATCATAAAATATAAGGAATTGGGCTGCAAATATTAAATAGGGTGGTTACAGACTGTAGATAGCGGTGTAACCATCGTAACTACCCATGAGACCTACAAATAGGACATCTATCTCTCCTTCATTCTCACCTTCTCCTCCTCACGCTTCTCTTCTTACGTGCACGAGACCTCCCATGAATATCTCCTTGCGTCTTTGAAGAATCCTTCGAAGATCTCAGAGCGTCTTCGAAGATCCCACAAAGATCTTCGATCTCCTACGAGCACCCTTGCGTGTGTTCCTTCGTGCACATATTGCACTCCGCGCACGTCATGCCCCTCTCACGTTCCTTTGTGCACACATTGCGCCCCACACATAATGCTCCCCGTGCACGTTGTGCCCCGGGCAACTTGCACACCGCGCACGTTGCGCCTCGCGCCTGTTGTGCCCAACCCACTGCTGAAAGAACGCCGCTCTAAACTTTCTCGTGCGCAATAGGAGGCAAGTCACAAAATTTAGATCGTGTCGTGTGCGCCACTCCAGACTCCTCAGTGCACAACAGGAGGCAAGTCACAGTCTCCAAATCGTGTCAAGCGCTTCGCTCTCGCTTCCAAGCACCCCTTGCAGACTCTAGATCGTGCAAAGCATGCCACCCCACTTTAGATCATCAACAGAAGACTTCAGAGCGCAACACTCTTCTCTGCGCAAGAATAAATACTTAGCTTTCTCTGTGAGACGGTCTGTCACCCTCGATAATTATAACGAGAGACGGTATGTCGCCCTCGATTTATCAAAATTACTTTGTAGCAATATAAGAAGATAGTGTAGGTTTGGTCGGCACAGCTCCGACCACATGACTTTTTGCCCCTTTACGAGGTTTTCCACGTAAAATTTCTTTTTTGTCAGACGTCTTCTTTCTCTGTGACTGTTTGCGCGCTCGACCACTCTCCGGTTAATACGGTCCAATCTAGATCGGTTTGAAGGAGCCTCCAGTTGGCAGCAATAGTTTGACGTCGTCTGTGAGAAAGGTGTTCCCAACATTTCCAAGAAGATTAAAAAGACTATATCCCCTCGCAACGATACTCGAGATTGAAGGTACTGATAAGAAGTCCTACAAACACAACTAAAGGATCAGTTCCTAAGGGGCACGCCGATCCAGTTCATTCCCGCTCACCCGTCAACTTGCCTCTCGATGAAGAGACAGGGAATGCACCTATCACAACATTGGAGAGACACGTATGCCATATGAAAAAGCACTAAACAGAGATTCTCGCACTCCTAAGGAGCAAAGGAGCACCACAAGTTCAAAGTCCCCGAACAAGGCAGCCCACCTACGCCAACTCTGAATCACGCTCTAGTCGAGCATTTCGCTCGCATACCTGAAGAGGAGCTCTCCAACTTTGCTAGTCGAAGCCACACTGCCCTCCTGCTCAGAAATCCTTAAAGATTACTTCTATTGTTTTACCACTTAGGTGTGACGCATCTCAAGAGTCGACCCCAAGCTCCTGGTAGGTTTTCTCTTAGGAGGACTCCACCCAGGTGGCTTTTATTTTGCACTAATGCGAGAGACTACATTTAGCTACCCCGGTCTCATTCGTTGGGTTGAGGCCCAGATTGCGGCTAAAGAAGCAATTGAAGCACACAACCAACAGTTCTAGAGGAACTCGAAGAGACAGCGAAAGTAGGAATCACCGCCACCGCCAGTTCACAATAAGAAGAACACATGACATAGCAATCCCCGCTGAAACTGGAGCCTACATCAACACCAGGATTACATTCCTCTCAACAAAACTCAAACCAGCGTGTTCCTCGCTACCCGTGATAATGAAGCCCTTCACAGGCCTGAGCCACTCACGCCAAACAAGGGAAATCAGTCGAAATACTGTGACTTCCATCGTGGACATGACCATAGAACGGAAGGTTGCCACATGTTCAAGATGGAGATCGAGTGCCTTGTCCAACAAGGACTTCTCGAAAGATTCTTAGAACCAGGGCCAAAACTAGCATGCGTCATAGACTGATAACTCAACTAATGTCAACAATGTTCCCTGACGTGGATAAGCCGAAGGTCTGGGCAAGAGGATCCCCCCTAGTAGAGCACGCAAAGCTTGCGCCTCATTTACCAGCAACCTCACCTTTTTGTATCATTTTTTTTGCTTTAGTGTAATAAACTACTAACGCACACACGTACACTTCGATTTTTTATAACACTGCAACTACTTTTTGACACTGTTAAAAATATAGATCTTTTTAATCTAAACTCTGATGGTTAAGACCACGTACTCGGTTCCCAATGCCTAGCAACATGCTCTCCAACTTTAAGAAGAGCCTGTTCCCATACTGCTAGAGCACCCAGACGTCACCAGGGCCTGCCCCCTCGTGCTCGCCAGCAGTTCGAAGGGTCTGCCCCTCACCATCTCTCCGGGGCCACGCTCCTGTGACATCTCACTGCCCCAGATCAAAGGTCCGCCCTTCTCCTCCGCGGTAGGTCACAGTGTCGTTAGGGCCTGCCCCCTCGCGTTCGCCAACGATTCGTAGGGTCTATCCCATCGCGGTCGGCCATGTTCGAAGGTCCGCCCTTTGCCATCATAATCAACGACACCCCCCAGCTCGGTTGTCTTGACCCCCCACTACCCGGCTCAAAGTATCCTCCCTTCGCCCATGCAGTAGGTTATGACATCATCATGGTCTCGTCCTTCCACTATCAATCAATCAGCGACACCCCCCAGCTCGACAATCTGACCTCTCACTACCCGTCTTGAAATGTCCGCCCTTCAGCCTGATAGTAGGTTACGACATCGTCTGGGCCTCATCCTCCAACTACAAACATTTAGAAAGCATAACATAGTTGCACACAAAGCAACGGTGCCAACACCGCAAAAGCTTAATCATCACAAAAATAACGCTCTAATCCGGAGCAATTCATGAACACAAAAGGCGCTCAAGGCGCTACAGTAGCGTAAAATACGGATACAAGTACAAGAGTACACACAACTCATGAGCGTGTAAATGAACAAAGATAAAAAAATGCCAACACCGAAAAATGTAAATCGTCACACAGACAATTCAACAAAAAGTCATTGCCCTCCTTTCGGTCCGGCTTTAGACTCCAGGGACTTGGGAGGCAATTGATGAGATTCTCCAAAATAGGTTCGGTCCAACCGAATTGATGCGACCTCAATCGGCTCGCCGACACAGTTCTAACTGGCTCAATCTCTCGCGACTGCGAGTTCGTTCAGTCTTACAAATAGACGTCAAGACACTCGTACACACATATACGATAATCACACAACTCATCATGCGGTGCAGATAGTAAAATCCTCCAACATGATGGTTGTACAACCCCGTATCCAGCGAGTGGGCTAACAGGAGCCGACCCGGCCGGCCCAAACCATCCCCGAGCCCCATGCGAGTTCGGCAGGGTACGCCGAGCCCAGCATGCCGAGCCCGAGCTCGGCAATAATCGAGCTGAGCTCGGCGATGGCCGAACGAAGCCCGGCATCCCGAGGCCGACTTCGGGTGCAGGAATGAGCTCGACGATAGTCGAGCCAAGCTCGACGATGCCCGTGCCGAGTTCGGCTTCTGTTGGAGCTCGACGATCGTCGTGCCGAGCCCGAGCTCGGCAATGGTCAAGCCGAGCTCGGCGGTAGTCGAGCGCAAGTCTGCCGAGTACCTGCCCGCCTAGGCCCAAGGCGAGGCGAGTCAGGCCTCCCGCCGAGCGAGTGCCCCCCCCAGGGCCAGCTCGCATCTCGGCCATGGCATACTTTTACTATGTGGCCCCTTTTGGTTTGCCTGTAGTCCTCGAAAACAGTGAAGGTTGTATATTAGCAGGCCATCTTTTCCTATAAATAGGACCCAAGGGGTACCTCAGAGGGCACGCTTACTAATTCTCCGGTCTATTAGCGCTTTCTGAGGTACCTTAGCCCGGCATTTGGCTAAGGAGGGGAAGCGCTCTAAGATCTTCCGGGTGTGTGGTGGGACCTCCACGCCGGGCCCTTGGTCTAGTCCTTAGTTCTTCTTTCTTCTTGCCATTTTCTTGTAGGAGCGAAGTAGGTGCGCGGCCACCCCTTCCCCAAGGGTCGAACTCCACAAGAGGCCGGTTTTCCGGTTTCAACACTTTGGTGCGGTGAGCGTGGAACGTGGTCAGCACAGAAAATCTTCCACAGGACTAATGGCAAGAGACGAGGGGCAAGGTTCAGGAAGGGGGGACTCGCCACTCCCTCCCCCTCCCGCGACGGCAGGGATATCCGCGGAGCTCAGGGAGGAAGTGCTCGGGCTGGTTAGGGTCGCACTCGGCATGCGAGCCGAGAGTACGACGCCTGCGGTGCCCGTGGTCGCCGATCCAGCGTTGGGCAACGATGCGCCCCTCAGGCGCGCAGGGAAGGAGGTCGCGAGCGAGGGGGAGCGCGAGCCGAGAGGGCGAGTCCTCTTTCCGGGCTCGGCGGGCGAGTATCTGTTCGGCGAGACGGCAGGGAGGGAGTTCCCAACTCGCCCAGCTGAAGGAGGAAGTCCCTTCAGCGAGTTCGTCTCGTCAGCCCCGGTCCCAGAAGGATTCCGAGAGCCGGAGATGTCCTACTACACAGGAAAGGGAGATCCGACCCAGCACGTCCAGTGGTTCGAAGACGTGGTGTCCATCCGACAGATGTCGGATGGTTTCAAGTGTAGGCTCTTCGCCATCACCCTCAGGGAAAAAGCGAGGGAGTGGTTTCATCAGCTCCCGGCCGGTTCCATCTACTGCTTCGAGGATTTGCGCAGAGGATTCATGCTGAGATTCACCACCTCGAAGAAGAGGAAGAGGGAGGTCGAGTCCCTGTTCCGTGTCAAGCAGAAAGTAGGGGAGACCCTGGGAAGTTACCTGGACAGGTTCCAGGAAGAACTGTCTCAGGTACAAGAGATGCCAGGGCACACCATGATGGTGGCCTTCACCCTGGGTCTCCAGCCCGGGTTCTTCGCCATGGAGTTAAAAAGGACGCCTCCAGTGTCTTTCGAAGCACTCTTGGAGAGGGCGGCAAGGGAGGCCGACATGGAGGCGGCACATCCAGAGTTCGCTCGGAGGTTGGCTAGGTGGGTCGTGGAGGAAGAGAAGCCAAGGGGAGGTCGGGCCCAGGAGGAGAGAAGGGTCGAGCCCCGACAGAGGGAACAGCAGCCGCAGCAGCATAGGTGGGGGCGTCAGGAGCCGAACAACCGATTGGGTTGGAGGCCGGAGTGGCAGGATCAAGGGCCACGGAGGGGCTATCAGGGGGGAGACAACCGTCAAGGTGGGCGTGGCCAGTTTTACCTCCAGGGAGGGAGGCAGGGCCAGAGACCGCCTCTTCCCGACCAGGAGGAGGCCATGGCTATCGCCCTGGGAGGGCGAAGGAGAGGGCAACCGAGGAGGAGGAGGGAGGTCAGGATAGACCTGCCCTATTGCGACTACCATCAGGAAGAGGGGCACACGACGGTCGCGTGTCCGGAGTTCCTCGAGGTGCGGGAGAACCGGGAGCAGCAGCGGCAGCAGCGGAATCATCAGGAGGTGCGGATTGAGGAAGTCCGGCCTCAGGCGGAGGGGGATCGTTGCGAAGACCGGGCCGATGTGGGGACCCGAGGGGGGATCGGAGTGATCCATGGGGGGGTGGGAGTCGAGGCTTCTCGAAAAGCAAGCCTCCACACCATGTACCGAAGGAGCATCGGCTCCACATCTCAGACTCCACCCCCGGAAGAGAGGATCACCTTCTCAAGGGAGGATATGCCGGGTCACGATGACCCCTTCTGCGATGCGCTGGTCATCCAGACCGCCATTGAAAATTTCACAGTCTCCCGGATCCTCATTGACAATGGGAGCTCAGTCAATATCATCTTCAAGAAGCCTTTCGATGCCATGCAGGTAGAGGCCAAGAGGGTGCTGGCCTCCGATGGGCCCCTCTTCGGTTTTTCGGGGGAGAGGAAAGAAGTAGAGGGGGGAGTAGGACTTCACGTCAGCTTGGGGGGACAGTCCCGGAACTGTCGATTCGTCATAGTTGAGGCCCCCAGCAGCTACAACGCCATTTTTGGGAGACCCCTCATCAGCGCCTTCCGATGCGTCCCCTCCTCCTTCCATCAATGCTTAAAGTTTAATGTGGACGGGATCCAGGTCCGGGTTCGCGGTGACCCCAAAGCGGCTCGGGAATACTATGTAACCGCGGTGAACTCGATTTCTTGGCAGGAGGAGGCCGAGGGGATGGGGAGAAGGATGGAGGAGATGGAAGGGCAGGAGGCCGGAGAAGAAGGTGGGGAGGAAGGAGGAAGGGAAGGGGAAGCACGCGAGGGGATGCTCCCAGAAGGGTCGGTTGGGGCGATGATCCCGGGGGAAGGGGAGGTCCTTACACCAAGAAGGGAGGACGCCGCAGAGTGGGAGGAGCAGTCCCGGTTGGAGGCCGCCGAGGAGGTCGTGGAGATGGAAGTCCTCACCCAGGGTGGCAGGGTGGAGAAGGTCCGCATCAGCGGAGGGCTGACTCCGGAAGATCAAGACAGGATGCTGGAGTGCATCCAAAAGAATGTGGATGTCTTCGCCTGGAGCGCAGCGGAGATGCCTGGGATCGATGCCGACGTCGTCTGCCATCGCCTCAATCTACACCCGGAGGCTCGCCCCATCCAGCAGAAGAGGAGGTCCGTCACGGACAAACTGGCCGAGCCCATCAGGGAGGAGGTCGCCAAGCTCCTTAAGGCCGGCTTCGTTTCCGAGATTCAATACCCCGGCTGGGTCTCGAATGTTGTAATGGTGAAAAAAGGGGACGGCCGGTGGAGGATGTGTGTAGACTTTTCACTGCTTAATAAATCATGCCCTAAGGATTGTTACCCCTTGCCTAGAATCGACGCGCTGGTAGATTCAGCCGTTGGTTTTTCTGTGATGAGTTTTTTAGATGCTTTTTCAGGTTATCATCAAATCAGGATGCACCCTCCTGACATAAAAGATGTCTCGTTCATCACAGGGGATGGATGCTACTGCTACAAGATGATGCCTTTTGGGTTAAAAAATGCAGGGGCTACATACCAGAAGATGATGGACCGTGTATTCCAGGGACAGAAGGGAAGAAACTTGGAAGTGTACGTGGACGACCTGATGGTAAAAAGCAGAGAGGTCGATTCTCACCTCCGGGATCTGGAGGAGACCTTCGACACTTTGCGCAGATACAAGATGAGGTTGAATCCTCTAAAGTGCATCTTCGGGGCAAGCAAAGGCAAATTTTTGGGTCATCTCCTCACCCCTGCCGGGGTCGAACCCAACCCTGACAAAGTCCGGGCAATTATGGAGTTGGGGCCACCTCGGGACGTGAAGGAGGTACAACGGCTGACAGGGAAGCTGGCGGGACTAAGCAGATTCCTCTCCCGGGCCGGGGAGAGGTGTTCCCCCTTCTTCAAGACCTTAAGGGGGGGTCGGAAGTTTGAATGGACCCCGGAATGCGAGGAGGCATTCCAGGCCTTGAAGAGGCAGTTGACTCACGCCCCCTTGCTCCAAGGGCCAAAGGAGGGGGAGGACTTGTTTTTGTACTTAGGGGTCGGGGCGGAGGCCGTAAGTTCTGTCTTAGTTCGGGAAGAGGGGAGAAAGCAGCTACCCATATATTATGTGAGTAGGGTTCTGAGGAAGGCAGAACTCCGCTATCCCATCTTTGAGAAGTTGGCCTTCGCCCTAATCATCTCGGCCCGGAGACTCAGGCCCTACTTCCAGGCACACTCCATCCAGGTGGTAACTGACCACCCCCTCCGCAGCATCTTCGAGGGAGTGGAGCACTCGGGAAGACTCGCCAAGTGGTCGGTGGAGTTGAGCGAGTTTGACATCTCCTTTGTCCCCCGGCTCGCAATCAAGGCACAAGCGATGGCTGACTTCCTGGCTGATTATGTGGTTGAGGTGGCGGAGGACAAACTCACTCGTCCCATCCCATGGAAGGTGATGGTGGACGGGGCTTCAGGGAAACACTCCCTGGGGGTTGGGGTCGTCTTGGAGAGCCCCCAAGGGACCCGGATCGAGCAGACGGTGGTGATACATTTCTCCATAACCAACAACCAGGCCGAGTACGAGGCGGTAATCGCAGGACTACGCCTGGCCAAGGAATTGGGGGTGCACGATGTGAAGGTCCTCACTGACTCCATGGTAGTGGCCTCCCAGATCAACGGGGAGTTTGAGGCAAGGGAGCCCACCCTACAACGATATTTGGCGAAGGTTAAGGGAATCATCGGTGGGTTCCAGACCTTCTCCATTCAACATGTGCCCCGAGAGGAAAATGAACAAGTCGACCACCTCGCCAAGCGCGGCCCTCGGGTGGGGGGCACTATCACGGACCTCTTCCACCCATCCCTAGAAGAAGGGGAGTTGATGGAGATAGATCGGCGGTCCACATGGATGGACCCATTCACTACCTACCTGTCCACAGGAGAGTACCCAGAAGGGATGGATAGGAAGAAGCTCAAGTACAAGTCGGCATACTATCTTTTGCGCGACGGGCAACTTTACCGCAAGACCCTCTCAGGATTACTCGCTCGTTGCGTAGCGGAGGGGGAGGCGCCGAGGATTTTGGAAGAAGTCCACTCCGGGGAGTGCGGGAGCCATTCAGGAGGGCGGGCCCTGGAGGGAAGAATCATCAGGCAGGGGTATTTCTGGCCTACCCTGAGGCACGATGCCTTAGAATTTGTCAAGAGATGCCACAAGTGCCAACTATTTGCCCCCCTCCAACTGCAACCGGCTCAGCGACTCAGGAGTATCACGGCCCCTTGGCCTTTCGCAATTTGGGGAATGGACCTGGTAGGCCCCTTCCCACAGGCAAGTGGGCAGAGGAGATTCTTGCTGGTAATGATCGACTATTTCTCCAAGTGGATGGAGGTAAAAGCTTTGGCCAAGGTAACCTCGCAGATCATTCGAAATTTTGTATGGGGGGAGATCATCTGCAGGCATGGGATGCCCCAGGCCATCGTCACCTACAACGGACCACAGTTCGCCAGCAATGAGTTCATTAAGTTCTGTGGAGAGCTCGGGATCGACCTCAGGTTCGCCTCTGTCCACCACCCTAGGAGCAACGGGCAAGTAGAAGCGGCCAAGAAGATTATCGTGAACCTCCTGAAAAAGAAGGTGGAGAATTTGAAGGGTAATTGGGTGGAGCAACTCCCCTCGGTCCTCTGGGCCCTGAGGACTACCCCCAACACCGCCACCGGGGAGACGCCCTTTAAACTATCTCACGGAAGCGAGGCGGTGCTCCCCATTGAACTCGAGGTCCGTACTCCCAGGGTTGCCGAGGCAGAAGCTGGAAGGGAGGAGTGGAGAGTTGAGAATGAGGAAGAACAACGACTCTCTTTGGACTTGATAGAGGAAGTACGCGACCTCTCCGCAGTCCGGCAGGAGGAAGTCAAGCGGAGGATGGCTAAGTATTTCGACAAGCATGTCCGGGTCAAGCAGTTCGTGGAGGGCGACCTGGTTCTAAAGAAGGTAGATGCGGCAGGAAGATCGGCAGCCGTGGGCAAGCTCCATCCAAACTGGGAGGGGCCTTACATCGTGAAGGAGGCGTTAAAGTCGGGAGGATACCACCTCCAGAATGTGGAAGGCGAGACTTTGAACCACACCTGGAGCGGCGACGACCTGAAGCGCTTTTATCCTTGAAAACTTGTACGTACCTCAGCTTTTTCCGAATGCAATGTATTTGACTATTTCTCCACAATAATCGTAACAATGACATGCAATGTGACGTAACTTCCGTTAAAGAACGACATTAAACACTCAGGAAAAAGTTTCTAAGTCTTCTCGCTCTGGGGTTAGGTCTCGATTCTCCCGCTGTCAGGCTCCCACCTAGCTGGCACGACCGAGTCTCGATGGACGTCGTTATGACCCTGGGGCTGAGCCCGGAGGATGTTCAACACCCGCCCTCAGGCTCCCACCTAGCTGACTGGCCCGGTGGTAGCACCCGGGAGAGGCAAAAGTTTCTAAGTCTTCTCGCTCTGGGGTTAGGTCTCGATTCTCCCGCTGTCAGGCTCCCACCCAGCTGGCACGGCCGAGTCTCGATGGACGTCGTTATGACCCTGGGGCTGAGCCCGGAGGATGTTCAACACCCGCCCTCAGGCTCCCACCTAGCTGACTGGCCCGGTGGTAGCACCCGGGAGAGGCAAAAGTTTCTAAGTCTTCTCGCTCTGGGGTTAGGTCTCGATTCTCCCGCTGTCAGGCTCCCACCCAGCTGGCACGGCCGAGTCTCGATGGACGTCGTTATGACCCTGGGGCTGAGCCTGGAGGATGTTCAACACCCGCCCTCAGGCTCCCACCTAGCTGACTGGCCCGGTGGTAGCACCCGGGAGAGGCAAAAGTTTCTAAGTCTTCTCGCTCTGGGGTTAGGTCTCGATTCTCCCGCTGACAGGCTCCCACCTAGCTGGCACGGCCGAGTCTCGATGGACGTCGTTATGACCCTGGGGCTGAGCCCGGAGGATGTTCAACACCCGCCCTCAGGCTCCCACCTAGCTGACTGGCCCGGTGGTAGCACCAGGGAGAGGCAAAAGTTTCTAAGTCTTCTCGCTCTGGGGTTAGGTCTCGATTCTCCCGCTGTCAGGCTCCCACCCAGCTGGCACGGCCGAGTCTCGATGGACGTCGTTATGACCCTGGGGCTGAGCCCGGAGGATGTTCAACACCCGCCCTCAGGCTCCCACCTAGCTGACTGGCCCGGTGGTAGCACCCGGGAGAGGCAAAAGTTTCTAAGTCTTCTCGCTCTGGGGTTAGGTCTCGATTCTCCCGCTGTCAGGCTCCCACCCAGCTGGCACGGCCGAGTCTCGATGGACGTCGTTATGACCCTGGGGCTGAGCCCGGAGGATGTTCAACACCCGCCCTCAGGCTCCCACCTAGCTGACTGGCCCGGTGGTAGCACCCGGGAGAGGCAAAAGTTTCTAAGTCTTCTCGCTCTGGGGTTAGGTCTCGATTCTCCCGCTGTCAGGCTCCCACCCAGCTGGCACGGCCGAGTCTCGATGGACGTCGTTATGACCCTGGGGCTGAGCCCGGAGGATGTTCAACACCCGCCCTCAGGCTCCCACCTAGCTGACTGGCCCGGTGGTAGCACCCGGGAGAGGCAAAAGTTTCTAAGTCTTCTCGCTCTGGGGTTAGGTCTCGATTCTCCCGCTGTCAGGCTCCCACCCAGCTGGCACGGCCGAGTCTCGATGGACGTCGTTATGACCCTGGGGCTGAGCCCGGAGGATGTTCAACACCCGCCCTCAGGCTCCCACCTAGCTGACTGGCCCGATGGTAGCACCCGGGAGAGGCAAAAGTTTCTAAGTCTTCTCGCTCTGGGGCTAGGTCTCGATTCTCCCGCTGTCAGGCTCCCACCTAGCTGGCAGGGCCGGGGTCTCGATGGACGTCATTACTGACCAGGGGGTGGACCTGGGAGTTGACACATGACAAGCGTATCCGAGCAAACCCGCCAGTTAGAAGGGCGAGCTCAAGGGGTCCTGTCCCCCTTGAATTTCTGTTAAAAAGGGGGTTCTTCGATCCACCTCCGGTTGGTGGAAGAACATACCCCCCCCCCCCGGGGGGCGAGCCCGTTCTCGCGGCTTCTGCTCGGCAGAGGGCATTCCTCGGTATGACAAGCGGGCGCCGACGGCAACCGTTCTCGCGAAGATCGCCTCGCAGGTAAGCGAAGAGTTCGCGAGCCTGGCCGCCGCCAACGCCTGAGGCCTCTCGCCGAACGCGAATCCTAACTCACGTGCATTCTAGCGCGGAAAATAAAAAAAAAAGAGAAAATCAAAAGCAAAGTTCCTTTCATTATAATCGCGAAAGAAGGAAGGGCTCGCCTCGGCGAGATTACAGGAAAAGAGGGGGAATGATTACAAAAAAAAAAGGAGAAAAAATAAAGGAGGAATTCGGTCAGCTCTCGCCCTCCTCTCCCGAATGGCGGTCCTCCTCGCCCCCAATCGATCGTTCCTTGCCCTTCGCCCCATCAAAAAGGGAGCCGAAGCTCTCCTCCTTCTCGCTGGGCGGAGACGGCGGAAACAGGCTCGGCAGAAGGTCCCGGACCGCCACTTCCTCGCAGCCCTCAGACAGAATCCCCGACCCCTTCATGGCGTTCAGCAGGCATTCGGCAGACTCGATCGAGTTGACTCGCAGCCGCTCCATTACCTCCCCCTCGCCGAAGACCCGGGGCCGCTTGTAGGGGAAAGGCGGCTCGACACTGTCTGGAGGGAAGAGGGCTTCCGTCAGCCGGCCGACCTCGCCTTGGAGGCAGCGGTTCTGCTCCTTTAGCGACTCCACCTCGGCCGCCGACCGAGCAACAGAAGCCTCCTGCTCGCGCGAGCCGGCCTCCTGATCCGCGAGCCGGAGCCGCAGCAGGGCAGTCTCGCCCTCCAGCTCACTGACGCGAGCTTGCATCACCTTGGCAGACTCGGCATCCTGAAAAATGAGAGGGTCAAACTCCCTGAAAAACATTTCCCAAGTTAAAACAAGGGTCGGTCGACTCTTACCAGCCCGCCTGAAGCCTCGTCGAGTAAGCGCTCGGCGATGCCGAACCGCCGCTCCGCGTCGGCAGCCTTCTCCGTCACCAGGTCGCGCTCCTGCTCGGTTTTGATCAGGAGTTGGCTGAGCTGGAAGCCGCGGCGGACCATCATATGGTGGAGTTCAAAGGCCCTCAGATGCGCCTGCAGGCCCTCGTGACCTATCTGCCGGGGGGTCAGGTTCGTGTAGGCGTCGGCGCCCTCCCGGCCATAGAGGCCGAAGCCAAGGGCAAATGCGTGGCCCGTGGGAGGCCGGCGAGCTCCCCAGGAAGGGGCGCGAGTGGAGACGGAGACGCGATGGGCTCCCTCGTCCCAGAGCAGCATCGGCTCGCCGGCCGCGTCCTTACTCCTTCCCCCCTTCCCAAAGTGGGGGTGGTCCTTTGGAGCTCCCGAGCCGCTGGGGGGAACCTCCTCGACGGAGGAAGGAGAGGGGGACCCGCGCCTCTTCTCGCGAGGGGATGATGTCTCCTTCAGTGGGCTCGCCGGAGCTTCGTCGGAGAAAACCTCCGGCGAGCTCATGAACTTGACGGGCGACGCGGGCTGCCGAGGAGGGCCCCGCGAGACCATCTTCGCCCTTTTAAGGGCCGAGGGGCGGTGGACCGAGCTCGGCCCCCCAAGCTCCAACCGCTTCTTGCTGGAGGATTTCCCCTTGGCCTTCTCTTCCCGGCACGCCTCGGCCGCAGCCCGAGCCCGCTCAAGCGGATCCGAAAACACCCCCGGGTCGGCGAAGGGAGGGTTCACCGGGATCAGTCGCTCCCCTGCAAAAAAGACTTAGCCAAAAAATAAGGTTCTGATCGGTTAGGCCAAATGGCGAGCGGAAGGTAAGCGAGACAAACCTTCACCGGGAAGGACAAGTGGCAGGGATTCGAGGCCGCGACGAAGGAAGGCGACCTCGAAGTCCTTGTACAAGAAGAACTTGTGGAGTTCGGCGTCATTACCAGACACCGACGGCGGCCGGTAAACCTCCTCGCTCTTCTGCAAGGGCGAGAACGGGATGTTGCCGAGGTCGCCCCGGATGAAGGCAATCTTCGACATCCAGTTGTGATTTTTGTTGGCGACCTCGCGGATCTTGATGGATGTGCCGCCAAAGAATGCGACCCCGTCGGCGTTGGCTTTGTAGGAGAAGAGCTTGCGGAAGACGGTCAGGTTGAACTCGATCCGCTCTCGGCGGAGGTAGCAGGCAAACCCCACTATCATGGCGATAGCGTTGGGGTTGAGCTGCGCGGGCACAGCGCCGTAGTACTTGAGTACCTGGCGCACCTCCGGCCAGAGCGGCAGGCGCAACCCCACCTCAAAGTGCGAGATGGGGAAGGCGAGCTCGTCCTCGAAGAATGAATTAATGGCCTCATGATCCGCCGGGAGGCGGGCCACAAAGCCGGCAGGAACGTAATCCGCCACAAACTCGGCGAGCTCGCTCGCCGTGGTATTTCCCTCGAAAAAACAGTGACCTACGAAGTTCTGGGCGCACTTGGAGCGGCCCTCGGAGTCGGGGTTTCCTTTACCCATGCTCGCGGAGGAGACGAAGGCACGCGAGCGGAAGGTAGGAAGGGCAAAGAAAGTAAGAAATGAGAAGGCAATAAAGGCGTAGCCGGGGGTAGGTGGGGATCCCTATTTATAGAAAAGGAAGGGGGAGCGAAACCGACTGACCAGCTCGGCTCGCATACCCCACCTCGCGTATCCCGTCTCGCCACTCTGTACTCGCCGACCTAGGCGAGCCCAGCCCAGGAATCCGAAAAGGCACGCAACACTCGAATAAGAAAAGGCCTGCTCGCGCGATAAAATTTACACTTTATTTATCATTAAAAAGAAAATTGTCCAGAACAAAGAAAATCAGAAAAGCGCGCGCATAGACCAGGCGGCAATGGGGGCGAGTACCGGTCGGCTCGCAAGAGAGCCGTCCTCAATTACCCCGGCCTCGCCGGCCCGATGCCGCCAGCCGCTGCGCAAAGAGTTGCCGAAGCTGCCCCAGGTTCCTGTTCGCGGCACGCAGGTTCTCGTCAATCTCGTCGAAAAGCACGGAGGAAGATGTGGCCGCGTATGTCGAGCTGATCCTCGCCTCGCCGGCAAGCTGCGCGCATTCGTCCTGCAGCCGGGAGTTATCTTTCTTCAGATCCTGAAGCTCGCGCACTAGCTTCTTCAGGACCAGCTGGCTTCGCCTCGACCGTTCGGGGCTGTCCACCTCCGAGTCCAGAAAGACGTCCAAGGTACGCGGCGATGGAAGAGGCGAATAAACGACCCGTTCGGCGGAGTTATCAGTCGCGGCTGGGTCCGGTAGGCCTGCACAGGAAGGTTGAGACAGCGGGTGGGAGTAGCGAGCACCGGTTAGAATCAGACGCAAGATGGGGAGGTCAGGGGCATACCTTCAATGTCCTGGGGGGAAGCAGGAGCGGATGTATGCTCGGCGTCCATCCCAGTAACCGCAGGAGCAGGAGAGGGATGCTGAGAGTGAAGGCGGGTCGGCGATACCGACCCCCGCGGGTCTGGCTCCACGATTTTGGTGACAAGAGGCGAGTCTCGCAGGCGCGGGTCAGGGGAGGACCCGGGCTCCTTGGCGGGTAGACTCTCGACCCTCGGTGTGGAAACCTCGCCGCCTTGGTCCTGTTCGGTGGTAAGATCCACAAGATCTTTGTCATGAGGGGCCATGGCAGAACGATTGGAAGAGTCGGAGCCATGGGCCAAAGTACTTTTCAGGTCGGCGAAGATGTGCTCGGCCTCGGGAGGAAAGGGCCTCGCCCTCTTGGCCGAGCCGAATTCAGCAAAACGACGGGCCGGGGCGCTCAGATCCATCAGGGCTGCGGCACGAAGGGCGGTCTCCTCGCGCGATTTCGCGAGCCGTTCCATGACTTCCTTCGGGAGTGGCATCTCGGCAGGACTTAAGAAAAGAGAGGGGCGGGGGTCAGTCGAGCAGGCAGGGCATGTATATATAGCCATCGGTGGGTCCTACCAAGAGATTCCTTTCGGCTCCTGTCGCACTCGCAGGATCCTAGTGGGTTGGATGTTTCTTTCCGAGTTTGTGCCAACCTCGCAAAGAGCGGGGATTGTGTACAACCCCGTATCCAGCGAGTGGGCTAACAGGAGCCGACCCGACCGGCCCAAACCATCCCCGAGCCCCATGCGAGTTCGGCAGGGTACGCCGAGCCCAGCATGCCGAGCCCGAGCTCGGCAATAATCGAGCTGAGCTCGGCGATGGCCGAACGAAGCCCGGCATCCCGAGGCCGACTTCGGGTGCAGGAATGAGCTCGACGATAGTCGAGCCAAGCTCGACGATGCCCGTGCCGAGTTCGGCTTCTGTTGGAGCTCGACGATCGTCGTGCCGAGCCCGAGCTCGGCAATGGTCAAGCCGAGCTCGGCGGTAGTCGAGCGCAAGTCTGCCGAGTACCTGCCCGCCTAGGCCCAAGGCGAGGCGAGTCAGGCCTCCCGCCGAGCGAGTGCCCCCCCCAGGGCCAGCTCGCATCTCGGCCATGGCATACTTTTACTATGTGGCCCCTTTTGGTTTGCCTGTAGTCCTCGAAAACAGTGAAGGTTGTATATTAGCAGGCCATCTTTTCCTATAAATAGGACCCAAGGGGTACCTCAGAGGGCACGCTTACTAATTCTCCGGTCTATTAGCGCTTTCTGAGGTACCTTAGCCCGGCATTTGGCTAAGGAGGGGAAGCGCTCTAAGATCTTCCGGGTGTGTGGTGGGACCTCCACGCCGGGCCCTTGGTCTAGTCCTTAGTTCTTCTTTCTTCTTGCCATTTTCTTGTAGGAGCGAAGTAGGTGCGCGGCCACCCCTTCCCCAAGGGTCGAACTCCACAAGAGGCCGGTTTTCCGGTTTCAACAATGGTGCAAATAATAAAATTCTCAATCTTGTGCTGCAAATAGTAGAATCCTCCAACATGAGGTGTAAATAATAAAATTCTCTATCATGAGATAGAAATAATAAAATCCTCTAACATGCAGATCAAAATAATAAAATTCTTCCACTACTGCCCCACATGAGCTCGATGCCGCCCCACACTGACCCTAAAGCCTCATTTAGCGCGGCGGTGGCGGGCACGACCAGAGCTTTGGGACGGGGGATCAAAACAGAGGTTTCAGGGGGCTTTTCCCAGGCACTGCAGACACGGCAAATACCGCCGGGTGCCGTTTATTTCGACATTTTTGCTGGACGTTTGGAGCAAACGCCACCGACATTCCCGAAAACATTTGCTCCAAACTTCCGTTCTCATTTTTGATACAAATTTGAAGTGAGAGACCGCAATTTTCGCGTTGACACGTCTTCAATCGTCGTTGACCGGCCGCCGGGAGTCATCGTCAATTCATCTCCCTTCCGATCCGACACTTTCCTTTCTTCTAGAAAATAACCCAACCTTCCTCTTATTCTTCAAAGTTCAGATTTCAGCGTTTCCTGCTCCTTCCCCAATACTCCGTCTACAACAAGGCCCTAAAGTGTTCGCCTTCCAAATGACAACACGCTTCTCTTCTCTTCCTCCTCCTAACCCCATTCTTCATTTTCCCCAAATTATCGGATGTCGGCGGCTTGCTGCGGCGGCCTGGAGTGCGTCCTCTGCGCCACATGCGCCCGCTGGGCGTGGCGCCGCTGCTCGCACGCCGGCGCCGGCGACAGCGCTTCCTGGCCAGCCCCCACCGCCGCCGAGTTTACTCCCATCCCCCGCGCCTGCCGCGCCATACTAGCGGCTTACGAGGACGATCTCTCCCAGCCCAAATGGTCCCCGTCCCCCTCCGGCTACGGCATCCACCCAGCCTCCGTCATCCGCCGCGCATCCAACGCCGACACTGCCGACCGCTGTCCTCCCTACCTCATCTACCTCGACCGCCACAACTCCGAGCTCGTTCTCGCCGTGCGCGGCCTCAATCTCGGCCGCGGCGCCGACTACCGCCTCCTCCTCGACAACCGCCCCGAGGCCCAGCTCTTCGACGGCGGCTATGTGCACCGGGGCCTCCTCAAGGCCGCCGTTTGGATCCTCAACCGCGAGGCCGAGACGCTGCGTCGGGCGCTGAAGGAAGCGGGCCCGGGGTGCCGGCTTGTGCTGACGGGGCATTCGCTGGGCGCCGGAGTGGCGGCGTTGGCGGCGGCGGTCGCGGTTAATTCGTTGGACAGGTTCGGGGGAATCGGGAGGGAGATGGTGAGGTGCTATGCGATAGCGCCCGCAAGGTGTATGTCGCTGAACCTCGCTGTGAAGTACGCGGATGTCATACACTCGGTTGTGCTTCAGGTGCTAACATTATTATTATTTTTATATATATAGACACACACTAACACGAGTGAGAGACACGGGCTCTCCCCATACCGCTAATCGTAACAGTGTCTCAATCATGACTGTGCACGGGGTGGGACCTCAGTGCCCCGTGCGACAATACTTTGATCATGACATTGCCCAAGCATGACAACGCTCCCGGCGCTTGCAAACCTCCGAACGCTATACTTTGCATGCCACTCGTTTTTTCCTTATGCACGAGAGATTTGAGAGCATATTTATCTATATGAGATCGCATATTTTAAAACAAAAAAAAACATAAATTAATAAGATTAAAATTTTTGTAATAAAAAGAAGTAAAATATAAAAAAAGTGTAACTAAATGATATATTTTTTAATATAGTATAAATATAAAATAAATAAATCATATAAAAATGATGCATGTTGTTTGAAGCCTTATACAAGTTATTTTCAGGATGATTTTTTGGCAAGAACACCAACACCATTGGAGCATATCTTCGGCTCTATTTTCTGGTTAGTTGACATTATTTTACTAATGTTTTTAATGCTATTGTAATTAATTGTTCGATTTTGTTTTTATTTATATTTATAATTATAATATATATATATTTTTTGGCAGCTTACCATGCTTGCTATTTTTAGTTTGCGCGAGGGATACTTTGATACCTGAGGAGAAACTGCTCAGGGATCCCACAAGGCTTTATGCTCCAGGTCGAATGTTTCATATCGTTGACAGAAAGTCATGCAGGTATTATTATGTTTTTAAGTTTTTATCACATATAAATGACAAAGATATAAACAAACAAAATTAATAATTGATATACTGAATGTTACCCTATAAGATAGTAATGATATACACAGGGGCTGATCCGGGGGAATGGAGCCCGGCAAGAATTTTACAAAATGATACTAGATTTGGATTTCTCTTGTCGAGATAATGAATTTTGACTACTTATACGTCAAAAATGGTGGCCGGATGAGGGAGAAATGACTACGATAAGATGAAAACTTTCAAAAAAAAAAAAAAAAATTATTGAAAGAAGTTGATGTCTGCTCCCTTTGTTAACATTCTTAGATCCGCCACTATATATATATATATATATATATATATATATTATATATATATATTTATATATATATATATATATATATATATATATATATATATATATATATATATATATATATATATATATATATATACATATACATATATAATTGTTAAAATTGAACCAAAGCTCTGCGCACTTTCAAAAATTGACATCAGTATGTAAATGTTGGATATGAAGCTGTGGAAGAAGGCCTCCAGAAGTTAGAACTGCTATTCCTGTGGAAGGAAGATTCGAACACATTGTGCTGTCGTGCAATGCCGTGTATGATCATTCCCTCGTTTGGATCGAACGAGAAGCAAAGAAGGCTCTCGAAGTAAGCATAGCGACTTTTCTCCGCAATACACCCTTCAAATAACACAAATGCATCTTTTTATTCGTCGAGATCTTAGACCCTCGTCGCTACCTAAATGTTTTAAGAATGTCATGCTGGTTCTGCAGAGAATGGAAGGCGGCTATGAGGCTATGATCCCTCCGACGCAGCCGATAATTGCGAGGGATCAATCTCGTGACAGAGAGCATAAGGATGCGCTCGAGAAGGCGGCTCAGTTGACCAAGGAGCATTGCGATCTAGATAGAGGAATCTACAAAGAAAGTTACATCCCGCTGGATTATGAGCACAATGAGATGAATTCCGAGTCCGAGTCGAAGTCTGATCGGGAGGACGCGGTGGAGAAGCTCTTGAACGACAACAAAGCGGAAGGCTTGGGGAGATGACACCGAACTTTCTCACCGATGGCCAACTATACAACACATTATTTTATTGATTTTTTCGTGTTGAAAGAAGAGATGCAATTGATTTCTTGGCTTCCAATTATGTTAATAAATATGCTACTCCATGAGCAACTATGTGCTTTGAAGCACTATGTGTTATGTCATTCGTTGTGAATAACTTTTTTTTTTATTTTCTTTTTGGAAAAATAATTTGGAAGGAATTTATTTTATTTAACACTCATATTTGTATTGTTAGCATTGGAAATATCCTTGCAGGAATGTGCTACTAGTAGTGCTTGTAGGATTGTCTTTGTATGGGTTCTCATCTTAGCCATTGATTTTTACACACATTGTTTGTTGTTGGTTTCCTATAAATTAATTAGGGGAATTTAGGCATTAGAGAGGCAGCTCTAGTTTCTATATCTCTCTTTTTTCGTCCTCAAGGCATATAGTTGCTGCCAAAGCTTTCGGTTGCAGCGAACGGCCGCCCAGTCTCGCCGCAGCACGTCTAACTCTCTTTCTTGCAACCCTGCAATCCCCGACCATTGCCTCTCACATATTGTCCCTCACTTCCACAAACCGCTACTACCAGCCTCAAAATCCTTGGTCGTCATCTACTTCCTCCATGGTACCTTCCCTAAATCCTAAATCCTCATAAATTGTTATCTCCTTCCACCATACTTTTATCCCTAGACACAAAATCCTCCTAAATTGTTAGTAGCTGCAAAAAACCAATCAATAATTGTCTCAGCCAGTCCTTGTCTTGTTCTATCTAAATAAGCAGTATGTTTCACAACATAAGGGAATTAAACGAAGTCACATGTATGGCTTAAACATTTCCTTATCTATAGCTTATATTCAAAAAAAACCACTTAATACGTAAGACAAATTATAGAGACTAGATAGGAATGAGACCCCTTTTATGGAGTTTGGGGTGCGGATAGCTCACTCCTCATGATCCCCATTATCTTAGTGATGACATAGATTTGACCACCGCACACGCGATCGGCACGTGCAATCGCGCGCGATCCGCACACGCCAAGATCCCACTCCCCTTCGCCGGACAGGGCCGACTGAGGAGGGTGGCCCCTATCTCCCTCCGCCGGCTGGCCGGATCATACCGGCTCGATTTCCGACCGGCCAAGAGGTCGCACCTCTCGGTCGCGCACCCGCGTCCGAGAGGCGTGGCAATCCCGCCTCCACCAGAGTTCACTTACGAGCCACCACTCCTCCACCAGAGTTCACCAACGAGTCGTTGCTTCTCCATCAGAATTCTTCTACGAGCCACCGCCACTTCACTAGAAATTCGACTAAGGCCACAACATAACCACGAAGAAGACGTTCTGCCCATTGTAGGAAGGAAGCCTCCTTCACGTACAACCTTCAGCAAGCCCACTCCAACCTCATTCCGCGCGTTCTGCGCTCGCCCTCGCATTAAGATTGTGAAATCTAAGCTTCGAGTAGAGCAGTTTGTTGCCCGCCGAGCACCAAAGATTCTCTCTCACCTCCAAAGTGTAAGGAGGAGCGTTATGCCGCTCTCGATTCTTCAACAGATCTGTAACTCGACTGCCCACAGTGTGTTAGGGTGTGGTTCCCATACGAGTCGGTAAAAACCACCGGGCACGCTTGTAGCTGCTCGTGATGTTTATGTTTGGAGGCCGGAGCGATGTTGGAGCTGCCTGGGCTCAGGGTTCGTCGAGCAGCGCTCCATAACCGAGCTGAAATGAGCACAATTTGGGGTTAGGTGGTACCTACCACCAAATTAGGTGTTAGGTAACACCTACCACCATTTTTGGGGTTAGGTAGCATTTGTTTTGGGCCTATAAATGAAAGCCAATTCCAAGGCCTAAAGATTCATTCCAAGAGAGATTTGAGTGGAGGAAGATCAAGAGAAGATCTCGGAGAAGAGTATCGAAGATCGGATCGTCGGATTCTGAAGAAGAAGGGGCTTTGTGTAGCCTTTCTCCTTTGCGGCATTCGGAACGGATTTTTCAATCCATTGGGTAATGGTTTCTTGATTTCTCGCTTGTTTTTCCCTTGTCAATCCTTGTGTGGTTGTGGGAGAAGAGATTTATGCTTTTGCAGCAAGGAGAGATTTTTGTATTCCTTTGTGGAACTGGTACCTTGTGTAGGTGGTGGTGATCCGTTGTGGATCGATGATGGAAATTGTGCCTTGTGTATGTGGCGGTGGTGAAAGCCTTATAATTTGTTGTGCGTGATTTTCACGTCTTATAGTGGGGGCTTTCAAGGGTGGACGCTGATAGTCCCGTGGTTTTCACCTTATTGGGTTTCCACGTTAAAATTGTTGTGTCACTTTATTATTGATGTGCTTGTTTTTGTCTTGCTTGTAAATCCGCTACAGGTGCCCTGGTCAGGATCGTGCTATTTTTTCCCAACAAGTGGTATCAGAGGCAGGTTGCTGGTCAGTAGTCAGAACAGGACCAATACTGGGCTGACCTTTTGTGATTTCGAGACGAGGCGATTGTATTCTCAGGTTTGGCATTGAGTGCGGTAGTTTACGACCATTGGTCATCTGGCTATCCTCTTCAGTGACTTATCGTGAGAGAGTCGCGCTCAGAGAACTGTGGTTAGTCCGGCCAGTTGGTTTAGCAAGATGGAATTGACTTCAGAACAGATGGTCAAGTTGAATGGAACAAATTATCATCAGTGGCACTTGCTTATGGAGGATCTCATCTACGTCAAGGGCTGGCATGCCCCTATCTTCGAAGAGATGCCGAAGGATATGGATCCTGCTAAATGGCAGGTGGAGCACCAGAAGCTCTGTGGTTTCATTAGACGGTTCGTGGAGCCGAACGTCTACAACCACGTGGCTAGCATCACAGATGCGAAGGAGTTGTGGAGAACTCTAGAAACGTTGTATGCCAAGAGCACTGACATCAACAAGCTGGCTTTGCTGACGAAGCTTGGAGAGTTCCGCTACCGGGAAGGCTCATCGATCATGGATCATGTCAATGAGTTCCAAGGAATCATTGATCAGTTGACGGCGATGAAGGTGACATTTGAGGATGAGGTCAATACGCTGTGGCTGTTGAAGTCCCTTCCGGACTCTTGGGAGATGGTCAAGATTGCACTGATCAACTCTTCACCCCAGGGGATTATCACCATGGAGATCGCCAAGAGTGGGATCTTGAACGAAGAGGTGAGACGAAAGTCTCAAGGGACGTCGGGCTCTTCATCACGAGCTGATGTTCTGTTTACGGAAACCAGATGAGAGGCAGAAGCAAGAGTCGAGGACGGAAGGAGGAAAGAAGCCAGAGCAGAGGGAAGTCACGTTCACGATATCAGAACGTGAAGTGTCATTTCTGCCACAAGAAGGGACACATCAAGAAGTTCTGCTATGCCTGGAAGAATGAGCAGAAGAAGGGTGTGGCGACTGAGGCCAAGGAGGAGAGCCACACTGCCGCGGTTGTCTCCAGTGATGAGGACGATGTTGTCATTGTCGGTGATGAAATCACAGCAGCGCTCTCCTGTGACGACAGGAGATGGATTGTAGATTCAGGTGCTTCTGCGCATGTCTCCCACAATCGGGAGCTTTTTGCCACGTACACCACCCATGAATGCGGGGTGTTACGAATGGGCAACGGGAATACGTCCAAGGTGCTGGGACGTGGAGACGTGCATCTGAAGACGAGCACTGGAGTGTTACTTATTTTGCGGGACGTGCGACACGTGCCCGATATTCGTTTCAACCTACTTTCCGTGGGGAAGCTTGGAGATGAAGGACATACAAGTATCTTTGGTGGTGATTTCTGGAAGCTAGTTCGAGGATCGCTGGTTATGGCCAAGGGCTATAGGGAGTCCGGCCTTTATTACATGGAGGGGAGGCCTGAAGATCCACATGCAAACTCCGTGAGAGATGAGGGATCCATTTCCCTGTGGCACAGGAGACTGGCTCATATTAGCCAGAAGGGCTTGGACTGCCTACAGAAGAAGAAGCTACTCAGTGACCTATCGGCCGATCACATGGAGAGGTGTGAGCACTATATGGCGGGGAAGCAAAATCGGGTTTCATTCCGTCGTCATCAGTCCACCAGGAGATCTGAGCCATTGGAGCTCGTACACACAGACATCTGCGGACCTATGAAGGTCCCAACACGAGGGGGAGCTCAGTATTTTGTGACCTTTATTGATGACTGGTCGAGAAAGGTTTTGGTCTATCCGTTGAAGACCAAAGACCAGGTACTTGAGACCTTCAGAAGGTTCCATGCTGAGATGGAACGCCAATCTGGAAAGAAGCTATTGTGTATCCGTTCTGACAACGGGGGAGAGTACGTGGGTCCATTTGATGAGTATTGCAAGGACCACAGGATTCGTCATGAGAAGAACCCCCCCCCCCCCCCGAAAACACCACAACTGAATGGTGTTGCTGAAAGGATGAACCGGACATTGATGGAGAGGGTGCGATGCATGCTTTCTGAGTCCAAGCTGCCAGAGATGTTTTCTGGTGAGGCTCTTTTGACTACGACGCATGTCATCAACCTCTCGCCGAGCTATCCTTTGGATGAGGATGTTCCAGATCGAGTCTGGTATGGGAAGGACCCATCCTATAGTCATTTGCGAGTCTTTGACTGCAGAGCCTTCGTCCACATTCCCAAGGACGAACGATCGAAGTTGGAATCGAAGACCCGGAAGTGCATTTTCTTGGGCTATGGTCATAATGGTGAGCTCGGATATAGATTCTTTGATCCGGTGGCGAAGAAGTTAGTACGGAGTCGAGATGCAGTGTTCTGCGAGGAACAAACTGGAGGTGATCTGGAGAAAATAGGTGAGTCTGGAAGAGACTCACGTTCTGCTGAGTTGCCTATTAGTAGTGATGACCACGTTGAGGAGACTGTGGAGCCAGTTCCAGCACAGGGTGCTGAAGATGATGTTGAGGAGCCAGGAGCTGCTGAGGAGCTTGCAGAAGAGGAGCCTGCACCAGCTCCTGAGCCTGTGTTGAGGAGATCAGATCGAGCTAGGCATCCGCCCGCCAGATATTCTGCGTCAGAGTTTGTTCTACTAACTGATGCAGGGGAGCCGAAGAGCTATTCTGAAGCAGTAGAGAGCGCGGAGAGGCACCACTGGATGGCAGCTGTACAACCCCATATTCGCTGGGAGGGACCCAGAGGCTTCAGTGGTCAGGATTGGGCTAGTCTCAGGCTAGCCTCGGGTTAACCCTAAGGCATACTTGTGGAGTTCTCGTCCTGTAGGAGCTCTCGCCAAGGGCAGGGAAAAGATGGAGAGATCATCGACCGACCAAAGCAGATAGTCGAGCTCTCGGCAGGAGAGATCGTCGACCGACCAAAGCAGATAGTCGAGCTCTCGGCAGGAGAGATCGTCGACCGACCAAAGCAGATAGTCGAGCTCTCGGCAGGAGAGATCGTCGACCGACCAAAGCAGATAGTCGAGCTCTCGGCAGGAGAGATCGTCGACCGACCGAAGCAGATGGCTCGACCACGGAAGCTTCCGCCTTAGGGAAAGCTCCCGCCCAGGGCAGGCGAGAAGGCCCTAAGTAAGCCTTCAGTCGCGATAGTTTCAAGACCGTGAAGGGCGCGAACCTCCCTGGCAAGGGGTCTCGCCAAGGTCGGCCCAGTTGGGGGTCCAGCGAGAGCCTTCACGGCCAGGGTTCTCGCCAAGTGGGCCCACGTGGTAGGGCCCGGCGCTCGTAAAGGGGATTATTTTATTAGTATCCCGAGGTAAAATTATCCAAATACCCTTGGAATGACAACGGGATTTGGCTATTGGCAGACCCCTCAGGGGTATTTCGGTATTTTCAGGTCAAAGGAAGACTATAAAAAGACCCATAGGGGCTCTTTGGAAGGCAGGGCTTTCATTATTCTCCAACTCTAGTGCCTTCTGAGGAGCTCCCAGCCCAGCATTTGGCTTTGGAGGGGAAGCTCTCAGAGATCTTCCGGGTGTGTGGTGAGACCTCCCAGCTGAGGCTTTGGGTCAGTCTTTTGACCTTAGCAGCCAGTCAAGGGTCGAGGTAAGAGAGAAGTAGGCGTCGGCTGCACTTTGGTTTGTGAACATTCGTTGGGGTCATTTTTGGCTTCAACAGTTATGGTGCGGTGAGCGTGGAAGCAGCCGGTGTAAGAAAATCTCGAGTTAAGTCCCATGGCAGGAGGCGAAGGTGAAGGATCAGGCGCAGGAGGATCCCCCACCCGGGTGGACGAGGCGACGAAGAAGATGTTTGAGGACTTCAGGCGGGAAGTCATGCAGACGATCAACTTGGCCTTCTCGGCAAGGAATGAGTGGGAGACGCCGCAGGTTCCGGTGGAGGTGGTTCCGCTGCTAGGCGAGAACGCTCCAGGGCAGCGCCCCGGGAAGGAGGTCCCGGTGGAGGCAGGCGAGAGGGACGTAGCCGCGCGGGAGCTTTTCCCAGGCCAGCGTCTCGAGAAGGAGCTTCCGGCGGATCTGGGCGAGAAGGAGGCGACGGTGCGGGAACTCTTCCCTGGGCATGGTCTCGCGGATCGGTCCAGCCAACCGAGGTCGCGAGATGTGCCTTCTCGCCAGGCGGGAGGCGAGACCCCCTTTAGTGAGCTAATTGTCTCGGCTCCAGTGCCGGAGGGGTTCCGGGAGCCGGACATGACCTACTACACCGGGAAGGATGACCCGGTTCAGCACGTGCAATGGTTCGAGGACGTGGTGTCCATCAGACAAATGTCGGATGCCTTCAAGTGTAGGCTTTTTGCCATCACTCTGAAAGAGAAGGCCAGGGACTGGTTCCACCAGTTGCCGGCGAGTTCCATCTACAGCTTTGAGGATCTGCGGAGGGGTTTTCTGTTGAGATTCTCAACTTCGAAGAAAAGGAAGAAGGAGGCTGAATGCCTGTTTGCAGTAAGGCAAGGGCCGGAGGAGACGCTGGGTCACTATGTCGACCGGTTCCAAGAGGAGGTTCTCCTGGTCCAGGAGGTCCCGGGGTATGCGCTGATGCTTGCCTTCACCCTGGGGCTGAGGCCAGGGTTTTTCAGCATGGAGTTGAAGAGAGTGCCCCCTCTCTCTTTTGAGGAGCTCATGGAGAGGGCGACGAAGGAGATAGACTTCGAGAGGGCAAACCCTGCGTTTGCAAGGAAGCTGGCCAGGTTGGCCGAGGATGATGTGAAGGAGCCGGTAGAGGGAAGGCAGAGAGAACAGAGAGAGCAGAGGGAGCCGAGGGAAGATAGGAGAAGAGAAGAGCCCCGAGGGCAGGGACAGCAGCATGGGGGGGGGCTAGGGAGCCGAACAACCGACTGGGTTGGAGGCCTCAGGAGGGCCGCCCCCAGGGGCAAGGAGGACTTCAGGGAAGAGATAACTTCCGGGAACAAAGAAGGCTGGAGCAGGGAGGATGGCGACAAGGACCAAGGGGTCATTTTCCACCGCCGCAGGAGGCTATGGAGGTGGGAAGGGGAAGAGGAAGAAGATTTCGGGGAGCCGGAAGAAGGGGAGGAGGAGAAGGAAGAGGGGGCAGGGTGGCGTTGCCTTATTGTGACTTCCATCAGGAGGAAGGTCACGCAACGGCCACCTGCCCAGAGTTTCTGGAGATTAGAGGGGCCAGAGGGGTCGGAAGGCAGGATCCGCCTGTAAGGATCGTCGAAGTACAGCGAGAAGAGGCTGAGGACAGGTGTGAAGACAGGGTAGACGTGGGGACCCGAGGAGGGATCGGAGTGATCCATGGGGGAGTGGGGATCGAGGCAACCCGCAAGGGGAGCCTTCAAACCATGTTCCGCCGAGGGGTCGCCTCAACCTCCCAGGCCCCCCCAGAGGAGAAGATCACTTTCTCATCCGCGGATATGCCAGACTACGAGGATCCGTTCTGCGACGCGCTTGTGATCCAGACAGCGATAGAAAACTACACCGTCTCCCGGATACTGGTGGACAATGGGAGCTCGGTGAACGTGATCTTCAAGAAGGCCTTCGATGAGATGAAGGTGGAAGGAAAAATGGTCCTGGCTTCTGATGGACCGCTTTTTGGCTTCTCCGGAGAAAGGAAAGAAGTGGAAGGGGGAGTGGGCCTGCATGTGAGGCTTGGGGGCGTCTCACGGAACTGTCGGTTCGTGATCGTGGACGCCCCGAGTAGTTACAATGCCATCTTTGGACGTCCCCTCATCAGCGCCTTTCGCTGCGTACCCTCCTCATACCACCAATGCCTCAAGTTCAACAATGGAGGGGTGCAGGTTAGGATCAGGGGGGATCCGAAGATGGCAAGGCAATGCTATGTGACGGCGGTTAATACCGTGTCGTGGATGGCGGAGGCAGAGGAGTTGGAGAAGGAGATGGCTGAGCAGGAAGGGGTTGAGAAAGGGGAGATAAGCCTGGGAGAGGCGATGGAAGTTGTTGAGGTTGGGGGAGAGGAGCTCGAGTTTGAGCAGGAAGAGGCAAGGGTAAGTTGGGAGCGGTCGGGGCTGGAGCCGGCCGAAGAAGTGGTGGAGATGGAGGTGCTTACAAGAGCGGGGGAGGTGCAAAGGATTCGGATCAGCGGAGGCTTGAGCCTCGAGGATCAGGAGCGGATGCGAGCCTGCATCCAAAGCAACGTCGACATCTTCGCTTGGAGCGCGGCAGACATGCCGGGCATCGACGCAGACGTGGCCTGTCATCGCTTGAACCTGGATCCCAGAGCCCGCCCCATACGCCAAAAGATGAGGGTCATCGCCACCAAGCTAGAAGCCCCCATCCGAGAGGAGGTCAAAAAGCTCCTGGACGCAGGCTTCATCTCAGAGATCCAGTATCCAGGCTGGATCTCCAACGTGGTAATGGTAAAGAAGGGAGGAGGAAAATGGCGCATGTGTATTGATTTTTCCTTATTAAATAAATCATGTCCCAAGGATTGCTACCCCTTGCCTCGAATCGACGCGCTGGTTGACTCAGCCGTTGGTTTTTCTCTTATGAGTTTTTTAGATGCATTTTCAGGTTACCATCAGATCCGGATGCACCCTCCTGATGTCAAGGATGTTTCCTTCATCACGAGAGATGGATGCTTCAGCTATGAGATGATGCCCTTCGGATTGAAGAACGCAGGGGCGACGTACCAACGCATGATGGATCGAATCTTTCGAGATCAGAGGGGAAGGAACCTGGAGGTCTACGTGGACGACCTCATGGTCAAAAGCAAGTGTGTCGATTTCCACTTGCGGGACTTGGAGGAGACGTTTGCCACCCTGCGAAGGTTCAAGATGAGGCTGAACCCCTTGAAGTGCGTCTTCGGGGCTAGTCGTGGGAAATTCCTCGGACACCTCTTGACTCCCGCAGGGGTAGAACCTAACCCCGATAAGGTTAAGGCTATCCTAGACCTGGAATCGCCTCGCAGTGCCAAGGAGGTCCAGCGCTTGACCGGGAAGTTGGCCGGGCTAAGCAGGTTCCTCTCTCGGTCAGGGGATAGATGTTCCTCTTTCTTTAAAGTACTTCGTGGTAACCAAGTATTCGAATGGACGGCCGAGTGTGAAGAGGCATTTCAGGGGCTGAAGAGACAACTCTCCCAAGCTCCGTTACTTCAAAGCCCGAAGGAAGGGGAGGACCTAGCCTTGTATCTCGGAGTGGGGGGAGAGGCAGTGAGCTCCGTCTTGGTTAGGGAAGAGGGGAAGAAGCAGTTACCCGTCTATTATGTCAGCCGAATCTTAAAAAAGGCGGAGCTCCGATACCCCATCCTGGAGAAGCTAGCGTATGCTTTGGTCATCTCAGCTAGGAAGCTTCGCCCTTACTTTCAAGCACACTCGATTAGGGTGGTAACCGACCATCCCCTTCGCAAGGTCTTGGAGGGGGTGGAACATTCAGGAAGGTTGGCAAAGTGGTCCATCGAGCTAAGCGAGTTCGACATTTCTTTCGTCCCGAGGCTCTCCATCAAAGCCCAGGCCGTAACGGATTTTCTGGCGGACTATGTTACCGAGGCCGAGGTTGAAGAACCAAGGCCGCAAGAAGCGTGGAAGATGGTGGTCGACGGGGCCTCAGGAAGGCACTCCCTGGGAGGAGGTGTGGTGTTGGTAAGCCCTCAGGGAGTTACCATAGAGCAAGCAGTGACTTTCCATTTCCCTGTAACCAATAACCAAGCAGAGTATGAGGCTGTGATCGCTGGCCTTCGCTTGGCAAAGGAGCTGGAAATCCAGGATGTGGAGGCCTTCACCGACTCAATGGTGGTAGCATCGCAGATCCGAGGCGAGTTTGAGGCCCGGGAGCCTACCCTCGCAAGATATCTATCAAAGGTAAGAACTATTATTGGAGGTTTCCGTTCTTTTTCTATTCAACATGTTCCCAGGGAGGAAAGCATGGCAGCTGACCGATTAGCAAAGTTCGGGCCTCGGGGTGGAGGTACCCTAACCGAACTATTTCGGCCAGCCATTGAAGAGGGGGAGGTGATGGAGGTGAATCAGCGGTCCTCATGGGTAGATCCGTTGGTGACCTTCTTGACCACAGGAGAACTGTCGGAAGAAGTCAAGGATGCAAAGAGCTTCAGGCACAAGGCGGCTCATTACCTGATGCTGGAGGGGAGCTTGCATCGGAAGATGTTGTCGGGGCTCCTCGCGAGATGCGTAACCGAGGAGGAAGTCCCGAGGATCCTGGAAGAGGTGCATTCTGGAGAATGCGGCAGTCATTCAGGGGGAAGGACATTGGAAGCAAGGGTGATAAGGCAAGGATATTTCTGGCGGACCTTAAGGAAGGATACAGCTGAATTCGCAAGGAGGTGTCGGAAGTGCCAAGTACATGCTCCTCTCCAGCTCTTGCCCGCCCAAAGGCTTCGAAGCATCACGACGCCATGGCCCTTCGCCATTTGGGGAATGGACCTGGTTGGACCCTTTCCTCCAGCTAGCGGGCAGAGGAGGTTCCTCCTAGTTATGATTGACTACTTCTCCAAATGGCTGGAGATCAAGCCGTTAGCCAAGGTAACCTCCCAGGTCATCAGAAACTTCGTTTGGGGGGAAATCATTTGCAGGCACGGATTGCCCCAAGCGATAGTGACGGACAACGGTCCTCAGTTTGCCAGTGAAGAATTCATCAGTTTCTGCACCCAATTGAGGATTGACCTCAGGTTCGCCTCTGTCCATCATCCTCGGAGCAATGGCCAGGTGGAGGCGGCAAACAAAGTCATCGTCAACTTGCTCAAAAAGAAGGTGGAGAACCTGAAGGGTAGCTGGGTGGAACAGCTCCCTTCCGTCCTGTGGGCCTTGCGAACAACTCCGAACACGGCCACAGGAGAGACCCCCTTCAAGCTCTCTCATGGGTGTGAGGCTGTCCTCCCGGTGGAGTTTGAGGTTCGGTCCCCAAGGGTCGCGGCCGCAGCTGAGGGAAGCGAAGCTTGGAGGTTGGAGAATGAGGAAGGGTTGCGCCTCTCATTAGATATGGTGGAAGAGCTGCGGGATGTTGCCGCCATCAGGCAAGAAGAAATAAAACGGCGAATGGCTCGGTACTTCGATAAGCACATCAGAGTCAAGCAATTCGCCGAGGGGGATCTAGTACTGAAAAAGGTCGACGCTGCGGGAAGGTCGGCCGCGGTTGGTAAGCTCAACCCTAGCTGGGAAGGGCCTTATATAGTAGAGAAGGCTCTGGTTAACGGAGGCTACTATCTCCAGGACGCGGAGGGAAGGACCTTGAGTCACACTTGGAATGGTGATGACCTGAAGCGCTTCTACCCGTAAGAGGGAAAGAAGGATTGTAATGTTGTAAACAACTGTTGCATTTTCAATGAGTTTATTTCAAAATGTTGACTGTCGCTGAATATGCAGTCTTTATGTTTTTTGTTTTAACTGGCTATGATTCCTCATCTCAGTGATAGAATAGGCCTGGTTGAAGGAATCTTCATCAACACCCCGAGCTCGGCTCGGCCCCAGGTAGACCCGCTGCGCAGGCTCTCATCTAGCTGGCAGGTCCGAAGGCTCGCCTGTGGGGGAGAGGTTTGGTTATCTTCATCAACACCCCGAGCTCGGCTCGGCCCCAGGTAGACCCGCTGCGCAGGCTCTCATCTAGCTGGCAGGTCCGAAGGCTCGCCTATGGGGGAGAGGTTTGGTTATCTTCATCAACACCCCGAGCTCGGCTCGGCCCCAGGTAGACCCGCTGCGCAGGCTCTCATCTAGCTGGCAGGTCCGAAGGCTCGCCTGTGGGGGAGAGGTTTGGTTATCTTCATCAACACCCCGAGCTCGGCTCGGCCCCAGGTAGACCCGCTGCGCAGGCTCTCATCTAGCTGGCAGGTCTGAAGGCTCGCCTGTGGGGGAGAGGTTTGGTTATCTTCATCAACACCCCGAGCTCGGCTCGGCCCCAGGTAGACCCGCTGCGCAGGCTCTCATCAAGCTGGCAGGTCCGAAGGCTCGCCTGTGGGGGATAGGTTGGCTTTTGCGATACTTTGTTCTTAGCCACTTCTACGACACCCCGAGCTCGGCTCGGCCCCAGGTAGACCCGCTGCGCAGGCTCTCATCTAGCTGGCAGGTCCGAAGGCTCGCCTGTGGGGGATAGGTTGGCTCTTGCGATACTTTGTTCTTAGCCACTTCTACGACACCCCGAGCTCGGCTCGGCCCCAGGTAGACCCGCTGCGCAGGCTCTCATCTAGCTGGCAGGTCCGAAGGCTCGCCTGTGGGGGAGAGGTTTGGTTATCTTCATCAACACTCCGAGCTCGGCTCGGCCCCAGGTAGACCCGCTGCGCAGGCTCTCATCTAGCTGGCAGGTCCGAAGGCTCGCCTGTGGGGGAGAGGTTTGGTTATCTTCATCAACACCCCGAGCTCGGCTCGGCCCCAGGTAGACCCGCTGCGCAGGCTCTCATCTAGCTAGCAGGTCCGAAGGCTCGCCTGTGGGGGAGAGGTTTGGTTATCTTCATCAACACCCCGAGCTCGGCTCGGCCCCAGGTAGACCCGCTGCGCAGGCTCTCATCAAGCTGACAGGTCCGAAGGCTCGCCTGTGGGGGATAGGTTGGCTCTTGCGATACTTTGTTCTTAGACACTTCTACGACACCCCGAGCTCGGCTCGGCCCCAGGTAGACCCGCTGCGCAGGCTCTCATCTAGCTGGCAGGTCCGAAGGCTCGCCTGTGGGGGATAGGTTGGCTCTTGCGATACTTTGTTCTTAGCCACTTCTACGACACCCCGAGCTCGGCTCGGCCCCAGGTAGACCCGCTGCGCAGGCTCTCATCAAGCTGGCAGGTCCGAAGGCTCGCCTGTGGGGGATAGGTTGGCTCTTGCGATACTTTGTTCTTAGCCACTTCTACGACACCCCGAGCTCGGCTCGGCCCCAGGTAGACCCACTGCGCAGGCTCTCATCTAGCTGGCAGGTCCGAAGGCTCGCCTGTGGGGGATAGGTTGGCTCTTGCGATACTTTGTTCTTAGCCACTTCTACGTTACAACGAGCTCGGCTCGAACCCCGGTAGACCCGCTGCGCAGGCGCCCACATAAGCTAGCAGGTCCGACGGCTCGCCGGTGGGGTAGGGGTTTAATTGGTTGGAAAAATACGGGGGCAGGGCCCTAAAGGTCTCGGCTCAGAGGTCTCAACCGGTAAAAGTCTCGGTTTGGAGGTCTCGGCCGGTAAGGGTCTTGGCTCAGAGGTCTCGGCCAGTAAAGGTCTCGGTTAAAGGGGGGTTCTCGCAAAAGGAGGCTCCCGGCGGACCTGGGCAGGACGACTTAATCGACGACACGAGGTTCCCGCCTAACGGATCTCTGAGAAAGGTTATCCTAAAGAGACTAAGGGTCTCGGCAGAAGCTCGCGCGGAAGCCATTCAGCAGAATAATATACTTTCAAGCACACACTGACAATGAAAGATGAAACATTCCTTTACATAGAATTAATTACAAAAGTTGGAGCCTCTCGCTCATTACAAGAAACAAAAAGAAAAAGAGAAGCTTAGGGGGACGCGCTGTAACTCCCGCTTGTGCTCTCGCCTGAATCATCGCCCGAGCTCGCTTTGGATGTCTCACCAATGGCGGTGGAAGACTTCAAGATATCTGAGGGAGGCGAGTCGGGCGCGCCTGGAGGTTTTGGGACCGGATCGTATAGCCAAGGGAGGAGTTGGCGAGCGTCGATGGTCGCGCCGTCCTCCCGAAGCAGCTTGACGTCTCGCAGCGTCTCAAGCGTCAGCTTGACGGTTGCCTGAGCATTGGCTTGCAGCAGCTTGTCAACTTCGTACTCCGAGAGATAATGACTCCTCAGCCTCGCATCCAGCTCCGGAGGCGGGACCTTCGCCATCTCAGCGCGAAGCTATTCCCTCAGGAGGACGCTCTCGCAGCGCGCGTTGGCCAGCTCTGCGCGAAGCCCCCTGACTTGGGCAGAATCCTGTAAAAAGAAAAAAAAAAGAGTTCAGTCTGGAAACATCGCACAGTAGTAACTTCGGGGAAACGGGGGCAAGGGTTCAGGAGGGTCTCGCCTACCTCGGTCGCGGGGCGCAGAGACAGCGCCAGTCGAGCGTCCGCAAGCTCCTGTTGAGCTCTCGCGAGTTCTTCTTCCGCGGTGTGCGCGCGAGCCACTGCGTCCTCCCTTGCCTTGCGCATATCGGTGAAATTCTTGTCGATGGTGATGCTTCGACGCACACACATATGCGTAAGCTCGAACCCGCGCAATATAGCCCGGGTGGCGTCGAAGGCTAGAAGGCGGGTGGACATCTGGTCAAACACGCCGGCATCCTCCCGGCTGTAGAGACCATATCCAAGCGAGAAGGCCTCGCCAGTCACATTTTCCCCCTCCGCCCATCTGGGAAGGAGTGTCGAAACCCTGATTGAGTTTGACTCGAGGTCCCATTCCATCTGAGGCTTCCCCTCCGAGTCGGCGTACCTCACGCCAAAACCAAAGTTCCGGTGCCCTCTCGGCACCTCCTGGGGCGGGGCGCTGGCGGAGGTTTCGGCGGCGACCACTTCTCCCCCAGCCTCGCTCGCGGCCGATGGGTTCCCGGTAGAAGCCTCGGCGCGGCTCTTGGCGGCGGCATCCATCTCGCTGGCCATCTGAAGGATCGCTTCAAAGGACCTGCCCTCGGGAGGAGGTTGGACAGGCGAGATGGCCGGGGCTTTCCCCTTCTCGAGAGCAGATGGTCTGGGCCTCTTCAGCGTTCGGAGAGGAGGAAGGGTGACCTTCCGCTTCTTGGCTGGTGGCGACATAGGAGGGGCTGGATCGTTTCGGCAAGCGCTGGCGCTAGCTTCCGCGAGCGCAAGGGAGCCTCCCGCGGCCAGACCCTCGACGCTCCGGCCTTCAGCGAAGGGTTGGCGCAGAGGGACCTCCCGCTCTCCTGCAAAGTTAAAACGCTTCAGCGCGAGAAGATCTTCGATAAAAGAGGGAATCCGAGGCGAGACCATACCTTCGCCCGAGTGAACGAGTGGGAGGGAGTCGACGTCTCGCCTGAGGTAGGGAACATCGAACTCCTTGGTCCCAAAGAATTCCAGGATTGCGCTCTCGCGCGATCCCAGAGTAGGCGGCTTGTAGGCAGCGTCCTCGTACTGAACGGGCTGAAGCGGGACGTTGCCGAAGTCTCCGCTGACATAAACAAATTTCTCGCCCCAGTGGTGGTGCTTGTTGGCGAGACCGGTAACCTCGAGCAGTTGCCCGGAGAAGAAAACCACCCCTCCCTTGGCGCGGAAGTTGAATAGCTTCCGGAAGATGGACAAACTGAACTCGATCCTCTCGGATCGCATATAGCATATGAATGCTATAAGGATCGCGACCGAGTTCGGGTTCAGTTGGGCGGGAACCACCCCATAATAGCGAAGAGCAAGCCGAACCTCCGGCCAAAGGGGAAGGCGGAAGCCCACCTCGAAATGCTCGAGGGGGATGGCGAGTTCTCCCGGCTCCGGAGTATTCACCTTATCGTGGTTTCCCGGGTTCCGCGCCGAGAAGCCGGCGGGGATGTAGCGGTCAACGATCATGTTATATTCGTCGAGGGAGAGCTTGCAGGAAGGGAAGAGATGTTTTTGGAAAGCTTCCGCGCAGTGGGCGCGACCCTTGTTCTCGCCAGGCATGGTGGGTTTGCGAGTGAGAGCGAGAGCTGAAAAGAGGTCGAAGCGGAAGCAAGAACGCGAGAGCAAGGAAGGAAGGCTGAGGTTCCGGATCGAAGAAGTAAATGCGGTTGGTAGACTTCTCTATTTATAGGGAATCGTTATCATCATGGATCCATCCGACAGAGAGAGAAAGTGACAGCGGAGTACAGCTGTCAGAATCCGGGCTAACGGCGCCTCGATTTTCCCCCTCGGGATGGCAGCGGTCAACAGTCGTTCCTGGTTTCGACGCAACTCTGGATTGGCGCAAGCCTCCTAGATTGGCGCAAGCCTCCTAGATTGGGGGAAGCCTCCTAGATTGGCGCAAGCGTCCTAGATTGGTGTAAGCGTCTTAATTTAAAAGCCTCGCAGAGCAATAAAAAGAAAAAAGAAAAGAGAGACATGGGTAACAGCGAGATCCTCATTAGCGCAAGCTGGATAAACTTAATTAACAGTAATGTTTATTACAGATACATTGATAGAAGAGATACATTGAGATTCAAAGCGGGAAGGCTAATAGAGCTTCCAGCTCCATCGTCCTCGTTCTCGCCGCCTAGTTCTTGGGGGCGCCAACGGGTTGAAGTAAGACGATAGGGTGGTACACCCAAGGTTGATCCGCCTGGCGTGATCCCGGATCTGCGAGATGCACCTCCCTGGCGAAGACCCGGCAGAAGGCCCTCCCGGGCAAACAGTCTCGCCCAAGAAGAAATCCCGCTCCAGAGCCTCCAGCCTTTGCTCCACGGATTCGCGGAATGCTTTCGCCGCGGCAGTATGGGCACGGTCTCGCCGGACAAGCTTGGCCAAAATGACCGAGATCTTCCTCCTTCTCCCCTTCGCGCTCCCAGCGCTGTTCAAGGTTTCTTCTATCTCGCCAGACGAGGGGAGGGGGGACTCTTCATCCTCTTCTTCTTCTTCTTCTTCTTCCTCCTCTTCTTCTCCTTCCTCGTTGACTCCCGACCGCAAGCCAGGATCACCTGCGAAAGAAACACACGAGAATTTTGGTCAAGGCATGACAATCAACAGTCCAGAAAAGTTTTCGCATACCTGCGGCTGGGCGAGAACCGTCAACCAAAGTTGGACGAGAAGGCCCGGCCCCTCCGTTGGTTCCATAAAGGAGGTAAGAGGCTTGCCCAGCCCCGGGCGGAAGGGCTCGCGCACGATGATCCCGGCCTGGCCGGAAGCATGAGGGGAGTTGTCTTCTCTTAAGGGACGATCAGCATCCTTGAGAGTAGCGGAAGGTTCAGAAGCCGCCCCTCCCGCCTGCAGGATAGGATTGGCCACCGCAGGAGGCACTTCAACGGTTCTCGCTTCATCTTCCCGGGTGGTTAGACCCGGGTCGGCGGGAGTTGGCACTGCGAGAAGACGGTTCAGAAAAGAAAGGGTCGGGTTGAAATATTGACAAGGGAAAATGTACCTATCGTTCCGGTTTCGGCCGGAGGAATCCTCTCCGAGACCCGCGTTTGGTCCTTGGGTGAATGAGCGGGCAGGTTCGAAGAACTTGGCGGGATCTCGGCGTCATCGTTAGGAGCGGATTCCTGCGAAAGCTTACTTTAACCGTCGGATCTAGTACACAATCAGCTCGATAGGAACGGTTGAAAGGCTTACCTTCTGCGGAGAAGGATCCCCCGCAGGATTGGGAGTGGGGGAAGGAGGATCCTTGTTCTCGCGAGAAAGGTCCCGCCGGACCACCTTCGCCCTTTTCTTTTCCTTCTTCGGCTCGGAAGGCCCGGCGGTTGAAGTCTTTCTCGCTAACCATGGAGCCACCGCCGCACAGTTAGCCAAGGCCCGCACTTGGGCAGCGACTAACCGGTCTTGGAGGTCTTGCGGAAGCGGTTTGGCAGCACGTTTGGGATGCATGGTAAGCTCGCGCAAAAATCCCTGAGGCGAGAGCTCAGCTGGAAAACCGTACTTCAAGGGCAGGGCGTATGGACGCCTATCAGTGCATATTTATAGCCGCAGTGGGGCCCCCCAAAAGATTCCCTCGGTAGGCGGGCACGTGTCCAGCGAATATTTCGGGGGTTGGACTTGTCTTGTCGAGCGCAGGGCTAGCTCGAAAAGAGCGGGGATTGTGTACAACCCCATATTCGCTGGGAGGGACCCAGAGGCTTCAGTGGTCAGGATTGGGCTAGTCTCAGGCTAGCCTCGGGTTAACCCTAAGGCATACTTGTGGAGTTCTCGTCCTGTAGGAGCTCTCGCCAAGGGCAGGGAAAAGATGGAGAGATCGTCGACCGACCAAAGCAGATAGTCGAGCTCTCGGCAGGAGAGATCGTCGACCGACCAAAGCAGATAGTCGAGCTCTCGGCAGGAGAGATCGTCGACCGACCAAAGCAGATAGTCGAGCTCTCGGCAGGAGAGATCGTCGACCGACCAAAGCAGATAGTCGAGCTCTCGGCAGGAGAGATCGTCGACCGACCGAAGCAGATGGCTCGACCACGGAAGCTTCCGCCTTAGGGAAAGCTCCCGCCCAGGGCAGGCGAGAAGGCCCTAAGTAAGCCTTCAGTCGCGATAGTTTCAAGACCGTGAAGGGCGCGAACCTCCCTGGCAATGGGTCTCGCCAAGGTCGGCCCAGTTGGGGGTCCAGCGAGAGCCTTCACGGCCAGGGTTCTCGCCAAGTGGGCCCACGTGGTAGGGCCCGGCGCTCGTAAAGGGGATTATTTTATTAGTATCCCGAGGTAAAATTATCCAAATACCCTTGGAATGACAGCGGGATTTGGCTATTGGCAGACCCCTCAGGGGTATTTCGGTATTTTCAGGTCAAAGGAAGACTATAAAAAGACCCATAGGGGCTCTTTGGAAGGCAGGGCTTTCATTATTCTCCAACTCTAGTGCCTTCTGAGGAGCTCCCAGCCCAGCATTTGGCTTTGGAGGGGAAGCTCTCAGAGATCTTCCGGGTGTGTGGTGGGACCTCCCAGCTGAGGCTTTGGGTCAGTCTTTTGACCTTAGCAGCCAGTCAAGGGTCGAGGTAAGAGAGAAGTAGGCGTCGGCTGCACTTTGGTTTGTGAACATTCGTTGGGGTCATTTTTGGCTTCAACAGCAGCGATGCAAGAGGAGATGCAATCGCTGCGGACAAATCATACCTACGACCTGGTGCGGTTGCCGAAGGGCAAGAAGGCCTTGAAGAACAGGTGGATCTTTAGGTTGAAGGAGGGTGCTTTTCCTACACCTCCTCGTTACAAAGCCAGGTTGGTAGTAAAGGGATTTGCACAAAGACAGGGCATTGATTTTGATGAGATGTTTTCGCCCGTAGTGAAAATGTCCTCCATTCGAGTTGTGCTAGGCCTCGCTGCGAGGCTAGACTTGGAGGTGGAGCAGATGGACGTGAAGACCGCTTTTCTACATGGTGATCTTGAAGAGGAGCTGTACATGGAGTAGCCTGATGGCTACTGTATCAGGGGTAAAGAAGGATATGTATGCCGCTTGAAGAAAAGTCTGTACGGGTTGAAACAGGCCCCGCGGCAATGGTATCGGAAGTTCAAGACTTTTATGGGGGAGATCGACTTCACAAAGACCACCCTAGACCACTGCGTGTTTGCGAAGCAGTATGCTCCTGAAGACTTCGTCATTCTGCTACTTTATGTCGACGACATGCTGATCATCGGGAAGAAGACTCCGCGCATTACTGAATTGAAGCGGCAGTTGAGTTCAAAGTTTGAGATGAAGGATCTGGGTCCCGCGAAGACTATTCTGGGGATGCATATTCGCTGGGACAGAGGCACCAGATTCCTTTGGTTATCCCAGGAGCGGTATATCCACAAAGTGTTGCAACGTTTTTCTATGGATCAGGCGAAGAAGGTGAGCACGCCACTTGCAGCTCACTTCAAGTTGACCGCTGATCAGTGCCCCAGCACACCGGAGGAGAAAGAGGCTATGCAGAAGGCACCTTATGCGTCTGCAGTGGAAAGCTTTATGTATGCTATGGTGTGCACGCGTCCAGACATTGCTCATGATATTGGTGTTGTGAGCAGATTTCTCTCCAACCCTGGGAAAGAACACTGGAGCGCGGTGAAGTGGATTCTGAGGTACCTGCAGGGGACGACAGATCTGAGTTTGAGATTTGGAGGCAGTGAGCCCGAGCTTCTGGGCTATACTGATGCTGATATGGCCGGAGATCTGGACTCTAGAAAATCTACGTCCGGGTACCTGATGCTATTTGCAGGGGGAGCAGTTTCGTGGGCATCGAGACTGCAGAAGTGTGTGGCACTGTCAACAACAGAGGCTGAGTTCATTGTTGTAACTGAGGCAGGAAAGGAGTTGCTCTGGATGAAGAGGTTTGTCAGAGAACTTGGTTTCACTCAGGATCGTTATATGTAGATGTGTGACAGCCAGAGTGCCATCCACTTGGGAAAGAACTCCATGTTCCATTCAAGGTCGAAACACATCGACACACGGTATCATTGGATACGTGATGTTGTGGAGAAGAAGGAGCTCGAGCTACTGAAGGTTCACACCGATGATAATGGAGCGGACATGCTGACCAAGGTAGTGACCCGAGGGAAGTTTGAGACATGTGTGAAATCGTCGGGATGGCAGTTTCTCCCGACTCGATGTGAAGGGGGAGTTTGTTAGGGTGTGGTTCCCATACGAGTCGATAAAAACCACCGGGCACGCTTGTAGCTGCTCGTGATGTTTATGTTTGGAGGCCGGAGCGATGTTGGAGCTGCCTGGGCTCAGGGTTCGTCGAGCAGCGCTCCATAACCAAGCTGAAATGAGCACAATTTGGAGTTAGGTGGTACCTACCACCAAATTAGGTGTTAGGTAACACCTACCACCATTTTGGGGTTAGGTAGCATTTGTTTTGGGCCTATAAATGGAAGCCAATTCCAAGGCCAAAAGATTCATTCCAAGAGAGATTTGAGTGGAGGAAGATCAAGAGAAGATCTCGGAGAAGAGTATCGAAGATCGGATCGTCCGATTCTGAAGAAGAAGGGGCTTTGTGTAGCCTTTCTCCTTTGCGGCATTCAGAATGGATTTTTCAATCCATTGGGTAATGGTTTCTTGATTTCTCGCTTGTTTTTCCCTTGTCAATCCTTGTGTGGTTGTGGGAGAAGAGATTTATGCTTTTACAGCAAGGAGATATTTTTGTATTCCTTTGTGGAACTGGTACCTTGTGTAGGTGGTGGTGATCTGTTGTGGATCGATGGTGGAAATTGTGCCTTGTGTATGCGGCGGTGGTGAAAGCCCTATAATTTGTTGTGCGTGATTTTCACGCCTTATAGTGGGGGCTTTCAAGGGTGGACGCTGAAAGTCCCGTGGTTTTCACCTTATTGGGTTTCCACGTTAAAATTGTTGTGTCACTTTATTATTGTTGTGCTTGTTTTTGTCTTGCTTGTAAATCCGCTACAGGTGTCCTGGTCGGGATCGCGCTATTTTTTCCCAACATAGTGAAGTTTGACCGACGCAGATCCGGTCACATGGTTCTTTACCCGAATGAGGGGTTTTCCCACGTAAAAATCGTCTTGTGCACTTACTTTCTGACTGATTGCGCACTTGACCACTCCCGAGCTAAGACAGTCACATCCAGACCGGTTTAGGAGCGTCGAGTTAGACCGCAACAGTTTGACGTCGTCTGTGAGAAGCGAGTTCTCAACATTCTCAGAAGACAGTACCCTCTACACAACGGTGCTCGTAACTAACTTCAATGGCAAGAAGAAGCGCCCGAACCACCGAAGGATCGATCCCTAGAGGACGCGTTGAGCCAACTCCCTCTCATTCACTCATCACCGCGACTCTCAATGCTGAAGCCGTGCTCGCGCCTGTAGCTGCCTTGGAAGGGCACATGCGACAGATAGAGGAGCAGTAGATCGAGATGCTCGCTCTACTCAGAAATCAAGGAGCTTCTTCAGCTCCTCAGCCTCCCGCGCCGGTCAATCCCCCGCCTCCGGCTCCGTTATACGCTCCGCCTTCGCAAGTTCCCCACGGGGATGATACACTTGAAGAATTCTTTGATGCCGCCAGCTCCACGCACCCTGCCTATTGGGGTGGTCGTCGTCACGCAGAAGAAGAGGCTCGTACACTACTAGGCGAAAGACTCACCCGCGAAGAGATACGCGAGGTGATTGCTCAAGAGTACGGACATCGGGATGCTTTCGCCCGCCGTCTTCTACAATAAGGCTCCCTACTTGCGCCCCAAGTTCTAGCTCTTCTGATCCCGCGTGGCTTCAAGCTCTCAAACATCAAAACGTTCGACGGAATAGAGCATCTGCTCAAATATATCAACCACTTTACTACCATCATGAGAATTTACAATGCTTCAGATCAATTACTCTGCCAGGTGTTTCCAGCAACATTAAAAGGTCAAGCCCGGGTTTGATTTCATTTCTTGCAAGTTGAGGACATAGACAACTTCACAGAGTTGTCACATTAATTCGCCAACCAGTTCGTCGCCAACCACAGAATAGTCTGAGATTCCTCACATCTGTCAAGGATTTGCCAGAATGAAGGGGAGACCCTGAAGAAATTTTTCCACAGATTCACTACTAAAGCACGACAAATTCCAGGAGTGGACCTTGAATGTTTGAGGGATGCATTCCATGGAGGCCTCCATTCAAGTGATTTTTATTCAGCCCCGATGAGGAAAATCGTGTCAAGTTACCCGGACTTCGTACATCGAGTTGAGACCTAAATAGCCGCTGATGAAGCCATCGAAGCACACTAACAGCTGTTTGTTTAAATATATATTCTTCTATTCAAATTCGGATTTAAAAAAATTTCAACTTAAATTCGGATTCAAATTCAAAAAATATAAATTTTGATCGAATATTCACGACTCGAATCTCAAATTATTCACAAACTATACTATTTATGAACAAGCCTCAATTGCAACCCTCCACACAGATTGCCTCCGTCCGAGGATCCACCATCAGAGCACCGATTGGATGGTCGCGGCCATCCACCAACATCCTCTAGAAATTGTGCAGACTATTTCACGGTCTTTGATGTGGTGCGGTGACCTCAGAACCAGGCTGAAGCCGGAGATGTTGGGTCTGTTTGGCGCAGCTCTGGCGGCTGGAAAATCTCTATTCCAGCCGTCAAAACTGCTTTATATGTGTTTGAAACAGCTCCTTATGAAGAGCTTTTCAAAAATCTGGAGCTATTTTGCAGCTTTTCAGAAATATCCCCCCCCCAGCTTCAACTCCCGCAAAATAGCCTTCTCTCTCACAGGTTTTGGAAATCTAATGGTTTCTTTAGTTGGAACATGCTCAGAGGCCGGACGGCCTTCCTCCGGCGATTCCGAGCCACGGACGACCTTCCTCCGACGATTTCGATCCCCCGTCATCCTTCCTTCGGCGATTCCAAGCGCGCTTCTGCACAGAACACCCAAACACTGCAGCTTTTCAAAACTGCTCCCCAGAGATCTATTTTAAAACAGCTCTATCCGGACAGTAGCTTTTCAATCCACCAGAGCTGTTCCAAACAGAGCCGTTGTCGTGGGCTTGTACTGTTGGAAATTTAGAGATTGATTTATTTTTCTATTCTTCTAAGAATTTATTTTTTTCAAATATAAATTTAGAGATTGTACTATTTGGCAATGACACAGGTGAGACTTTGAGAATATCATATATTCATGATCCATGGCGGAAATTAATAAAAAAGAAACACCGCAGTGAACTTACTTTTTAAAGCAAAAAATTGATGGGGAAAAATAGGAGCAGCGATCCATTAGCGATGGGAAGGAAGTACATTCAACCCCCGCAACATTACAGATCAGAACCCGCCGTAGTTGCGGCGTCGCCGATTGCCGGCGGCGTGTCAAAGGCAGGGCACGGAGCAATGTGGCGGACACTGGGCGTTACGTTAGCGTTACACCACTCGTCCGGCGAGATGACGGCCGGATCTACGCCATGGGTCAGCGAGTTGTCAGATTGGCCCCCGTCGCCGGCCTTCCTAGTCCCGCCGTTTGAACTTTCTTGCAAATAATCATTCGACGGTGCAAAGTCCGGGCCGTCGTTCCCAAGCGGGCCGCTCGCCGAATCTAATGGGGATTCTTCCGGCGTGGGCGGCGTGGGGGAGCTCCCTATTTGCCTTCGTACGGGGAGAATTACCGCCCACCTACTACGGTATATAGCGTCGCCGTCGATGGAGATTCCGTCAACGGTGACGGCGCCTTCTGCGTCGGAACCAACGACGATTTCCCCATTGGAGGCAATGGTCTGTAACCTTTGCCCCATCGAGAGCCTCGCCAGATCGTGAAGATCGTAACGGCGGGGTATCACGTGACCGCCGAGAGCTTCACGAAATCCGTCGGCATCGCCGTCGATATAACTTGGCGCGAAGAGCGTGACGGCCGGGAGTCGTGCCAATTCGGATCGCCGCACCAGCATAGCGTACGCCACTGCAAAATAACCCTTTCGCCGGAGCGCGGTCACGGCGGCATCGAGGTGCGGGGAGGAGCTCCGCCTTGTGCCGTGCCCGCAGGAATACGCGATGGAAGGATGGAGAACGCCGTCGATCCCGTGGATGGCAAGATTGCCGTCATGGAAGAGATCCGGATCACGTATCTTGACGCAGGGCTGGCTTCTTGGGAATGGGGTTTCGGCGATGCAGAGCTGGCCAGCCGCCGTTGGGCGAATGAATAAGCAACGCCGGCGGCGGGATAAGGTTGGGAGAGAGGATCCCGGAGGCATGGTGGCGATGTCGACGGAGAGGAGCGACGGCATTCGAGCGGTGTGGTAGAGGAGTACGGAGGGAGTGGGGTACGGAGGCAGCCGGAGGTAGTTGCGAAATGCGGAATCTGAAGGGGCGAAGAGTGTGCCGGAGCCATTCCAGCCGGCGTGGTTGTTGCCTCCCGTATGGGAGACGTAGTCAAGAATGCCGGCCATGAGGAAGTAGCCGCGGGAACGAAGAGTAGAGGACGGGGAGGGGGCGGAGGTTGGCGGCGGCGGAGCATACCATGGTGCGGCGGAAGGCAGCGTGTGGAAGGGCAGCGGTGATGGGGAGGAGGAGAAGCGATTGAAGAGGACTGTGGAGAGGAGGGCAAGTCTGTAGCAGTTGGCTGCCAGCGCCATGGGCGTTCTTGTAATCTTGCTCGCTTGATTGTTAGCGGTGTGCGAAGGAAGAGGGAAGTGGCTTTCTTTTAAAAGCAAAGCGGCGCGCTTCATGAAAGAATCTTGGTTTCAGCTCTCAGGTGTACAGTCATCCCAACATCGAGTCGAAATTGGTATTAATGTATTATGTTATTAAAAAAAAAGAGCCATGTTATGTGCAGACCAAATATAATTATGTGGACATCAGAAAAAATACTTTTTAAATATATTTCTTATTTATTCTCAATGTTTAGGTGCAACTTCTTTGGCGAGTTCCATTTCCCACAACCGCAAGGAGAAGAAGAGGCGCAACTTCCTCCCGCAGTCGCAACAGGGCCTCCACCATTTTGCTGGCCATTTCCCTCAATAAGTATAAGTAGAAGGCTGGCCTGCTATGCAATTCACTCCAATCTCTCTCTGCTCACAAAATCTCGACATGGCCCGGTGGAAGAACACCAATCGTGCTGCAGCCGCTGCATCGTCCAGACGCCAACCTCCGGCGAACAACCCCTCAACCGACGGCCCTCTGCAGCAGCTAAGAATCCTGAATGTCTGTCTCGTTACAGAGGCGGTGGAGCTGCGAAAACAGATCAAGCTTCTCACCGCCGAACTAGCCTCCAAGGATTCTGCTCAATGCAGCCCAGCTGTCTCCTCCGCCCTTCCTCATTCCACCGCTGCCGAACGCTACGCCGTTGCATCCCCACCGGTGGAGTTGAATTTGGAAGCAGAGGAGGTTGTTGCTGCAGAAACGAGTGTTTCTCTCCGGCCAAAGCGACACCGCCGTCAAAGCAGCTTTGCTCCAATCTACCCGTGGTGGTCTCTTTCGCCCCCTGCAACAATGAAGGCGTCGAGGGCGACAGTGGAGGCGTCATTCCCATGGATCCCAGTGAGAAACTGATTACAGGGCAGGCCACATAGCACGCCGTCAAGAAAAAATTTCATTACATCGAACAAGGATTTACAAAGACATTGAAGGGTCGACCGAGTGGTAAATACAAAATGGTATTTTGAAATTTTGTCAAAAAGGACTCATATTTTGTATTAAATATTATGGACTTTGTACTAATTAATATGGACTTATGGATAAATGAACTTTTTTTTATTTGTTTTTATAATTAGTCTGCACCTAACATTTTGATTTGCACATAAATTTTTTTAAATTTGTACTTAACCGTGATTTGCAAATAGTCAAAATAGATTTGCACTTAACATTGCTCTAAAAAAATTGGCTCCATTTTCCACAACACAATTTTAAAATGGATGGCCGGATGGGGGTAACACGGAAAAGATGGTAGCAAGTGCTACCTAGATTTTTCACCATATAGAGGGACCGACTTACATAAAGTCATGTGCGGGCAACCACACACATTGAGTCCGTTTGGGCGGGCGTTCTCACGCCGGTGCGGAAGCGGATATCACTGCACAGAGGGAAAACAAACGTGTTGCATCTGCTCCCACCGCACCCTACAGAACGGAGAACAACATTCAATTTCAAATACCCGCTTCCCCCTCCAACTCTGAATGGATCAAACGGACCCTAAGTTTTTAAAAATATATAGTTTTTATTAATAGAAATTAGATTATAATTATTTCTTTGGCTAAAATTCCCTCTTTAAATTACATGAAGGCAGAATATTGATTTAGGCCCTGTTTGACACGGAGGTGAAGGTCTTGAACGCGGTGATTACGAAGCATTTTTCTTGAACGCCCGACCTCACCCAAGGAATTTCATTCATTTTTTATGTTCAAAACAAGTTTTCTTTTCCTCGTGACTATCATAACCGTTGTGATGCCAAACATACATTCTATGACGGTAGTGTTTTTGTCCAAACTCACAAAGGCAAAAAGACAGCGCTAAAAGGAGGCTTTTAATTAAAACATAAGATAGTGCATTTCTAAAAGTATAAAGCAATTAGCATGCCCGGTTGAAGAAATATGCGAGGGGCCGCAAGCTCGACCACGACCATGTAGTTGATAACTTGAACCAGTGAAATTTTTGCTTCCTCTATTTTTCATTCTAACACGTCCGGAGGGAAAAAATCAAAAATAAAAATGAATGATAAATAATCTACTCAGGTTTGCGACAAGTGAGAATGACAAACTTGATGAGCCCCTTGTTGTAGCCTTGGATCATCAGAGGCATCGCAAATGCTCCCCTTATAGTTTTCCATCCTGTATCACTCACACATCACAAGAAGCAGAAGCTCTATTTACAACCAACAAACTTCTTAAAAAAAGAAGAAAAAATATGAATCATGGCGCATGAACATCACCGCTTCGCAATAGAGATGTGAAACCTCGCAGCGTCAATGCCGAGCGAATAACAGCAGGCCAAAAAGGCGCAACGTTCTCAGACCAATCCGCCGTCCTAATATCCTGCGACAAAATTAAATGCTGTTGACAATATAGTCTCACATTTGGAAACTCGTTTATATACAACAGGGGCCAGCCCTTCCTTCTGCGACGAATTGGCTTATAGTTGGATGTATACGTTCTAAGATGGTTGAAGAAACAATGAAGTCTATATTTTAGAGGTCAAAGACCCTACAAGTGAAAATGTAGTCAAGAATATAATCCCACATCAAAAAAAAATGCCTGTATCCTGAATTGGTTTTAGGGTTCTAACCTGAAGCATTAAGGAGCTGGCAATATGAACATAATCAGCTGCAGAGCACCAGTTGGGTAGGTAGTATGCATCACAAATCTTATTCAACAGATTGATCTCATTAGGCTTCAGTTCTTTCTCAGAGGGTAAGAGATCTCTATGGCACCATGTAACTATTATGATGGTGGACCCCGGCGCCGCCACCCGTGCGAGCTCGCTAACAAACTGATATTAGAAAAAGCCATTTACTTAATGAGTTGTAGACGAAGCAATTCAATCAGGAGACGAAAAAAAAACTCTCATTCAAGTGATGAGATGTCTTTTTCTAATATTTTTGATGCGAGTTGATGTATATTTTATACACTTGAAACAGTACATGAGTATATGTCACTGCTTATTTTAACTCAATTTTTTTAAAAATTTTTCCATTTCTGAGATATTTTAAGAAATTCACCTGCATTGCAGACTGCTAGTTGTAGATTTTGAGGTGTGGAAAACTAGCAGGCCTTTCTCTTCGCTTCTCTGTAACCATAATTCTCTACAGTGAAAACCTCTGAAGCCACATGTGGTCCATGTAGATGTAAAGTAGCACTGATTTTTTGGCCGAACAACTTACTCTGATGTTTTGTGATTCTAGGAATGATGTTCTTTTATTCTTTCTGAAGGGGTTCGCCTGTCATTTCTGAATCAAACCAGAAAAGCTCGGACCAAAGACATATGGAAAAGGCCAACCCGGTCAAATAAGTCGCGCGCGGCCAGCCCAAGTCCCGGAGACACCAGAGAAGAAGGCAAAGCCAAACATGCGTCTCGCAAACACGCAAGTGCACGTGCGTGCGCAGCGCGCGCCGGCAGCTGCCTCCGCCATCTCCAGGCGCCCTCGGCCACCTCCGGGCAACTTGCCCGGGCCGCCCGAATTGCCCGGGGGTGGGGGGGGGCACTCTTGTCATTTTGGAAAAAGTGGTGATCTAGGTGATCAAAATGGAGTGACGTCATTCACCGGCACAAATCACTTTCCGCCGCAATTACCATCATGACTCTCCAAAAACCATAAATTGGTCCCCAGACCATCATTTGTGGACAAGCAACTCCAGAGGCAAGAGAGAGCTCTGAGGTTTTCCGGCGAGATCATGGACTTAGGCCGATTCTCCGCTCAGGATTTCTCTCCGCTCTCCTCCCCGCGTTCAGGCTCCAGCATGCCCCAAGTCACGTCAACCGCCTCCGCGAGAGCGCTCTCATCAAGGCGCCGCATCGACGAGAGCGCTCCCTCCAAAAGCTCCGTGGACTTAGAGAATTTTCTAGCCGGAACGCTCCCTCCTAAGTTCCACAAGCTCAGCAATACTCGAAGGCCGGAGCGCTTCCATGGAGGCTCCGAGAACTTAACCATTTTTCCTCATTTTCTGCACTTGTAACGAAGTAGCGGCCTATCGCCCTCCGAGATCAAATTAAACTCTGTAAAATCCCAAGAAACTAATGGATTTTGGCTTGGCACAGTTCCAGCAACGTAGTTTTTCACCCTTTCCAGATTTTCCACGTAAAAAACGTCTCTTGTCATTTGTTGTGGTTCATTATGACTGTTTGCACGCCCGGTCTGATTCCGAGCTAAGACGGTCCAATTTCTCCGGACAGGGAAAAGACCGGGCGACCCGCAACACTTTTGTTACTCGATTCTTCTTAACATTAATGCTAAATTTGCTATAGTTAATGCATTTATGTTTCTAATGGAGGACATTGCTAAAACAGGCAAGAGATATGCAAGTCCTGAAGTTTCACACATGGTACCTTTTCTTTACCGGGCATGTGTTCACCACTTTCCATGGACCAAACAAGATCAAACTGGCCATCAGGAAATGGTTGATCCAAAGCATCAGCTACCTGGAACGACACCTGCTTAAGAAAAAGAGAATCATGAACAAGAAATGAGACATTATGAGCGTACATCAATACAATACATGCACAAATGGAGTCGGTGACATTGTCTAACCAGGTCGGAAAGCTGCTCGGCCTCGGCCAGTTCTTGAGCCCTCTTAGCTTGGACAGGACTCAAGGTGATGCCATTGACTTGGGCTCCATATTTTTTCGCTAGATACCTTGAACTGCCACCAATCCCACACCCAACATCGACTATTCTCTTTGGCTTCTTCAATGGATCGGCTATGGAAGAAAAGCTCATCATTGTACATGTTTTTTTTCAATATGATTGAGTTTATACGGTAACTTGATTTTTATATGAGAGTACTAGCAGCCGTGGACAGGATCCCCTGTAAGCATCATGCGATGAAGATAGTACACGCCAGTCACTTGAGCGATGATCGAGTACTTTTACGACCACATAATGTGCCCAGGGGACCTTGCGCATAGACGCTTGTATCTATAAACAACATACACATTTTATGCCAGTCATCCGTTCTATTGGATTATAAAGATTAAAATTAAAGGGTGGAACCTATACATTTGATGGTCCTATTTGAGAACTGATGGAGTCATGTGTAATTTATAGGAGAACCGTTGTGTAATTAACCGGTGACCCATGATTCCCACTAACTTGGTGGAGATCATGAAGGTAACCACCGAGCGGGTGATCGGCGCGCCCGATACATGCGCGCTCCACGCACGAGATCCCACCACGCGCACAACTAACCGACCGAGGCTGGCCGAAACGGCGGGCCACCGCCGCCCCCACCCCCGACTTTTGGCCCCTACCGAGACGGCGCGGGTGGGCAGCGTTGCCACCGGCCTCCCCGGCTGGCAGGCGTGGCCGGCCGAGGCCCCTCTCGCGGCCGCGAGACAGCAACCGAGGGTAGCGACCGGTGCCGCACCTGGCCTCCCCAACGCGCGTGAGGCCAGTCGCGGCCGCACCTCGCTGTCGCGAGCCCGCGGCCGTATGGAGCGGCCGACGCCGTTGCTGCTGTGCGCGGCCTGACACGCTCGGCCTCCCAGGCCGGCGTGTGCAGCCGACGTCGCCGCGGCCCTAAGACGTGGCCGCCGCGCCCGGCTTCTCCGGCCAAAGTGTGTGGCCGACCGTGGCCGCGAGCCGCGACAGGCGCTGCGCCGCTAGGCGCGGTCGGCACCATGCCCGACTGCCCCGCATTGCGTGCTTGCGGCCGGCCGCCCGACCGACCATGGTTTTTCCTCCTCCGACGGCCGCTCGCCGCCAGGGGCTCGTTGCCCGCGAACCATCAACGACCCCTTCTCCGCCGCCCGATCGTACTCTTGCGATCACTGTCGTCCGTTACGTGGGTAACCACCCGCGTAACCGCCGCCGTGAGTGAGAGAAAAAATAAGTGTAATAATCATGGTTTGCTTATATAAAATATTATAAAATAATACGCATCTAGAACTATATTAAAATTGGTCTGCACCTAATAACTTGAGCGATTACGGTTTGCGGATAGTCGCATAACTATCGTAACCACTCCCTGGGGCTTATAAAAAGAACCCCAAACTATTCTCATTTCTAACTTTTCTCCTCTCAGGCTTCTCCTACATGCCAGAGCTTTGCTGAAATCCTCCTACAAGCCTCCACCCTTCGAGCACTCCGAGAATTGGCTCAGTCCACAACATTCCTGAGCACAAGACGTACGTCCCACCGATCGCCTTAAGAATTCACCAGTGTGCAAGACGCTCAGCAAGTCTTCCACATCAATTCTTTTATGTGCAACGCATAGTGTCTGAGCAATGTCCGAGATTGTTCTCTTCCAACATCATGAGACAAATTTTGAGCTTTGTGAGCGGCGGTCTATCGCCCTCTGAGCGCCCTGTATCTTCTCTCATTCCCAAGCTGCAACGAGTAGCGGTCTGTCGCCATCGATTTCTCTGAAACATTATAAACCGCCCATGATAGTGAAGTTTTGACATATACCGAACCGATCACGTGGTTTTTTACACAATTTACGCGCTTTTCACGTTAAAAACCATCTTGTGTATTTCTCTACCTACTCGGTGACTGTTTGCGCGCTCGACCGCTCCACGAGCTAAGACAGTTCAATTTAGTCCGGTTTAGCAGGAGCCTCGAGCGGCCCGCAACAAGAACCATAACCAGCCGAATTAGGATGGACGATTTGCAATGCAATAAAACAAATATTATCAACATACTTGCCAAATAGAGTCCTAATTGTAAGATGGGCAATCAAAATATTTATCTTTTTGGCTAAGCCAGCTCCATCCCTTCCATTGTCTAATAATCAGAAATTGAATGTAGTATTTCAGGAGCGCGTGCTGCATTTTTGTACCAAGAGTGTGAAGATAAATGAACATAACGGAAAACACAAACTAACTCATTTGTATCATTTTTGTTAGAGTAAGTAGTATTTATATTATTGAGTTTAGTCCCACACCGTCTATCGATGTTGGATGTTTTGTTGTATCTCCTATATTATGCTCCTTTCTGGAAGAATAAAATAGCACCTTCATTTCTTTCTACATGGTATCAGGGGATCGATCTGAAGCCTAAAATAATTTTCCCGATTCCGCTTCCGCCACGGTTCCCCCTCCCCCCCCCCGACCCGTGCTTCCATTTCCGCGGGCTGCAAGGGCACACGCCAGCCGCTCCCGCTCCTGTAGACAAAGACGATCGTTGAGCCGGTCGACAGGAGTGACGCCGCGGCCATCGTGTGCTGCTTCCGCCTGCGTCATCGCCGTGTGCTGCTTCCGCCGCCGCTGCTGCTGCACTGCTTCTCTGCGCACCTGTCGGCTCGTCTGCTTCCAGCTTCTCCCGTCGGCTCTCTTCTTCTTTTTTCTTCTTCTCTTGCTGCACCTGGTGCAGCTCTTGTCAGCGCTGGATCCTGCTAATCCTGTCGGTTCTTTCCTCTCCTCAAGTCGGCAGGTGGTGTTGCTCCGTCCTCTACTTCTTCTCTCAGCATGGAGGTCCTCCTCTTCTCCTCCCCTCTCTTTCGCTGTCAGGAGAAGTGTTTTCCCCCCTCGTTCTCATCGATGGAGAAAGGGTCTAGGCCGACTTCTTCTCCGGCCCGGATGGTTCTCTCAGCTGCTCCTCTGCGCTGCTCCTCTGCACTACTCCACTGTTGTTGCTGTGCTGCTCCTCTGCGCTGCTCCTCTGCGTTGTCGTGCTGCTCCTCTGCGTTGCCGTGCTGCTTATCCGCACTGCTCCTTACCGGCTGCGACAACTCTGGCTTGCGGCTTCCTCTTTCGGCTTGGTGGATCCATGTTGCTGCTGTGCATGAGCCTCTTCTTCTACCCGGTCTAGCTTTTCCGTAACTATTTTTTTAAGTTGCTTGTGGTTGTGGTTGTTGCTGTTTGTGTCTCTATTTGATTTCGGCCTTCCTCCACGTGATCTGAGTTCATGTACTCGACGAGGGTCCCATACGTGCACGTGGTCTATGTGAGGAGGAGTGTACGTCATGGACTCCAGACATAGTCTATGCCTTCTTGCACATATTTCACATGAGGGGGAGTGTTTGTGATAACGGCGACTCAGATGCCTCTTTTCCGACTCCTGCCTTAGTCACACATGACCCCCATGTTGATTTCGTCTGTTGTTTGTGTCTTCCCATTTCTTTTCTTCATTTTGTGGTAGGAATGGTTTGACATTTTTGGTTGACCTAGTTTCAGCTCCGGGTGTATCCAGCGTGATCATGGTCGGTTTGTGGACCAATGTCGTGTGACCTTTGCGCAGTTGTAGTATCCACGGTGACATGCGGTTGGGCCTCGGTGGCTGCTGTTTTGTCCCATGTTGTCAACCTTCTTTTACCTTCCGTTTTATGTTGTGTTCAAGCTGTAGGTTTCCCCTCCAGTTTGAGGGGGAGTGTTATAGTTAGTAGTATTTATATTATTGAGTTTAGTCCCACACCGTCTATCGGTGTTGGGTGTCTTGTTGTATCTCCTATATTATGCCCCTTTGTGAAAGAATAAAATAGCACCTTTCATTTCTTTCTACAATCTTCAACACCGAAAAATTATCATCTGTTATAAGATAAGCTTGGGTTTTATTTATTTCTTGTCAATCAATTTTTGAATCTTGATTACCGGTAATATTCCTTCCATAGAAATACAATGCGAGATCCAGATAGAATTTTTCTTAAGGGAATTTCTGCCATTTTGAAATTCTCCCACATCTTCATCCGTTGCACCCTGCGCTTGTGGATTTGAGTTGTCACCCACTCCGAGCTCTCTATGCACTAACTGACCTCTCACTCTATCGCTATCACTGCTCCAGGTTCACTTCTCTATGAATATTGCTGTAAATTGTAATTTGCTTCAACTTCTGGTCTGCGCTGCCACTGGCTTCAGGTTCTTTACTCTGCTAATATTGTTTAGGTTCTTTACTCTGCCAATATTGTTTAGGTTCTTTCTCATTGTCAAGCTCCAGTTCTCTAGCACTCAGCCCGTCATTAATTTTCTGCTCTTGTTATTAAGCTCTCGATCTCGAGTTCCCATGTGTTGTCATCTGCTTCGTGCTCTTGCCATCAAGCGATTTGTCTTAAGCTTCCTGCATTGTCACTGGCTTCGAGCTCTCTGCTCCTCCACCGTCACTGATGCTGTAGCCCCGAGCCGCCCCTCTCGGTCGGCCCTACTCGGCCTAGCCAGAGGACCACGTTCTGGCGATCACTGCCGGGCTGCAGCCCAAGCACCCCATCCATGACCGCGCCGCTTCTCGGGATTATCAAGGGGGCTGGGTTCGAGACCCCGCCTCAACATCCCGCCGCGCTGAGAAGCGGCGCGGTCATGGATGGGGTGCTTGGGCTGCAGCCCGGCAATGATCGCCAGAACGTGGTCCTCTGGGTAGGCCGAGTAGGGCCGACCGAGAGGGGCGGCTCGGGGCTACTGCATCAGTCACCATATTTGATATAAACTACATCCCTATCTACTAAAAATGAATAACTACAACCAATAGGCTAGGCTGTAGCTTTACTAGATATAATGGAATTTATAAACAAACTATTACTTTTGCTCGAGATAAGTCTTCCCTTACTGACTGCCAATATGCTCATATCATTTCGATCTTACAAGTAGCAACCCTCAATCCAATGTCTAACTAATATAGACAACATTCTCTCCTCTTATTGCATAAACTAATAAAATAGGTCATAGATTATGGGGCAAATGATCATATTCATTCTCAATCATATTCACTTAACTTTATTGCACGCCTCAAAATTCCCTCATTGTTCAATAACCTAATGGATCCCGACAGGTCATTACCCACATTGCCTCGTCCTTAAATTTGATTTGCTGTCCATTTCCATTGTAAATCTATGAATTATTTGGTAATTTCTTTTTGATATTTTTTCCTTTTAAGATCTGTCGACAAGGAAAACAATTGAGTTGAGACATTATTTGATTAGATTTACTAACTTGAAAGATCTACCTTTCTCCCTCAATCCCCATAATTCAATCACCTACCGACCTAGAAAGCACCGGTACCGGGTATGGTATGTATCCGGTACAGCGAAAGGACAAAATTTAAAAAGCAGGGGTACGAATACGGCAGGATACATTACATTAGATATAATAAATATATATGTATATAACCCAAATGCAATTATAAATCTCAAAACAATTAAACATGAAACATAAATAATCAATTGAAGCACAAATCCACAACTAATGCAATATAACATGAAGTTCATAAACATAAAATATTTATAATTATTTCAAATTTAACAATGTTCATCACTCATTTTCTTCATCTTCTTCTGTATTGTTGAAAGAAAAAGAAGAAGAATTGAAGAAAAAATAAGAAAGGAAGAAGAAGAGGAGGAAGAAGAGGAAGAGAAAGATGAAGAAGAAGAGGAAGAAGAAGAGGAAGAACTTACGAGTTACAACTGCTATGACCTAAGGGATCTTTAGCGGCAGCGACATCAGGATCGACAATGGAAACTGGAGAGGCGGCGGGAAATATGAGCGACATCGGGATCTTTGGCAGCTGTGGTAGCGGATCAGCAGAGGCAACCGATCAGTGGTGGGATCTTAGGCAGATGCGGCAGCAAGTCGATGGAAAAATGAACTGAGGAAAACCTAAAAACGCGATATTACTGGTATTCACGTGTATGGTGCGCGTACCCATACCAAAAATGCACCTGGTGCGGTTATGGTCCTAATAATGGTGTATTCGTGCTTTGTAGATCCACATGTAAATAATAAAAACAAAATAATGGTGTACCCCTTCCCCCTTTGGCGCTGAGTGAAGCTTGCGCTGTCGACGCCTTCCGCCCTTAGCGTTGAGTGAAGCTTGCGCTTTCGACGCCTTCAGTTCCTTGGCGTTGAGTGAAGCTTGCGCTGTCAACGCCTTCCGCCCTTAGCGTTGAGTGAAGCTTGCGCTCTCGACGCCTTCCGCCCTTAGCGTCCATCCCCCATTTGGCGATAAAGTTTATCACCCCCACAGGAGTTGGAGTCGAACATAGAGATCAGGAGACCGCGTGCGCATGCCATCTGCAACAGACTCAGCTGGGACCAGAAGCAGCCGCGCGCTCAGGAGCCATCAACGCCTAAAAATCCATCGACGAAAATGAGCCAGGAACTGGGTGAAAACACCTTACTATGTCCCGACTTATAAAACATTATCTTTAATTCATCTGCTACAACTAACCAAGACAACGATACCATTATATCTGGCTATCGCAAGAACACTCAGAGTACATCTACTCAATCGCCAGCAGTAACCATCACGATAGTATTTCTTTTCCTCAGATCGAAGGTGCGCCCTTCTCCCCCGCGGTAAGGACATGTCGCAGGGCCACACCCCGAATGACCTCGCACTGCCTCGGGTCGAAGGTGTGCCCTTCCCTCCACGGTAGGTCATGGTAACGCCAGGGCATGCCCCCCTCGCGTACGCCAAAACGGCTGGTAGGGTCTACCCCTCGCCGTCTCCAAGTGGCCTCGCACCGCCCTGTATCAAAGATTCACCCTTATCCCCCGCGGTAGGTCACGACGCAGTCAGAGTCTGCCCCCCCCCCCCCCTCGCGGTTGCCTCAGTCGAAGGTTGGTACTTCATTGTCACAATCAACAAACGGCTGGTAGGGTCTACCCCTTGTCGTTATCAACTGACCTCACACCGCCCTGGTCCAAAATCATCACACAAGCTAAGCTCAACGCTGAAAGAGAATTGCAAAGGCTAGCATCATATACATATCGTTAAAAGATTATACAAAGTACAAGAACAAAAGTACAAATGAATACAAAACCCCCACATGGTAGCAACGTCATACAAGACTCAACTGATAAAGCAAGTACAAACAGACAAAGGCCAAGAGACTACTGACACACCACCTCCGACTTCGCACATTTTCGCCTCCACGCGTTTCCACCTCCGAGCACATCGACTCGTTCAAAACAATAAATGACGTACCTTAGCATGCACAACACCGCCAGCCGCTCCCGCAGACACCTCTCCATTACTTGCCACCGTGGTCGCCGGGGAGGAATACACGAAAAAAATCCTCGTTCTTCTCACGCTTCGGTTCCAAGCATCGAGAATTTTGGGGGCATATGATAAGGTCATAACTAAATTTATAAAGAATTTGGGGTGCGTATAGCTTCTTCTCCACGATCCCCCACTAACTTGGTGGGATCATGGGTTTGACCGCCACACACGCGATCGTCGTGCACCGTACGAACAACTACCATGACCGACCGCCCGTGCCGTCATCACCGGCATCGGGCGGCCCGTGACCGGTCGTTCACGCCGGGGCCGCGCCACAACCATCTCTCCCTGCGACCGCCTCTCGTGGCCGCGGAGTTCCGTTCGCGAGGGGCGGCCACGACCCGGCCGCCCCTCCCTGCGGCCGCAAGGGGCGGCCGTGCCCAGCCGACCCTCCCCGCAGCCGCCTCCCGCGGCCGTGGGGCGCCACCTGCAAGGGGCGGCCATGCCCGACCGCCACTCCTCAAGACCGCCTCCCGCGGCCGCAGGGCGCTGCCCGCAAGAGGAGGCCATGTCTGACTGCCCCTCCCCGCGACCACCGGCCGCCTCCTGCGGCCGCAGGAGGCCTCCCGCAAGGGGTAGCCGAGTCTGGTTGCCCACCCCGCGGCCGCCTCTTGCAGCCACAGGGTGCCACCTACGCGGGGCGGTTGTGCCCAACCGCCCCTTCCCGCGATTTCTCCCGCCGCGATCGGCCATCCCACCGGCTGCGGATCCTCCTCTCCCCACGTCGGCGACCGTCCGCCGGTGAGGTGGCCGTTCTATCGTAGCAGACCTTCCCCACCGTCCGATCATTCCGCCGCAATCGGTGTCGTCCATTTCGTGGATAACCGCACAAAAACGTCATAATTAGTGGGGGGATATAAATAATTAAAAATTGACCTGCATTTAGTAAATATTATGCATATTATATACGTCTGAAACTATATGAAGCGTGGTCTACAGATAAGAATTATGGGTGATTACAGTGTGCGGATAACCGCGTAATCACAGTAACTACCTCCTGAAGCTTATAAAAAGGCCCCAAGACCCCCTTTATTTCTAACTTTTCCTCTTCCTGTCTTCTTCTTCCTAAGGTCGGAGCTTTGTCGAAATCCTCCTACGAGCCTCCTCCACCAGCCGGGCCGTCTGAAAATCAGTCCAAGTCCACTACGCTCCCAAGAAGAAGGCATTCCGCGCGACATTCCACAAAGCCTCCTACGTGTGTAGCACCACTCAAGCCATCGCGCCGACATCCCTGTGCGTTCCGCCGCAAAGTTCGTCAAGCAACACTCGGAAACGCTCCATCAGAGCATAAAAAAGTACCAGCCACGTGTGAGGCGGCATGTCACCCACCGAGCACTCTCAATATCTCACATCATTGTTGTAACGAGGAGTGGTCTGTCGCTCTCAATTCTCCGCACAATCTGTAAACAACTGTCAATAGTGAAGTTTGACCGGCACCGTACCAGTCACGTGATTTTTTTTACCCATTTAAGGGGGTTTTCCACGTTAAAATTATCTTGTATGCTTCTGTTTGTTCTGTGACTGTGTGCGCGCTCGACTGCTCCACGGGCTAAGACGACATAGTTTAGTCCGGTCTACCAGGAGGGTTGAGTTGATCGCAAAAAGTATGATGTCACTTAATGTAATTATTTACATTATTTTCTTTCAAAATTTCTCTTATGTAACAAGATCTGCTGATGCACTGCTTCCAAAAAGAAAATGATATTTATATTAATATAAAGAGATAATTACCCAAATCTTCCCTGTAAGTTAGCATAATTAGTGAGAGCACCCCCTTTATTTTTGAAATTACAAAAAACTCCTCTTAAATTTTCATTTCATTACAAAAACTTCTTCTGAATTTTTCATTTCATTACATCCATGAAGAAAAATACCCTCTACACTGTACACCGAGGGGGTGTTTTTGTGCATGAATGTTATGAAATTAAAACTTTAGGGAAGATTTTGAAATGAAATGAAAATTTTAAGAAAAATTTTTGTAATTTCGAAAATAAGAGGAGTTCTTTCGGTAATTTAGCAAAGTTAGAGGGAAGTCCTGGTAAATGGCCCTTAATATAAAATATGGGCATTCTCATATGGGTTGTGACGGTGCTCGCCTGCTCTTGGGTGCACTAGCTTCGTCCTTGCTTTCCTGCTCATGGGTGCACCGATTTCGCCCTTACTTGTGCTCTTGGGTGCACTAGCTTCGCCCTTGCTTGCCTGCTTGGGTACACCGACTTCATTTATGTTCATGAATATTTTGACTGTCGCTCGATCTTCTATCATTCTCAAAGGAACCATAAGCATCGGAAATCCTATAAAGCACAGACACAGCAAATGCCTTTGCTGTTCCAATGTGCTGGTTTGACTAATAAATATGAACCAAACCAAAATCTCCCGGAATTGGGTGGGGAAGCTGCCAGCTGCTTGTTTTGGATTTTTGTGAATAACAATTCAGCATTACATTTAATTATTTCTAATAAAATGAAGTTAGGTCAGGTGCAACTAAATAACAATATTATATTTAACTATATTTATAATATATCATTATCAATTACATCAAATATTCATATAGAAAATATAGATTTGATTGAAGAATTAAAGTTGCTTTGTAAACCTATTAAGATTTATCTCGAATAATTCGAAACAGGATCACAGTCAATCAGTTTTAGCTTGATGATTGAAGATAAATTGAAAGTCTAAATTTTCTGGCTCGATCCGATCCTTGAGCGGGGCCTAGATTCAATAGAAGCTACGGCCTAGATTCAATAGAAGCCACGGCCATTCTAAAATCTCAGAGACACAAAAAATGGCCCAAATGCTGCCGGCTACCGGAGGAATCGCCAAAAAGGTTAACAATCTGAGCCCTAAATGTGAACAATCGGAGCCATGAATGGACAATCTGAGCCCTCGCCGGAATATAGAGGAAGGGGGAAGGAGAGAGATGAACCTGAAACTCCAGCAAACCGGAGAGACTCCTCGACCATCCGAATCTGGGCGTCCCGGTGGCCGCCGACCGACGGCGGAGAACCCACCTCGTAGAAGCCGTGGTGCATGTGGTCGCCCCAGAGATTCTCCCACACCCCGAAGACTCGTCGTAGAATCCCGCAATACCGTCCTTGAGTCGATCGGCCCCCGCCGGCTCCATCTGACGGGACGAAAGGCGTCTAATCACCCTGCCGCCGTGAAACGTGAAGGACAAAAAAGTGAAACTGGAAGCGGGAAGGCGACGCATTTTAAGAGGGAGGTGTATTGAGTGAACTATGCGGGCGGCCCTCGTACTACAATCACATAGTGAGCTATGCTGTTATCATAACCGTTCAATTTCTCGCATAATTTCGCGAAGGTAACGTTACAAAGTGACACTTGACACCGACCCGTCGGGCCCTTTGTGGGCCATGTTTGAAGAATTTTATTTGATGAGGAAAAAGTTTGGCATTCGAACTTACGAAGTGACCACTCCTATTATTTATTATCTATAAATATATTTACATATAAGCTAAAAAAGTAAAAACAACATTTGATCAAAAATTCGTTTTTAAATTTTTTTTTAATATTACAAAATTTAAAATTTTAAGAATAAATTGAATTTATGTTTTTTTATTAAAAAAATAGGTTAGAAATCCAATAGTTTATGTTAAATTTTATGCGGGACAGGACAATAATTTTAGGCGATTGTTAACCACACTTTTCATTAGGCTATTCGCAACTCATGTTTCTTAAAAAACATCAACTTTTTAAAATTTAATCGCAACCCTAATCTTCCACACCCCAACCTTCCACTTTCGTTCACTCTGGGCGGCCGTCCGTGACTGCAAGGAGAAGATTTTATCTGCCAGCAAGATCAACGATCTCAGGACATGGCTCAGCACGACAATCACTAACCAGGAGATGGGGCGGAGGTGGGATCTGCTTCTTTTTACGATGGGAAGAAGGCAGGATCTATTGGCCGCTCTTCCTCACTCTGAAGCCGCTCCTCCCAACTCTTCCTCCTCGCTCTGAAGCCGCTCCTCATTTGGCTCCCGACTCTTCCTCCTCGCTCTGAAGCTAGCCGCAGCCAACTCTTCCTCCACGTTCTTCCTCCTCCGGACTCTTTCATGACCGACTGTGCTCCTGACTCTGTTGCCGCCGAATAATGTTGCTTTGAAGCCGCTCCTCCCAACTCTTCATCTCCTTCACTTCATCTCCTTGCAGTTCAACATCCTCCCAGCGCCGACGATTTCTCCGCTTCCTGCGCCGACGAGTGCTCTTCTTCAAGCTCCCAGATCTTCTACCGTCAAGTCCCAACATGCAACCCACACCGAGCCGACCACCACTGAGCGTCACTGACGGTGTCAGGTCAACCGCCAACCACCACCGCCTCTATCTTGCACACCACGGAGGACCACTGCTGTCATGGGGTGCAATTTTAATTTTTTTGAGTTGTTTGTAAATTGTTGGGTTGCGGTTAACAGATATGAGATGAGAATAGCTTATTCCAATTTGTGGTTAACAATCGCCTAATTTTACGAGAATAACTGAGAATATGCTTTAATCGAAATATGTGGGAAGGTCATGCACAACAACACAACTATTTGTATTTATAATAATAATAAAAGATTTTTATAAATTAAATTGGTATCCTCCTTTTAGAAATTTATTAGTAACAAGAGAAATAAAACAAAATCAATTTGCAATCAAGCTCAAATAATAATTGTTTTTTTAAAAATAATTCTATATTCTCCGAGAGCTATCGTGAAAATATGAAGAAATTTTACACCATGTCTTCTCCTTTTTTTTTACTTATATTCTTCTTATGTAATAATATATATCCATCTTATGTTATATGGGAATAACATTTTTCTAGTCCCTGCAAGTCGACCAGTTATGCGGCCCTTCCTCACAGAGCATTCGACAAATCAATCCAAACATGCCTCCTCTTATACGCATCCCACAACACCGTCGACTCCATGAGCAGGCATCCTCTAGAGTTCACACTTCCCCCCTCCTTGGAAAGGGTATGCGTGGTTACTTGGCATTCCGATCGGAGGAGTCAGGGTAGATTCCAGCGATCACAACCAGTATCTATCGGTGTCAGACGTGAAGGAGCCAGGCGGGCACTCAGTAGGACCCGTAGGCACTCTCCATGAGCCCGCATGTTCCCCTATCAAAGGCGCGCACAGATACGTTCAGCAGTATCCGCAATGGGTATTTCTCAAAGCTCATTCGGATCCTTCTTCCCTTCGAAAACATCACCCGACTCTTGTGTACATCAGGTGGATGTGTATTTAATATTGCATTGAATGCCTCTGATCATTCAAGTAGCTTACCCTCAAGTATAAATAGAGAGGTCAGATGTGCTTGAAGGGGACAATGAACTCAGACCATAGTCTACCCTGTTGTAGGTGTGATTAAGAGTTCAAAGTGTCCACCTCTTGCCTAGAATTTGCTCATGTTTGCCCCTTATAAGCGCCTCTATGTAATAGCAAATTTTCTGCATTAGCATTGTCCGCCGCAAGTGGTATTCGTCGCGAAGGGTAATTCTGGTGTCCGTCGTTGCCTGCATCATTCTCTTTTTGTGCTTTGTTCGCCAACTTTCTAGGACTAGTAACCGACCGCTTGAGGTTCATGATTCCTCCTTTATCCGCCTAACCGCCGCTGAGTGTGGAAAGTTGGGTGATAAATTTGTACTAACATTTCGAACACACGACCTTCAGATCAAGCTGATTGATGAAATAACCCCTACAGTTAGAGGAGAGCATTAGTTGGAACGACCCGGGTTTAGGCCCAAAGGGCCGCCCCACGGCGTCGCCCGACCCACCACGGCGACCAAGGCAAGGCCCACCGGGTGGTACAGCCGGAATCTACAAGGCCTGCAGGTCGTACACCCCAAAGCATCTCACGTTTGTTTTTCGGCCGCGCGCATTGTTGTCACGGGGTTTCGAACCCGAGACCTTGATAAGGAGCCTTTAATACCACTCCTCATCACAAACTATACGACCTACATGCCTTGTAGATTCCGGCTATACCACCCGATGGGCCCTGCCTTGGTCGCCGTGGTGGGCCGGGCGACGCCGTGGGGCGGCCCTTTGGGACTAAACCCGGGTCGTTACAAAAAAAGTGCAGCTCAGTTGGTGATGAGCAGTGGTATTAAAGGCTCCTTATCAAGGTCTTGGGCTCGAAACCCCGTGGCAACAATGCGCGCGGCCGATAAACAAGCGCGAGATGCTTTGGGTGTACGGCCTGCAGGCTTTGTAGATTCCGGTTGTACCACCCGGTGGGCCTTGCCTTGGTCGCCGTGGTGGGTCGAGCGACGCCGTGGGGAGGCCCTTTGGGCCTAAACCCGGGTCGTTACAGTAGTGCTCCCCCGAGCTCAGACACATCCCAGTTTTGGTGGTTACTCCATCGTTTGTTCGCCCAACACGTATGAGCATTCCCGTTGGAATGAGTACTCTGAGAAGAGTTCTACCTCCCTAAGAAGTGTTTACCCATTGTGCGGACTCTAATTGGGCATTCACAGTCACTTGCGGGGTTGCAGGTCTTCACCCAAGACATCACTCAAACTTGAAATGGTCATAACTTTTGAACCGCTCGTCCAATTTTCGCCCACATCACCTTTTCGAAAAGAGCTCGGAACCATCCATCTGTTGGCGAATGGGGGTTACCCATTTGAGTTCATTTCGCGCTCACAAATTGCAAAACATCAACTCTATCTGGAAGTTATCGCAGTTTTAATCTTTCGACAATTTTTTGTCTCGATAATAATGTCGTCAAAGTCTTTCAAAAACACTTCCGATGATCTAGATGTGCCAATCAAAAGGAGCGATTTCAACCTTATACTAGCAGTGGTTATTGACCTACCTTGGTGGATGGACTGCAAGAAAGACTTATCAGGTTGGAAAGGAATTTTCATCATCAATATTCATCTTCATCAAAGAATATCTCGCATGCGAAGCGTTTAAAACCTTATTCCTTGTTGGGTCCATTGCTCACAATGTTCCCTAGAGTGGATTTGAAGAGGCATCACCATCAATACTAAGAGCATAGTTGCATTTGATGTTGTTTAAGCTCATCTTGTGTAGGATGTTCCATAGAACAAGACTAGACAGATTGTCTAAGTGATGTGACAGGTGGTCATATGACAGAAAGGTGGATGCCAAGAGAGGATGTTGGAAAGGCATGAATTTGCCTAAGTCCATAGGCGTTGAGTGAGGTAAGCTCACTTAAATCCAGAAGTCAAGGAGCAGTTGACAATGTAGCTAAGTCCACAGGCGTTGAGTGAATCAAGCTCACTCAACGCCAGAGGTAAGAAAGAATGTTAGCAAGCTGGAAATGTGGCTATGTCCACAGGCGTTGAGTGAAGTTGACTCACTCAATGTCATACAGCTATTGGCAAAAATATGGCTAAGTAGTTTGGCGTTGAGTGATGAAGACACACTTAACGCCATACAATAAAAAGCTGTGAGCTGAACTCAGTTCAGAATTCGTCGAACTGAGTTCAGAGTTAGTCGAGCTCAGCTCATCATTTGTCGAACTAAATTCAGATTTTGGGATTTTGAGTTCGTCGAGCTCATTCAGAATTTGTCGAACTGAGTTCAGAGTTCGTCGAGCTCAGTTCACCATTCGTCGAACTCAGTTCAGAGTAAGGCAGGCTGAGTCAGTCAAAGCCTAAAGTTAAGAGGCAGAAATGTGGCTAAATCCACAAGCATTGAGTGAAGGTCATTCACTCAACGCCATAGTCTCATATGTGTTGAGTAATACTCATAGTCTAAGCCAGTCTTTTTAAACACAGAAAATTGGCTAAGACAGAAGCATTGAGTAAGGCGTGCTCACTCAACGCCCTCAATGCCTAAGATACTACAGAGACAGAAATATGGTTAAGGCAAAAAGCGTTGAGTGGAGGTTGCGCACTCAACATTGTCAACGCCTAGTGTAGACAGAATTTTGTTTAAGGAGTTTGGCGTTGAGTGATGCACACTCACTCAACGCCAAGCAGTAGAAAGCTGATAAAGCAAGTTGGCGTTGAGTGAAGCTGAATCACTCAACGCTTAGAAACAAATTTATATTCTAAGTAGTTTGACGTTGAGTGAAGGTTACTCACTCAACGTAACCTTCACTCAACGCAAAGAGACAGTAAATTTGTCTAAGTGATTTGGCGTTGAGTGAAGAAGGACTCTCACTCAACGCCTATACTAATATATGTTGCTTGATTTTTGGCTAAGTCCACAACTGGTGACGTCAACAAGTCAACAAGTCAAAATATTTCAAATTAGTGATGAGATGACTACAGTACGCGACAAAAATTATTGCAGACCTACTGTACGACAATTGGCGTTAAAGCAAAGTTCTTGGTAGCCATTAATTATGTGGGGCCCAATGCTCAAGAGCCGTTGGGTAAAAATCAATAAAAGGAAAAGACTTTTATAAAGAAAGATATCTTTTCGGAAAAAAAGCAATCAGGCAGTTCTTCCTCTCCACCATTGTCGTAGAGCTGAAGAATAGGAAGCTCAAGTCAGCAAGACGAAGAATAAGTTAGTTGTTGGTATCAACATCCTCAATAGCAAGATAGCTGGTGTGATCTTCATCTGCACCAACAAGTTAGCTTAGAGGGATTCTTTGAGAAATAGGTAGCATCTTGGGCCGACCCTTGCTGCAGGTGCTTCACAGATCCAGCCAACAAATCCTGAAGAACATTCTCTTGGGAAGCTGTGAAGAAGGAGATAGGGCTGAGCAGTTGGCTCAGTTCAGAAAGAAGCAGAGAAGCTGATCTACAAGCTACTTCCAGCACAGTCAAAGCAAGATCTTCATCCTTATTGCTGTGAAGAGAAGAAAGCTTAAAGAAGCAGAGATCTGAAAAAAGGCTCAGGGGCCTAGTCCTTAGGAGTAAAAGTTAGGGCTGAATCACCTCAGCCTAGGAAAGAGATAAGGGCAGAACAGAGTTCTGCAAGTTGCTTCCAGCAAAAGCATACTTGTTGTTGTGAAGAAGTTGAGCTGAGAATCCTTTAGCTCAGTTTGCAGCTAGTTGTGCTGCAGTTACTTCACAGTTCCAACATGAAATATCACTGGTGTTGTGAAGAAGAAGTTAGGGCTGAACTTCAGGTTCTATTCAGAGAAGGCCAGAATATTGTTCTGCAAGTTACTTCCAGGTCAAATAAACATATATACTTATTGCTTTTGAAGTAGTTGGATTAAGAACTTTTTAGTGCAGTAAAGGTAGATTCAGTGAATAAATTATTGTAGTCATAGTTGGGCTGAGTTTATCTCAGTCAAGAAGCTTGACACAAAGAAACATCTTTTGTGTCAAGATTAACCACCAACCCACCTTCATCCTGTAGGATCCAAGTGTGAATCTGGGCTGTAGGGCTTAACAGCCTGATGTAGGAGAGTGTTGCTCTCTGAGTGTAGGGTCCTTTGTGGATCTGAGGTAGGGCTGTCCTCCCAGCCTGAGTGTGGGGCTTAATAGCCTGAGGTAGGTGGTATGCTGACCACTGAGTTGTAAGCCCTTGTTGCTGAGAAGTAAGTCTTGAAGGAGACTTAGAGATTTTGAGAAATCTGAGGTGTAAGCTCTTTGGAACAAGTTTTGGAGAAGTGTCTAGTCCAATAAGATAGTTGGATATGTGGAAGGAAAAGTGGATGTACCCTAGTTAGGGGAACCACTATAAATCACTGTTTGGTTTTCTGTGTGGTTTTCTTTATGCAGGTGGTGCATGTACAACCCCGTGTTCGCCGAAGGGACTTAGGCAACCAGGCGGGCCGCCCCTAACCCGCGCATCGAAGGGTTGCCCAAGTGAGCCAACCTGGCCCGCACCCTCCTAGGCGGGTTGGCTTGCGCCCTCCTAGGCGGGCCACCCTCTGGCCTGCGCCCTCCCAGCGAGGCAGCCCTGCCCGCGCCTATTTTGGCGGGCCAGCCCCACCCGGCTCTCCTAGGCGGGTCGGCCCGCGCCCTCCCAGCGAGCCAGCCCTACCCGCGCCTATTTTGGCGGGCCAGCCCCGCCCGCCTCTCCTAGGCGGGTCGTCCTGCGCCCTCCCAGCGAGCCAGCCCTGCCCGCGCCTATTTTTGCGGCCTAGCCCCGCCCGCCTCTCCTAGGTGGGTCGGCACGCGCCCTCCCGGCAAGACGGCCCCGGCCCGCGCCTCACGCCGAGTGGAAGCATTGAAGGGCTACTCACTCGATCTTCAGTGGGGGAGGATTTCTTACTGCTTTGCCCCATTGGCCTGCCCCTAGCTAGTCAAAACAGCGGAGTCTCATTGTTGGCAGACCCAGGTGGGCTGCATATAGCTGTTTAGAATAGCGGAGTTTGGCTGTTGGCAGGTCAGCCCGAGGAGCTTTCAGTAATTTCAAGACAGCAGAGGTTAGTTATTTACAGACCACCTTCAAAATCCTATAAATAGGACCCAAGGGGTACCTCAGAAAGGCATGCTTACTTATCTCCCAGTTCTCTAGCGCTTTCTGAGGTACCTTAGCCCGACATTTGGCTAAGGAGGGAAAGCGCTCAGTGATCTTCCGAGTGTGTGGTGGGACCTCCGCGTCGGGCCCTTGGTCTAGTCCTTTGCTCTCTTTTCCTTGTTATTTTCTTGCAGGAGCTAAGTAGGTGTGCGACCACCCCTTCCCTAAGGGTGAACTCCATAAGAGGCCGGTTCTCGGTTTCAACATTTTGGTGCGGTGAGCGTGGAGCGTGGAGCGTGGTCAACGCAGAAAACCTTCAGCGAGCTCAATGACTGGAGGAGAAGGGCAAGGATCGGACAGGACCGACTCTCCACCCCCTCCCCATCTCGCCACCATAAGGATGCTCGAGGAGTTCAAGCAGGAATTACTCGGCATGGTCCGATTCGCACTCGACGTGCGGGCCGAGAGCTCGACTCCGGTGATTCCGGTTCTCACGGATCCGGCGCTCGGAGAAGTCGCTCCTTCCAGGCGAGCGGGGAAGGAAGTGGTCGAGGAAGGTCGGGGTGCCGAGCTCCCGGGGCGAGTAGTCTTCCCAGGTTCGGGAAGCGGCGGACGAATCGGCGAGTTGGGGGCGCGAGACCCTCCCGCTCGGCCAATAGGGGGAGAGAGCCCCTTCAGCGAGCTGGTCTCCTCTACACCAGTCCCAGATGGGTTCAGGGAGCCCGAGATGTCCTACTACACCGGGAAGGGCGACCCGGTCCAGCACGTCCAGTGGTTTGAGGACGTAGTCTCGATCCGGCAGATATCAGATGGCTTCAAATGCAGGCTCTTCGCCATCACCCTAAAGGAGAAGGCCAGGGAATGGTTTCACCAACTGCCGGCCAGTTCCATCTACTGCTTCGAGGACTTCCGCCGGGGGTTCATACTGAGGTTTACAACCTCGAAGAAGAGGAAGAGGGAGTCAGAGTCCATGTTCCGCATCAAGCAGGGGGTGAATGAGACCCTGGGGATCTACATCGATCGCTTCCAGGAGGAAGTCACCGAGGTTTAGGAGATGACGGGCCATACTATGATGATGGCCTTCACCCTGGGGCTGCTGCAGGGTTTCTTTCGAATGGAGTTGAACAGGATTCCCCTCTCTTCTACGAGGAATTGATGGAGAGGGCGGCAAGAGAAGTCGACGGGGAGGTGTCGAACCCGGAGTTTGCCTGGAGGTTGACCAGGTGGGCTACGGAGGAGGAGAGACCCAGAGGGGAAAAGGTCAGGAGGAAAGAAGAGCCGAGCCTCGGCAGAGGGAGCAGCCACAACAGCAGCCCAGGTGGGGGTGCTAGGAGCCGAATCATCGGCTGGGGTGTAGGCCCGAATTGCAGGAGCAGGGGGCGAGGAGAGGGTTCTGCGGAGGGGACTACCGCCAGGGAGGCCAGGGCCAGTTCTACCCTCCAGGTGGGAGACAGGGCCAGAGGCCCCCCCTCCCTGATCAAGAGGAAGATATGGCCATAGCCATGGGGGAGAGGAGAAGAGCAGTGCAGAGGAGAAGAAGGGAGGTTAGGGTGGAGTTACCCTACTGTGACTTCCATCAGTAGGAAGGGCACGCCACGACCACGTGCCCGGAGTTCCTCGAGATGAGGGGAAACAGGGAGAAGCAGTAGCAACGAGACCGCCAAGGGGTGCGGATTGAGGAGGTCCTGCCTCGGGCAGAGGAGGACAGGTGCGAAGACCGGGCAGATGTGGGGACCCGGGGAGGGATCAGAGCGATCCATGGAGGGGTGGGGATTGAGGCTTCCCGAAAGGCGAGCCTCCACACCATGTACCGGCGAAGAGTCGGCTCCACATCCCAGACCCCACCCCCGGAAGAAAGAATCACCTTCCCGGTCAAGGACATGCCGGGTCACGAGGACCCCTTTTGCGATGCGCTGGTCATCCAGACGACCATCGAAGATTTCACCGTCTCTCGGGTCCTCATCGATAACGGGAGCTCAGTCAACGTCATCTTCAAGAAGACGTTTGACGCAATGAAGGTGGAGGCCCGGAGGGTGTTAGCCTCAGATGGGCCCCTGTTCAGCTTCTCGGGGAGAGGAAGGAGGTCGAAGGAGGGGTAAGACTCCACGTCTCCCTGGGAGGGCAGTCCCGCAATTGCAAGTTCGTCATTGTGGACGCTCCCAGCAGCTACAACGCCATCTTCGGGAGGCCCCTCATCAGCGCCTTCCGTTGCGTCCCCTCATCCTTCCACCAATGCCTGAAGTTCAACGTCGAGGGGGTCCAGGTTAGGGTCCGCGGAGACCCTAAGATGGCAAGGGAGTGCTATGTCACCGCCGTAAACTCCATCTCATGGCAGGATAGAGCTGAAGATATGGGGCGAAGGATTGAGGAGGCAGAGCAGGGGGTTGGTCCGGAGGAGATGGAGGTGGAGGAGAGCTGCGCCCAGAAGGAGGAAGTGAAGGAAGCTCAAGAGCCGGCCGAGGCTATGGCCGTGGAAGAAGCCGAGGCAGAGACCTTCCCCCCAGGAGGAGGGGAGGTTGAGGAATGGGGGGAGCAGCCTCGCCTGGAAGCAGTGGAAGAGGTGGTGGAGATGGAGGTTCTCACCCTCAGGGGCAAGGCGGAGAAGGTTCGCGTCAGCGGGGGGCTGACCCCGGAGGCCCAAGTCAAGATGCTGGAGTGCATCCAGAAGAATGTGGACATCTTTGCCTGGAGCGCTGCAGAGATGCCCGGGATCGACGCCGACGTGGCCTGCCATCGCCTCAACCTGGATCCGGAGGCTCGCCCCGTCCAGCAGAAGAAGATGTCTATCGCGGATAGGTTGGTCGAGCCGATTCGAAAGTTGGTGGCCAAGCTCCTTAAGGCCGGTTTTGTATCCGAGATCCAATACCCCGGCTGGGTCTCCAATGTTGTAATGGTTAAAAAAGGAGACGGCCGGTGGCGTATGTGTGTTGATTTTTCGCTTCTTAATAAATCATGTCCTAAGGATTTTTACCCCTTGCCTCGGATTGACGCGCTGGTTGACTCAGCCGTCGGTTTCCCTGTAATGAGTTTTTTAGATGCATTTTCAGGTTATCACTAGATCAGGATGCACCCTCCCGACATCAAAGATGTCTCCTTCATCACCGGGGATGGATGCTACTGTTATAAAATGATGTCATTCGGGCTAAAGAACGCAGGGGCGACTTATCAAAAGATGATGGACAGGGTCTTTCGAGAGCAGAAGGGAAGGAACTTGGAAGTGTATGTTGACGACCTCATGATCAAGAGTCGAGACGACGACTCTCACCTCCATGCTCTGGAGAAAACCTTATCTACCCTGCGCGAGTACAAGATGAGGCTGAATCCCTTGAAGTGCATCTTCGGGGCGAGCAAGGGCAAATTTCTGGGCCACCTCCTCACCCCCGCTGGGGTAGATCCCAATCCCGACAAGGTCCGGGCGATTATGGAGTTGGGGTCGCCTCGGGATGCAAAGGAGGTACAACGATTGACGGGGAAGCTGGCAGGGTTGAGCAGGTTCCTCTCCCGGGCCGGGGAGAAGTGCTTTCCCTTCTTCAAGACCTTGAGAGGAGGCCGGAAGTTCGAATGGACCTCGGAGTGCGAGGAAGTGTTCCAGGCCTTGAAGAGGCAGTTGACTCAGCCCCCCTTGCTCCAGGGGCCAAAGGAGGGGGAGGACTTATTCTTATATTTGGGGGTTGGGGCAGAGACCGTAAGTTCTATTTTAGTTCGGGAAGAGGGGAAGAAACAGCTCCCGGTTTATTATGTGAGCAGGGTGCTGAGGAAGGCCGAGCTCCGCTATCCTATCCTGGAGAAGCTGGCTTTCGCCCTCATCATCTCGGCCCGGAGGCTCCGACCTTACTTCCAGGCACACTCGATCCGAGTGGTGACTGGCCACCCCCTCCGCAGCATCTTCGAAGGGGTGTAGCATTCGGGTAGATTAGCTAAGTGGTCGGTAGAGTTGAGCGAGTTCGACGTCTCCTTCGTCCCTCGCCTCTCGATCAAGGCCCAAGCTATGGCCGAATTTCTGGCTGACTATGTGGTCGAGGTGGCGGAGGAGGAACTCACTCGCCCGGTTCCTTGGAAGGTCATGGTGGACGGTGCTTCGGAGAGGCATTCCCTTGGGGCGGGAATCATCTTGGAAAGCCCCCAGGGAATGAGGATCGAGCAGATAGTGGTGATACACTTCCCTATCACCAACAATCAGGCTGAGTACGAAGCGGTGATTGCGGGTCTGCGTTTGGCCAGGGAACTAGGCGTGCATGATGTGGAGGTCCTCACTGACTCCATGGTGGTGGCTTCTCAGATTAACGGGGAGTTCGAGGCAAGAGAGCCGACTCTGCAGCTCTACCTGACAAAAGTAAAGGGAGTCATCGACACCTTCCAGACTTTCTCCATTTGACACGTGCCTAGGGAAGAGAACGAGCGGGTAGATCAGCTGGCAAAGCATGGCCCCCGGGTGGGGGGTACCCTCACGGATCTCTTTCGTCCATCCATTGAAGAGGGGGAACTGATGGAGGTGGAACATCACCCCTCGTGGATGGATCCATTCTCAACGTACTTGTCCAAGAGGGAGTATCCTGAGGGGATGGACAGGAAGAAGCTCAGGTACAAGTCAGGATATTATATCATACGAGACGGCCCGCTATACCGAAAGACCCTCTCCGGGATGTTGGCGCGCTGCGTCGCCGAGAGGGAGGTCCGAGGGTCTTGAAAGAAATTCACTCGGGGAGTGCGGGAGCCATTCCGGGAGTCGAACCTTGGAAGGTCGTATCATCAGGCAGTGATATTTTTGGCCGACCTTGAGCCGAGACGCGGCGAAGTTCACGAAGGAGTGTCATAAGTGCCAACTATTCGCCCCCTCCAGCTACAGCCAGCCCAACGCCTTAGGAATATCACTGCCCCCTGGTCATTTGCAATCTGGGGAATGGACTTGGTTGGGGCCCTTCCCCTAGGCCAGCGGCCAGAGAAGATTCCTACTCGTGATGATTGATTATTTCTCTAAGTGGTTGGAAGTTAAGGCATTGGTCAAGGTAACCTCCCAGGTCATCAGGAACTTCATATGGGGGGAGATTATCTGTCGTCACGGGTTGCCTCAGGCCATTGTCACGGACAACGACCCTCAGTTCGCCAGCACTGAGTTCATTAGCTTCTGCGAACAGTTCAGCATCGATCTTAGGTTCGCCTCGGTTCATCACCCCAAGAGCAACGGGCATGTGGAGGCGGCGAACAAGATCATTGTTAACCTCCTCAGAAAGAAGGTAGAGAATCTGAGGGGAAGCTGGGTGGAGCAGCTCCCTTCGGTCCTCTGGGCCCTAAGAACCACACCCAATACGATGATAGGAGAGACTCCTTTCAAACTCTCCCATGGGTGCAAGGCGGTGCTCCCAATAGAGTTCGAGGTCCGGACCCTCAGGTGGTCGAGGCCGGAGAGGGAAGAAAAGAATGGAGGGCCGAGAATGAGGAAGAGCTGCGGCTCTCACTCGACATGGTTAAGGAGTTGCGAGACCTCTCCGCCATCAGGCAAGAGGAAGTGAAGAGAAGAATGACCAAATATTTTGACAAGCACGTCAGAGTAAAACAATTCGTAGAGGGGGACTTGGTCTTGAGAAAAGAAAAGTGGATGCCGCATGAAGGTCAGCCATCGTGGGGAAGCTCAATCCCAACTGGGAGGGGCCGTACATTGTACATGAGACATTGGAGTCAGGAGGGTACCGCCTCCGGAATGTGGAGGGCGAGACCCTAAGTCTCACCTGGAGTTGTGATGACTTGAAGCGTTTTTCCCCTGAGTCATGTAAATGTCTCTTCAGTCTCTAATAAAGCTTCTGTTGATAAACTTGTGCCCCAACGATGAGAAGCGCAAATACGAGTCTGCTTCAGACCCCGAGCAGATCCCGCTGCCAGACTCCCATCAAGCTGGCATGGCTGGATGTGACTCGGAGGAGTCAGCCTTAGACCCCGAGCATATCCCGCTGCCAGGCTCCCATCAAGCTGGCAGAGCTGGATGTCACTCAGAGGAGTCAGCCTTAGACCCCGAGCAGATCCCGCTGCCAGTCTCCCATCAAGCTGGCAGGGCTGGATGTCACTCGGAGGAGTCTGCCTTAGACCCCGAGCAGATCCCGCTGCCAGGCTCCCATCAAGCTGGCAGGGCTGGATGTCACTCAGAGGCGTCAGCCTTAGACCCCGAGCAGATCCCGCTACCAGGCTCCCATCAAGCTGGCAGGGATGGATGTCACTCGGAAGAGTCTGCCTTAGACCCCGAGCAGATCCCGCTACCAGGCTCCCATCAAGCTGACAGGGCTGGATGTCACTCGGAGGCGTCAGCCTTAGACCCCAGAGAAGATCCCGCTGCCAGGCTCTATCAAGCTGGCAGGGCTGGATGTCACTCGGAGGAGTCTGCCTTAGACCCGGAGCAGATCCCGCTGCCAGTCTCCCATCAAGCTGGCAGGGCTGGATGTCACTCGGAGGAGTCAGCCTTAGACCCCCGAGCAGATCCCGCTGCCAGGCTATCATCAAACTGCCAGGACTGGATGTCACTCGGAGGACTCTGCCTTAGACCCCGAGTAGATCCCGCTGCCAGGCTCCCATCAAGCTGGCAGGGCTGGATGTCACTCGGAGGAGTCAGCCTTAGACCTCGAGCAGATCCCGCTGCCAGGATATCATCAAGCTGGCAGGACTCGATGTCACTCGGAGGAGTCTGCCTTAGACCCCGAGCAGATCCCGCTGCCAGGCTCCCATCAAGTTGGCAGGGCTGGATGTCACTCAGAGGCATCAGCCTTAGACCCCGAGCAGATCCGCTGTCAGGCTCCCATCAAGCTAGCAGGGCTGGATGTCACTCAGAGGAGTCTGACCCAGAACCCGGGCCGATTCTCCACCTCGACGCGGAATCACGAGTGGATAGGCGGGCCGACGAGGTATCTCGGCACGGCGGTGAGCCAGGAAAGCCGACCCAGGCCTGGAGATCAGCGAATCACGGGGGAAGGGGTTCGGCAGCGACAATTCGGCCGCGCCAAGGCCCCAGAAAGCCGGCCTGTGTAAAGTCCAAACGAACGCCAGGGTTTTCTCTCCCACCCAATAGCGCGAATGGGTTAGCGAGCCCGGATGGAGTAGGCGAGTCGCCTCCTCGCATCGCGGCTACCCAACTTGTCTCTCGCTCTAAGCCTAAGTTCAGAGTCTAAAGCGAGCGGACAACCTCACTCGCTCACTCGCGAACCAACGTCCAAAAGAAACACTCGAGGATAAAAGAAATCACAACATTTGTAAGAATCAAGGGG